>JAODIE010000002.1:1720964-1768965 GCA_027575565.1 Diploeciton nevermanni | reverse complement strand
AAGTAAGTGTTATAGTGCAAATTTTCAACAATATGAATCTTAAACACTTCGTGACCACACTCAACAATACTTTAAAGTAAAGTGTCTGATCGGATTATTTGGAAATTTGTTTCTTACAGTTTATTTTCAAAACAATAAGCAATACTTGTATAGTAATAATAATCAAAATATTAATAGTTTTAAATAGATATTCTTTGACATTGCTTGGCATATTTACTTAGATAACTTAGTACACTTAACACTTAATAGTTGGTTCAGGAACAAAAGCAGCTGTTCACTACTACTTCCCTATAGCACTCTCACCTCCAAAATATTCCCCACTCAATTCTGAGTTGACCAACCATATTCAGAGTATTGTTGAGTGTGGTTAGGTAATCAACCATATTCTTTACCTGCTCCAAGTTTATATTCGTGGTTTAGATGTCGGGCGCATTTTTTATTTTAAATATGTTTTCCAAACAGTACAAACAAATAAATCTGCAAAACATTATGAATATATGTACAAATAATTTATATACCTTGCATATTATCAGGTAACTACTGAATTTTTATCATAATTTCAATGTATGCAACATATTAGATATTAATATTGCAAGATATTAAATTAAGATATTTTTTTATTGGTAAATCGTTTAGTCTACATTGAAAGAGAGAGTGCGCAAATTGGAGGATTTGTGTTCTTGCTTTAGAGCGAGCCAGCGCGCGGTTGCTCACTACCGTGACCCTGGCAAATGTCTGCTTTCAATTAGAGTTATAATAATTTAGCACTGTGAATATCTCTGCAAAATATGCTTCAGGAAATTGTTTATATGTACGAAATAGAGATAAATAAAAATTTTCAAAGGTTTGTAAATCAAAACACCATTCATTTTTCATACAATATAGTGATATCAATATGTTATCAATTAAATCAGTAGCAAGTTTTCTAATACTATAACAATTCACAAACACTACCAATATTTTACTATAGTATACTAAAGTAAACAAGTTACATTACTTACATTTATATTTATAGTGGAAATGTTGTAAAGTAAACCAACTTATCAGTCATTCTAAACTGGAAAAGCCCTAATCTGACTCATTACATAAAATTACCCAGAAACGTTTGACTTTTTTAACGTACTCAGAATTGAGATAACAACAAATTTCAATGTCGGTTGTGACTAGTACCATATAGTTAACAATTAACACATTCAGTTGATATCAGATTATAAATAAATTCACCTCTAAAAATCAGTTTAATTTTGTAACTTTTCAGGTTTCATGAGTGGCAAGGTAATATCAATGGATGTGTCCAGATGTATGACGTACCAACAATACTGAACATGACAATTAGTTTAAGTGATAATAAAGGTTCGCACAATAATTTATTTGAAAAAATCATTTTGTAGATTCGAATGAAACTGATTTAAGTTGAATCTTATTGATTGAATTGGATTGTTTTAGGTGCTTTGGAAAAGAACACATTGCTTATCTTTACTGGTCAGAAAATCGCCGGTTTCTTCGTAATGTCAGTGGCTTTACTATGCCCAATCGTGGTCATTATTCATTGTTTGCACATGCGAAAGAAGTAAGTACATATACAGCAGAATAATATCGTCTAATTATGGTATAAATATCGATCTGAACTTAATTATTATGTTTAGTTCTGGTTGTAGTTGTTTTAAAGGCTGGCACATTAACAATACTATTATGAAATGTAGAAGATTATAAATGCAAATTGAGGATAATGAGAAAGTTGCATGTAATGTTGTATATTTTTCACTTATTTTTCAGTGAAGTCATATATAATATTAAGTGGTTTATGCTATTATTTATGCTATCAATATAAAATTTTCTGTTTTTATAGAGACAGAGCGTTAAAACGTGAAGTCAAAGAAATCAAGGAACGAGTTGACAAAAAGAAGAAAAATTCAGCTATACGTAAATCTAATCAAACGTATCACAGTCTTGCATAATAAGATTAATTACCAATCCAATTTCAATTGCTTGTAAATTACGAATTGGCAACACAGCTATAAATATAATAATAATCAATACACACTACAGTTATATAATACACGAATATATTGTTATTTATTATACAAAATAAAATACGAAGTCAAATAATATGTAATGCGGTGAAGTTTGACTGCACTATTTATCATGAACATTTCCGTTCCACAACTCCAAAAACGTGAGAAATGTTGTAAAAATTACTCATTTAATCAGAAAGTAAATATTTATTTTGCTAAAATAAATTAGCATTTGAATTTTACTTAGCACGTAGTTTAGAAGTAGACGGCATTCAAACTAAGTTATATACTTAGAAATATTCCTACTTTATTTGTGATTTAATTTAATATGTTATCAACACGGCAATTAGTTGTTTGAAGCTGTTATAATTTGAGTATCTGAATTATGTTATCTTAATCATACAACACAAAACTTCAACAACGTTTTATTGTGTATTAGTTTGGAGAAGATAATATTTGTTCAGTGTAGCACTCAGCGAAAACAAGCTGAGATTTTGTGCAATCAAATGAAGATAGTTTGTGAATGTAGTGAAAGGTAATTACATGTAAAAGAGGAAGCAGTATTTTTAAAAAAGGTAAGTAATTGCTTTGTCTTAGAAATAAATTAGAAATAAACAAGTAAAATATAAACAGTGATAAAAAAACGAGAGAGGATATAAGAAATTATTATAAGAAATATTTATTCATGTTATAATGTACTTTATTGATTATTTTCTCAAATTACATACTATTGTACAACAGCAAGTTTTCTATCTATATTACATTAACGATATTTGATTATTTATGTTGTGCTAAAAAAACGGTTTAATGCCTTATCAAATTTTGATCGGAATAGCAATTTGAACACAAAATTTTGAAAAAATATGCTGAAGCTGTTGTGTAATTAAGCTTATCTATTTTCTCTGTTTATTTCAAATTTAATTTTAATATAAATCACTTATTTATTTTCATTGCCAGCGAAGGTTAGAAAAACACTTAAAATCAAATACAGCTCTTAATCATACTACATGAGCATAAAGTATTTGCAATCAATGGAATGCTAAATAATAACTAAGTCAAGAGCGGAAAACTGATCATACATAAAATAGGTTAATAACACCGTCGTTATTTGAGCGTGACTGTGATCAGCATTCTTTGACCACCTCACTCTTCGACTTTCCTCAATACCATGGATAACAACAAGAACCTAGTGGGAAAATGCTCAGTTTCCAACAAGACATTTTGAGTTACTTATTACCTTAGTTGGCCAATTAAATATATTTAAATTATACAATTATTAAGAAATAATGTAGAGTAAAGTAGAATAAAGTAGAGTAAGAAATAACAATATTTGATTAAATTTTTAGTGTAAAGTGTTGTAAGTGAAGATGTAGATACTCAACAATTAATTTGAATTTTCTATTTATGGATACTATCTATATATATCTCTATATATATATATCTACTTCAAAGATTGACGTCTTCAACTTAGTAACAAGACTTACATCAAAGTTCGTCGAGAACAATTATGTGAAAATACAAACAAAATACAATTACAAATAGTACTCATACTTGCTGTACTCATTGAAACACCTGGTTCATTCGTATTTTATCTTTCTCAATAAACAATTGATAAAAGCATAAAAAATAATTGATATGATATTGATAAAGAGTAGAGTAATCTAGTGTTTCATTATATTTGTCATTGAAGCCATTAATTCAGTAGCGCAGTGATTAATTGCAGCGATGTTAAAATGGTTTAATTTAAATTAAATAAAAATTAACTCAAATTGTGGATATTACAGATTAAAATTTGTGAACCAAATTAAGTGAAAATTTAGTGTGAGTTTTAAAAGAATTCACTTCAAATAAACAGAAACAAAATGGAAGATAGAAATGAAGATCAAAATAGTACCGGTCTAAAAAAGATGGAACATACGTTAGCAAATATTAAAATTGACAGACCATTGTACGAACATAAAGATATCAGAGAGCATTATACATATGAAAAGAAACCAAGGAAAAAATGTGAGTAGATTTTATAATTCTAATTAATATCAAAAATATTTTATTACAGGAAAACAAATTTGGGAAGTTTTAAGCAATTTATACAATATTACATTCATAATCTGTGTTGACAATATAATATATATGACATTTTTCTTATAAATTGTCTAATAAAATTGTCAAATTTAAACGTATCTTTCAGAATTTATTATAATTGGTTACTTAGAATCATTTGTTTGTATCTAATTTATTTATATTTGCGCAAATACGAGTATGTAGGTCACTTTAAAAAATAAGATACTGAATTGACAACAGTTTCAATTGTTGCTAATAAGAATAACTTGTTAAAATTTATACTTTTATTTTGTAGTATGTAATAATTACCAATGTGAGCCACTTGAAGCAATCAAACTAATGTTACCAATTATTGACTGGCTACCGAAATACAACTGGAAAGCAGAATTCACTCAAGATCTCATTGCTGGGATAACTGTTGCCATTATGCATATTTCGCAAGGTATACAAACAATTACAACTACGTTCTGCTATTTAAATCAATAATTGTTTTATTGTGTAGTTTATTGTTACTAATAAATTTTCTTGTGATCTTAGGTATGGCTTATGGTCTTTTGGCACAGGTCCCTCCAGTTGTTGGCATTTACACAGCGTTTTTTCCGGTTGTTGTCTATTTTTTCTTCGGAATGGCTAAACACAACTCGATGGGTATGTCAAACTTGTTACCTAATCACTACTAATTCAAATATTTTCAAAACAAATTAAATTGGAAACTATCAAAACTAATGATAGTAAAAATGGTTGTTTATAACTTGGTTTTATAATTTTTAGGTACTTTTGCAGTGACTTCTCTCATGGTTGGAGTGGTTGTTAATGAACATTGTGATGATGATGATAACACATGTAAAATGAGAGTCGGAGCTGCGGTTTGTCTTCTTAGTGGCATATTTCAGGTGAGGTGTATTATTAAAATTAAGATTTGAATAGCTACAGTTACAACATAATTTATTTCTGGATTGCTTTAAATATTAAGAGAGAGAAAAAAAAAACAGACAAAGATTGAGATAACTATGTTATGTTTGTCATGCAAAAACTTATAAAATATTAATATTACAGTTAATAATGTACATTCTACGACTTGGTATTGTCAGCACACTTTTATCAGAAACTCTCGTTTCCGGTTTCACAACCGGAGCGGCGGTCCATGTCCTGGTTTCCCAAATTAAAGACATTTTCGGAGTGACACCAGCAAAAGAAGAAAGCATTTTTGGAAACATATACGTAAACTACACCATGCAAATTAAGCTAACCTTAGTTTTACTAAAAAAAAATATTATAATTCCAGACTTTGATCAGTATATTTGAAAATATCAACGATTTCAATTACATGGCCTTTATCATCTCGATTTTGACAATGATAATCTCAATTGCTAACAATGAATATTTCAAGGTAATATACAACTTCCTATTATTTACTTCTCTCTATTTAATTGATTATTCTCGCAGCCAAAATTGGCAACGAAATGTGCCATACCAATTCCTCTGGAGTTGATTCTTGTCATTGTTGGAACAGGTATCTCATATGGATGTGATTTAAAAGGAGAGTTTAAAATTAAAGTTGTTGGAAATATTCCTAGTGGGTAAGTTGGCACTTATTTAGCACAAGTCCACGTTGTTATTGATTTAAATTTAGATTACCAGAACCATCTCTGCCACCTATTGCTGACCTACTAGGTGGTATTTGGGTGCAATGTTTGATGATTGCTGTTGTTTCGTATGCAATTTCTTTGTCAATGGGTTTGATTTTTGCGCAGAAATATAATTATGAGGTGGATGCTAATCAAGAACTTCTTGCACAAGTTAGTATTAATTAGCAGCATTAATTAATGTAACCATACCAACTGCATCTTACCGTAAACTATTTTTTGCCTTTTCTAGGGTTTAGGAAATCTAGTTGGAAGTTTCTTCTCTTGCGTTACATTTGCTGCTTCTTTATCTCGAAGTTCAATCCAAGCAAATGCCGGATGCAAGTCGAATATAACATCAGCAGTTTCCTGTTCTATTCTGGTTGTGATTTTAATGTGGGTGGGACCTTACTTTGAACTCCTTCCTAAGGTAATCAAATTATCTAATATTTTCCTAATATGTTCCCAACAACAATATAAAGGATTATTTCAAACAATTGTAGGCAATTCTTGCTGGTATTATTGTGATAGCTTTAAAAGGACTTCTCTTTCAAATCAAAGACTTGCCGAAGTTTTGGCAACTCAACATATTAGATGGAATTGTTTGGGTTGGGACCTTCCTTACAGTCACATTTGTTAGTATTGACATTGGTCTAGGTGCTGGAATTGTGATGTCGTTGATTGTTATTCTCATCAGAGGTATTAAACCATATACTTGTCTATTGGGACAAGTGGCTGGGACAGATTTGTATTTGGATATTAAAAGATACAAAGGGGTATAATACGTTCTTTACATTTATTAAAAGTAGTTATGATTTATTACTTTGAAGGTTACTGAGATTCCAAACATTAAAATTTTCCACTATCAAGGCAGCATTAACTTTGCTTCTAAATCCATGTTCCGTTCTGCTTTGTACGAGAAATCAGGAGTAAATCCATCAGACGAATTAAAAATGAGAAGGAAATGGGAGAAGTTCAATGCGGTAAATACTTTAAAACTACCTAAATTTTTTCGTGCTATTTATTTCTTATTTATTGTAGCAACATTTTGATAGTGGTTCAACAACGGATTTAGTTCATCGCAAGAACAACCTAACCAAACCTACAGAACTCCAATGTATCATTTACGATTTCACCGCCTTGAGTTACATAGATCCATCTGGAATAATCATGATGAAAGCTCTATCACTTGAATATAAAAAAATCAATATTCCTATTTACATTGCAGGATGTTCAGGTACGTTTATGTTTATTTATTTGGCACGGCTTCAAATCGTTTATATTCTAGAACCTGTTTATGAAACAATGGCTAAATGTGAGCTACTCGATGAAAAGAAGGAATTCTATAAAATATTTCCAACACTTCACGATGCTGTTCAGTATGCTATGAGAAAAACTAATGAGAATGGTACAACGATATCTACCATCTTTTAAACACAACTTATTACAAATTTAAAAATAATATAAAGATAATTATGATAACTACTAGGTGCCTGTCACTAAATGTAAATAGATAAGCATTCTAATACTATGTAAATAATGCATAAGAATGTTTATTCATGTAATTATATAAATTTTAATATAAAATCGAAGAAAATTGTTAATGGTTCATGAAAATAATTGTTTGATGTATTCACACATTGTAGGGAGTTGACATAGTCTTCTCTTGGAGTTTACGTTTCAATTTTGGCTAAAATATCCGATTCTCTATAAATATGCATCTCTGTTTCATCATCCATTGTGATCTTAGTGCCTCCATATTTAGAGAGTAGAACCTCATCTCCAATGCGAACCGAAGGTTTGATATGGGCACCGGCAGTGGTACGTTGTCCTGGTCCAATGGCTACCACTGTTCCAACAATCACCGGCTGTACTGCTTTATCAGGCAAGACTATTCCTCCGGATGTTTGAGTGACGACATCTGCTTTCTTTACCAGGATTCGATCCATTAATGGCATTAACCGTTTGATTGCAACATTGGCAGCAGGAGTGGCCATGATGCAATGAACTGAGAAGTGGTTCAATTTGAAGATAAAATACGTTACAATGTGGTACTACACTGATAATATATAATTTTCTATTACAATTAAAACTGTTTGTTTCCTAGGATATTGTCACATCAATGTTTTATGAATAAAGAACAGAAGCCTACTATGTATTAAACACAGAAAAAAGTTCAAACTTTTGTAATCATATAAGGATTGTCTATCGGGCCCGCTGTGATTGGCGCAGAGTGCACGTAATGCTTTTTGTATGAATGAATTCGGCAAAGATAACACTACTAGTTTTTGTTGTGCGAGTTACAGATAGGTTAGGTACCTCTTGAGAGATGCACGGTTTGTTATTGTACCCGAAAACTTACCGATGTGCTTACCAGTTAGTTATGCAGAGACTGTGGCTGTCGGAAGATACAGATGCATCTTATTGTGTTTTATTAAGTGTTGTGTTTATTGATGAAAGGGTAGTGACATAACTATTTTTTAAGGTAATTTTTGTGGATGTATTAAACAGATGTAAAATTAATACACTTCTATGATCTTTGTCTGTGATCCTAGTGCGATTTATGAGTGAATAATAAATAAAGAAATAAATATTGGGTTTATGAGTATTGTTGAGTGTGGATACAAAGTGCTTAATATTATTTATAATGTTGATAAGAGTTTTGACTACCACAGATCGCAGGTAAGCGAACTCTACAACTCTAGCAAACTACAATGTTTGTTGTTGTTTACATTTGGCGCAACTTATCGCAATTTTGCGCCTAATAACTATCCGCTACGCATACCAGTTATACCGCGACCGCCGAGTGATGACGTATCTCTTCGTGTTTAAATAACTCTTTAAAAATAAATCATTTGAATTCTTAGTTTCTCCTAATTTTTTGTCAATGTTTGATATCTGTTGAATACAGTTTCATCATTATTTATGATTTTTTTGCGATAATACAATTGGAAAGAGTTTAGTCTCCTATCGTGTAATTGTTTACCCAGTGCAATACAGCCAGTTACTAATAGTTTACAACTGGGGATCAATGTGCATGGAGATATTAAGGTCATATATCATTTCTCTTGCACTTCCACTAATAAAGTCATTGTTTTGTTTTTAACAAACTCTGCTAAAACAAATAAGTTTGTCGCAACATTTTAATTTTTCCATTGCGTGTGTACTACATACTAAATGCACAAATCTACAATGTTTCTCAATAGATATTAGAAGTGTTCCGTGTTAGAGAATATCTTGAATACTGTCTGATTTTTAAGTGTAGAACAATCGGAAGAAGAAGTGCAAACTACAATTAAAAAGCTTGAAAACAAATTACAGTAAGATACTGATTATTTATTTTGTTGTGTAAACTTTTCATTTACACTAGATGTATTAAGCACAGATATATTTGCCCATGGAGAGATCATCAAGCACGGTATCTTAGTTCTTCTCAAAACTATATAAACTATATGTGAATAAGAAATAACTTTGCAACTATCATACTTGAAAATTTTTCATCACAGCATTAATTAATAAATATGTGAATATTTAAATAAATATATAGCTGAATGTGGTTACGAAATGTTTAATATTCATTATATTAATATAAATTTATAATAACATAATAATAAATTTGGGTTATGTTTTTGTTTCTAATAATGAGTATAAATATATCTATTGTTCATGTTTCCCCAGTCAGTAATATGGCTTTGGGGTGTGTGGCGTGGCGTCGTGATCCGGGTGTGCTGGGTTCAAATCCCGGCGCCGGAGTGGGTTTTCCGAAAAATTCAAATAATTCCGAATTACATTGGTCTTATGAGAGTTCCGTAAAATCAATGGAAACCCAAATACAGTTTCAAAAGACGTCGGAAAAAGTTTCTAATGTATACTACTATACTAAACTAATATGTAGTGATAATAATATTCAAACAAGAGTTTGTAGAAGAGTAGAAAAGTAGAATAAATAAGTGCCAGAAGGGCGTAAGAGTCTCTCCAAATACTAGGAGAGGCAACGGTTTTGATTTTTGTATGCACGTGTCGTTTAAAGACAGTCCAAAACAAATTGCAATACAAACGTATTCAATTCCTCGCATTGCTCCCGGCCCAGCCTCGCTATTTGGATAGCGAAAATCCTCCAGGATTATTACTTATAAACTGTCGAAGAAAGTAAATTTGGGGTAGGAACAATATAAGAGGCATCTTTTGGAGAAGGGATAAACCCTTAAAAAACAATTTTAAAATTTGTACTTGAGGGATAATTTTATAATAATTTAACACCATGTTTATTTAATTATTTTATTTATTTGAATTTATTAGTCAAATTGGTTGCATATAGTAAATTGTTATAAATAAATTTTAAAACACGGATTTGAACCAGGTTGACAACAAAGCGCCGATCCAGGCAGCGGCGCTCCAACCACCGCACCAAACACAGACCCTGCTAAGACAAATTATTTACTTCTAGTTACTGCTCAGTTTTGAACTTTGAACAATACTAATGAATTCAACTTAGTTTAAGCGAAAAATATATTGAACTTTTATGCTTAAGATAGTAATAATTAACTACTATTACACAATTCAGCATTTAATTAACTTAATTAAGTTGTTTAAATACGAAGAAATGGGTGTGCTTCTTCCGTCAATTGATGTGAAACTAGAATGTAAACATATCAAATTTTGTTCCGATTATAAACAATAACAAACTGAGCATCTAGTTACGTAATTGAAGTTCTGCGTTCAAGCACAGAAATCCTTGAACGAATTTATTAGAATCAGTTATATTAATGCACTGTTCTTCATAATGCAATGACATCCATGTTCTACAAAAATATATCAAGTTGCATGTGCCAAGTTAAGATTATCTTATCTCTGTTTAGATGCGTCTTTTCTTACTATCACCGATTGAGTCCCGAAGTATTCAAATAAAGTATGAAGTGAAACCAAAGTCTTTATTCTCCACCGGACTCAACCTCGACGACGATAACCACGTCCTGCCGCCCCGCCGTTCTCGAACCACGCTGCATTGCGATTCACGAAATTAGCATATCACACATTTCAATAGTTATTTATTTAGTTCGAAAATGTACATTGTTCATATTAGTCATAAATATACTCCCATCTAACACATTTCCGTTTTTTTCAAGTCACATACAATACATTTATATTTGTTCCTTTGTCAGCTTAGTTTCATATTTGTTACATTATTGTAATTTCTCCACGGGTACCATATTCATTACACACTGATTTATATAGTATTAGCATATTTAATATTTGATCTTTATAGATATCTGCTCAACAATACATGAAATAAAATCCTTCATAATTAACAGTTTATATAGAGTTGAAATCACTGTAAATTATTCTTTCTTACAGTTTTATAGCGCAATAATTTGATACTGTGTAACTCGCATAGTAAAAATTGTACTTGATATCATAACACATCAATATTTATAGAAGTCTGTTATTTTTTAATCTGTAGCTGGTTTCACCCGTATCAATCCGAAGTTGTTACTGAACAATCTCATAGTATAATTTATAACCATATAATAGATGAAATAGAATGATACATTATATACATACATAATTGTATGAAGATGTTAAATTAGTCAATTGTTAATATGTTTAATGCCAATGATGAAGATTGCTCTAATATTTTAATCTTTCTACATCTACTCCAACAAAATCCACAATGCATGTTAAGTAATTTTATATACATCAGTCAAGAATATTAATTATGCTCTTTAATGTTTCACGGTGAACACTTTTTTGCTGTTTTGATTTTGACCGATTATTGCCTTGAAAAAGAGAGAACGCAAATTCATGTAGTTGAAGATTCGCGAAAATATAACACCAAAAAAGTGTCACAGTACAATCTAAATAATTTATTTTTTTATATAATATTCTAAAATATCTTATGTTACTAACGTAGAATTGATACTTTAGTACTTATAATATTAAACTTTTGTTTCAAAGTTGTATTTTATAGATTTTGCATATATAGACAGTTCTCTTCTAGAATATATATTATCATATAGTCAATCGTCACGTGAAAGAACAATCTTTGATTTGGTGAAGCTTACAAACCAATTAATAAATTTTACCTAGTGACCAGATACCTTGTTTTAATTGAATCTGATATTTAAATTTTTGCTTTTATTCAAAACTTTTTTGAATAAATAAAATTATATCTCTGTTTTATCGAAATATAATAATATAATATCAATATTAACATTTGAGCATCTATGCCAGCATTTCAAACTCGAAATATATTCTTTTTTGTTACAATATACTAGTATATTAGCAAATCCACTGATGCACAATGTTTTTTAAACATAGTTTATTTGATTAGAATGATGTATTATGATTTCATTTTGACCAATTTTATAATACTACATGTTGTTTGATATTATTTTAAGTATAGAGTTCGTTTTTAGTACTTACATATACGAAGATAGAAAATCTAATGCGTAAAGTACAGTGAACGAAAAATGTTGGCCATCATTTTGGTTTACTTGACCTGTGGCGCCATTTTACCACCCTTGTTGGGAATGGGCGAGCTGGTAGCACTGCGTGATACTCGTGGTTGTTCTGGGATGGTGAGACACGTGGATCTGATCTTCCAACCCGCAGTAGGCGATTCGTTGACACAATGGTGAGCTTGTGCGGCTTGATGTGGTTCATGATTTGAATTGCGGTTTAATGCATGCAGAGGAATACGATAGATGCGTAACGGACGTGCTTCCGGTGATACTAAAGAATGCAATTTGTATAAAGTACCAATGGAGTTATATTATTGCTAAATTGTACCATTGGGACTTGATGGTGGTGATGGCTTTTCGTTGGTCTTGGCATCTAGTAATAGTCGATCATTTCGACTTGGAAAGAATTCCGGCGCTGTGGTTGCAAAATAAATATCGTTTTTCGAAGCAATCAGATGGAGCTTTGGCATGGTCATCGTGTGTACGAGATTGCCATTAACAATCAGACGGATTTCCATTAAATTGTTCGTGAATCCAATCACATACGGAAATGCACACACTGTGGAATGCAAGATTCACAATAAATGCTCCGAGTCTAACAAACGGCCTTAAATTACAACTCACCAATATCGGATGGTACGAAATTCCAGTGAAAATCATGCTCGCTGCCTCCATTACCGCCATTGGAGCCATTGCTGCCATTCGAGACACTTTCATTATGTAGCTTTTGAAAGTGACATGTATCTGTAAACAACATTAATCAGCATCTCAAATCCGCAGCGCCGGTTACATACGATTGTGGCACAATAGTAATTGGACCTCCTGGTCCTCGTAGATGTCCAGAGCGGTGACCAAATGTGGTCGATCGCCTTTCACTGCGTGCAAGTATTGCACCTGTCCCGAACGGCCGTTGACAATATCCCAATGATGCTTGTATCCTACGCAGACTAAAATATCCGAATGTGTCGGCGAGTTGGGATTCCAACCACTCTCGAGGATTGTCATTATGCTTGGGTTTTCATTGAGTGTAATTTCCTAGAGACAGCAAGCAAAACAGTTTAATGCCTCATTATCACCGCCTCAAATGATCATCATACCCATAAAAAGGTGAATCCTTCGACTGTATCAGTATCGCTTGATGGACACCATGCGGTCCATGCAGCGGAATGCTTCCACTGGAACATGGTCAGTCTGCGTCCAATTGCAACACATATTCGTAGCCTCGAGCCACCAGTCCTCGAGAGAGCGTAGAGATGAGTGCCCCGCGTTCGTTCCATGCGATGCTCTTTGATATCCATGCGGCTTTTCGGCTCGGCAATCAATTCCAGTTGTGAAAGGCGAAACACATAGATCTTACCTTCCCGATTAGATGCCCCAGCCCGCATTAGCAGAATGCCATGAGGTTCAACGACGCTCACTTGCCGCACTTGTAAGGTTTTGTCGAAAAGCAACCGATGTGTATTGCCATCTTCCACACAGAACGTAAAATATATATAACAAAAAAGACCCTTTTCTTGCACATGTTTTTAATCACCTTCAACAACGTAAACACCGTCATCAGTAGCAATTACAAGTCGATTATCTCCCCAGGAATCCGCTGCTAGAATAGTACTTGCCGGGAACACAGGATAGAAGCAATTGGCTTCCCAAGGTGAACGCTTAAAAACAGTGCCTGCGGCACTAGCTGACGCTAGACTAGTAGGGGCATCTCCACGTACAATGGCTTCCAATTTAAGAGCCTGCCCAATGCGAACGAACTCGATTTGGCGGGAATCTTCTTTGAGTCGTGTATGACGTGGTGTTTCAGCGAGGACGTCTGAGAATGCACGACGATTCAGCATTGTCTGCAAAATATTCAAACCCCAACATTACAAACATCTTCAAAATGAAGGTGTTATACAAACCATTCTTTGATCAGTTATGTGTTCACTATAAAGATCCTTGATCAACATGTCTAAAGTCCTTTCTCTTTTTCTAGAAAAAGTCGGCGTTTCAAACGTGGCCTTCTCTCCATTTATAAGTTTGACTAATAGAAAATCTCTGAAGAGTTCTGGATCCTGAAATACAGGTGGGCATGGCAAAGATGGTCCGAAAAGAGGTACAGCTTCATCGGAAAAGACGGAAAGTCTGTGACGTCCGTATGCGTCTACACTCACAACAGCAAATACATCTAGTGACTCCAAAGTAAGGAAAATCTAAACAACTCCACAGAAAGTAAGGTTCAATGCGTCTGTTCAGAAAGGATACGAGTAAATTGTGACTTGATGCACGTCGGATTAAACACTCCATGTGCATCCAGATCACCTTCTGCTGAACAGTCAACAAATACAATATTCACAATGTCGTTACCAATATGACGTTTTCTTTCAACTTGCTGTCGATTATCTCGTGAATATGGTAGCATAGTTGACACATGAAACATGATCTCATGTCCTTCATATATCGTATAGACAGAGTACTTTCCAGTCATATCACCTTTGATTATAAATGTTTATTTATATTTAATATTGCATGTGGAAAACTGTGCTTACCTTTGATGTCCAATCCTCCACGATACTTGTCCCAGTTTTTCAGTCGAATGGTCTCGCCTAACAGCGATAGGAACGAGGCGAAAGACTCGCTACCAAACTCTGCGTAAATTGTAAGTTTTATGCCTTTAATTAAAGACTTTCAAAATGATTTGATTCATAATTATGCACAACAAATGGAAATTAAAGAAGGGAAGACCATGTTAATTTGATTACTTAGGTATAGACATAGATTCATTTTTTGAAACAGTACCTTGGTGATATCTAATTAAATCTTGAATTGTAAGATGTAAGAAGCAGATATTTAATTACCATTGCTTAAAATTTCATCGTCTGTCGTCTGGCCGTGTTTCATGTAAATGACACCAAATTTAAAATTAACAGAACCCTCCTGCTCCTCAAGCAGCAATAAATCTTTCTGAATGTCCGGCGAAAAGATCTCCTTTGGATTTTTCTCCAAACGTTCCATGCTGGGAAAGTTTGATAGGATCTGCTTCACCGTGAGTAGTTTGTTTTGTACATAAGGCAACGAAATTTTTTGCGCTCCCTGTAGAAAAAAAAACATTAATGAAAAAAAAAATCCTGCATTATAAAAGTGCAACGCATCTTTTGTCTATTTAAACACTAATAAATTTTCTTTACAAACGCAATAAAAATTATTTACTGTGTACCGTGTGCGACAAGGTGGAAATGCCTCATGAAAGTACACCAGAAAAACTAACGAATCAAAAAATAGAAAAATACGTAAAGAAAGTTTTAAAAATGTTTGCTTAAAATGACGAGACAAGGAATGTGGGTGGTATTATTCATGAAAGGGCAAAATCTTCTCTACGAGAATTAACGTTGCGTATAAATCTTGGAAAAAACACATAAACATACAATGTGTAACAACTAATCTTAAATAACTAAGATTGACTTACTATTTTTCGAAACAAAATTGCTCGATACAGAGGCACACACTGGTTACTGTTCTCGTTCAAGACAACACTCAAGAAAAATGCTGTTTTCTCACCATCCAGACCAACATAGTTTTGATGTACTGCAAAGAATTAAGTAGAGTCAAGTTGTATTTAGTTAAAATTTTGTAAGAAACTCTTCAAATAAAAGTTTAAATTTAATATTGAGATAGCAACTTCAATATCTAAATATATCTTCAATAATCTACTGAAAATAATGATACCTTATTGTTTAACAAAAATTTTCTAGATTACCACACCCTTATAAAACAGCTCTAAAAGTTCTCCAGACTTAGTAAATCCTCCAAAACACCACCTACACAATACTCATCAGTCGTAACTGTTCGTTGAGTTGGTCGACGTGTACACATGAGAAAGGATTCGATTTAGTCAGAATGTTGCAAAGTGTCAGCAAATCGCCAAACCAGACAGAAGTAAATCGTGCAAAGCGCTGACACCTCACAATAGTTTAGTTGATGGGCAACGTTTTGCAGTGTTACAACTCTACTTTTCCAGCAAACATGTGAGAGAAGTTTGTGTGTTGCATGTACTCACGTTTTCCCAGAAAATATTTGAAGTACCAACGGGTTTGATATTCGGGGTTTTCCAAAACCGGCGTCGTGGGTGGCCCAAACATCTAGAGAACAAAAAGAATCATAATGATACAGTGTCAGTTATTGATAAGAACTGAAAGGACAGAAATCACCATTCTTAAATTGAAACACATTTTATCAAGATAAAGATAACCTATGATTAGTTTGTTTCTTCTATAGTTGTAACCTGGGCGAAACTTTCTTTATTATAATATGTACTTTCACTTTTGGGCACTTTTCGCATTCTTTTTCTGTTTTGTTTAGTTTCAGTTCTGTTTTTGTAAGACAAACATTGTATCTATAACTCCAATTCGTGAGCAGCAAACAATTAATTACTTTTAATCACTACCACACTGGTGTTATTTTCGTGTCGTTACTTTGCTAGTCCTGTCTTTGTTCAATTTGTTTTAGTTGTGTGCCTAAGCTGAGCTTACTTCGAATGTAAGTAATCCCTCAAACCTCTGAGTATTTGTTTTTATTTTTGTTGCTTTGGGTGATTTGCTTTGTCTGCCCCGAAAGAAATTTGCATTCACAGACCAATTTTATCTTTTGTCCGACGACCTTAAACTAATCAGTGCATTTAATTTGGTAGAGCGCAGCAATAAAATGTTAATAAATAGAGACAATAACAATGGAAGAGAGAATTTTATGCCGGGCGGTTTTTTATTGTGTGGTAGATAGGTTTGTAAAAAGAGTGGTAAAATAATATCAAATTGAAAGAATAGTCAAGAAACGAAAAAGAAAATAGAGTTTCTGTAGTATTTGCATCATTTTCTATTCTTCATTTAACAACAAAGACTCTTCAAGCTTTAAAAATTGTTAATCACTACTTCAAATTCTCATTTATCAGCTTTGTTTGCTTTCTAACACTTGATAACTTTTAGTCCTGCATGTACATCAGCTAATTAATATCCTCACCTCGTCCTTTTCGCCCGGTGAGTCTCCATTCTCGATGCGGAATCGTCGACAGTGCTCCTGGCCGTCGATCTCAGGCGGCTGCTGCAACTGAAATTCAAACAAGTTAAACTCGCGAGCAAATCGCATTACCTCGAATTTGCCTGCTGCTTCCATTCACTTGCAGCCAGCTATTGACTATGGCGATGGCGTCTGGGATTAGCGCTAACGAGACGGTTTATATCGCTCAAATTCTCGTGTGTATTTACATTGGGGAATATAAGTAAGACAAAGCTGATGAAATACATACTCCGATATAGCCGAAGGTGGTCGGTGTACTCAAGATATGGATGCAGAATGGAGATGGGTGTCAGTTAGTAGCAAGTGATTGAAAATCCAGGTGGAGTGTGTATGAGAAATCTGATGCTTACTCAGATCGAGTATTTTTGGTAGTGGTATTATATTTATCAACTAATTTAATGGAGATTAGAAGATTATTGACATGAAGATATCATTGTATTTTAGATTGGAAACGGAATGAATTGTCAGAGTTTTCCACTTGAGACTTTTGCTACCACCGAATATGACATTTTCGTATGAGACGATGAAAGCATGAATCTAAAGATGAAGTTTGCTAAGTTTATACTTACTTGCTCCACGGAGCCGTAATACCGTCTGGAGAAGACGCCGCGTCTGGATATTAAGTCGCTGGCTGTTGAACTACAACATTCGAGAAAAAATTATAAACTGCAATAGATTGCGTGGAAATTATGTGAGATACAGCTTAGGGATATTAAATTTTCATGTAAATGACTGTGCTTTGACGATGACTTAAAGTTCGTTTTCGGTTTGTATGATGAGCCAGCAGAGTCGTTTCGGAAAAGTTGCCAACAATAAATTATGCAAATTACTGTAAAAGTTAATTTCTCTAGAATTATATAATTAACTGCAGAGTTTGCAACACATACTATGTATTCTTGATTTTAAATTCTTGGGTTTGAAAAATGTAATATTAACACAACCCTTGCATGTTGTATTCCGAATACAGCATAATACTACACTTAAATTGATTGTTATTTTGGGCGATTGCGTGGGCAGATCAAAGTGTAGCCTTTTCAAATTTACCCCAAACAGAAACGTCTAATAATTAGCTATTAATAGCGATATACATCTGCAGAACTACACCTGCTACTGTTACACTTTTAATCTGATTGTGTAGTAGTACAGTAGAGAATAATGAACAAATTTCCGGTTGAGATGCATTCAACCATTCAAGCCCTCCAGTTAGTGAAAATCGATACATTATCAGCATTTTCCAGCTGCTATTCAATTCCTAATTATAACCCAGTCATGTAAAACGTACAGAATAGAAATGTTGTTGATGTATGATACAATTTTCTATATCATTTATTTAAATTAAATATACTTATTTCTGTATTGATGACTATTCATTACTTTGGAAGTTCGACAATTAATCATCATCCTCGTATTTTCGATTGCATTGAACGTATTTCAATACATTTGCTAGATTTGTTCACAAAACAATAAATCGCAACTGTCGCAGACTATGTGGTGTTATTCCCATCTATCCTCAGCCGAAATGCTCAGTCTAACGACGCGTCGCCGACGCCTTGCAATTTATTAACGTGTTAGGAAATTTGTACCAAAATCTACTATCGCCACACACCCGACTCAAGTCCTGCAAAGACTTTATGTTCGTAAAATAAATTCCGCAGTAAAATCGTTTTTAATGATGACGTCTCTATGATGTGTCAGACTTTGCCATCATCTGCAACCCTCAAAATATTAACTGATCCTAACTCAATTTACCCAAAATATGTTACAAAGGAAATAAGCGTATTTATACCTAAAAATGATTATCGAAAGAAACAGATTGATCGTTATTTTGTGGCTTCATTTGGTTGTCAACATTGTGCAGAGGCAATGGATTCACAATCGTGTTTCATTAACATAATGAACATCACAGGCTGAATGCAAGGCGTCGTAACATTCAGCCAAACGGTTAATCAATTTTTATTAGCTTTGACATTTCAGGCGCTGCGGCCAAATCAGCTCAGCTCCCGATGGTGATTCAATTACACATGGCAGACCCTTGCAGTTCACTGACATTTCCGAAATAGGGATATAACAGAGCAACATTTTAATTTTCCTTTTACGATGTAATAAACCTCAGATGTAAAAATACAAACTAGATAATCATAATCCAAACATACCTCTACTACGGTTGCTAAAAATGGATAGCGTAGGTGGAAAATATTGTTAATCCAGCAATGGATGCAATATGTGGCACATATCAGGTGCACGGAATGCTACACTGTAAATTCCAGCAGGGCAAAATTACGTTTTTACAGAGTGTTGTTATATTATTTCCAGGCGTTGGGCTCGTTTATGAGCGGTCAAAGCAGGAAACCGAGTAGAGGTTATCATTAATTAAGACTCATGTAGCTAGATCTAAGTGTAATTTCCTTCCGAAAAAGAACAAATCTAACTTTAATGAAACTAGATGAAATTCTAGCACGTTTCTTCGTGAATTTTATTACAAGGACAGATCTTGCAAGTAGATTAAATGCACAGAAGTATGTTCAATATTTATAAAACCATCATTTCGCCGTTTTCAAAATAATATCAATGTACAAAATTATTTCGAATAGCCTTAGAGGTAAACACGGTGCCAGTTAACAACAGCGCGGATTTATAGGTTATAAGCAGCCGCTGGCAGCTGCTGTATGCAACTTGCCAAGCAGCGAATGCAATTTAATGTAATGCACAATTGTGCAACATGCAATTATAATGATGACAGGTACCCCATACTATTGTGCATGACTAATGCTAATGGTGTACTAAAGTAGTATATTCTGGTAACAAAACCATTCACGAAGCAACATTAACAAAATTAGAGATTAAAGTAAAAATAATTTAATTCATATCATGCTTGGAATGTTTGTATTGACAAGTATTTATATTTTATTCATAAGTTCAATCTACCAAATTCAATTCCTGCTAAATCAATATCATTTAGTTAATTTTTGCATTTTAACTTATTGGAGAAGCGCTTTTCTTCAAATCTTTCTAACTTTTTTTAATGGTACATTTCTGTCGATTCTAACAACATCTAAAATCTAATTAAGCCTTGTCTTCAATACATAGTTTTTTTTAGAAACACCCTTTTTTCTAATCGGATCAAAGGGTTAAGAATCTCAAAAAGAAATACTCAATAATTCCTTAATTAAACCATTTTTTTGGTAAATTGCCTGCCACTGGTGTTTATCTACGCAAAGTAATGCGAGAGAAAAGTTTGCTGCTGTAAATTGCGCATTTATGCGTTGAGCGGTAATAAAATTTGTGACGCTGCATAAAAATGTTGGAATGTTGAATGTAAAATTAAGGTATAATGTGACATAAAGTAACTTTAAGATACGAAGAATAAAAAAACAAAAGATAAAAATGTATAATTTTTTCACGGGCTGCATAAACATGAAAAAAGTTATATGCATGAGTTTTTTTTAACATTTTACTGTGTTCTTTTTCTAATGTTATGTTTACAACAGACATGTTGTCTTCTTCACTACAGTGCAGTGCATGCAAGCACCAATAATGTACTGCCACTGAGTAGCAAGAGTTTTATTGTCTCCTCGGTTACAAAACATTGTCAACAACGCATATTGAATGACAGTTTGAATTCCTTGATCAATTACGAGTGGTGTCGTACGACACATGATGCTTAGAGATTGCGTCTATCGCTACGAATAATTCAGCAAGTTTGGTGAAATTAAGCGACGATAGAAATTAAATAAATTGCGTGCAATTACACAATATTGTGCACAACTTTTGCGTTTAAGAGTATGAGCTAATTACAATTTGTAACTACAGCAGCTCGCTGTAAAGCGGGAGCACAAATACTCTAATTTGCGTGCTCTCTCTTCGAATGTCAAACTGTACAATCAAACATGGATGTCTTATAAAACATATTGTTATCTTATTTTAATTAATATTTAAGTTGGATTTACTCAAAAGTTTTATAAAAAAAAACATAAATATCAAAAAAAAATTTAAAAATAAGTTGAGAAATTTAATGAAAAAATGTAAAGTGTAAGATTATTAAAAAACAAGCAGATACATCAAAAGTAATTAAAAGTGTATCAAATGGATTCGGTAGAAAACTATTCATTCATGTCCAACCAGAGTAAAATTTTAAAATGAATTATTGCCTAACGTAAAAATATTTTGTTTTGTTAACGAAACACCATAAATGATACTTTTCAACTCTTCCACTTGGCAATGAATGAAATTCTTCTAAATTGAATATTGGTCAATTGTCAATTAATTAAGCATAGTCAATTATCTTCTGCTTACATTGCACTGCTCGCCCTGCGATGAAAAAGCTTCAGTGCGCTCACGTCCCTCGGCGGCTTGTTCCTGAAGCTGGTCACGCACACGCTCTTGGACCGATCTCTCGCCGCCGCATCTTCGGCGCGCTCTCCTCGTAAGCGCTGCACGAGCCTCATGTCCAAACACAGCATACTTTACCGCCTCCGCAAACCTACTCTTAAATCCTTAGTAATCGTTTTGCGATCTGCAATCGCACGTGCTCACCGCCTGCGCTTGGTGCTCCACCGTTTATTTGTGCTTTTATTGCCGATATTTGGACAAATTCGTTGTCTCGAGCTATGAGTTTCTAAACCTGTGAATATTTCACATATTTCTCAACGTCAATGTTTGGCTTTTCATTGTCGATATATGGTAACTAGATAGGTTAAAGACATTCGCTAAAAAAAAAAATGGCGTGAGCATTTTACAAAAATTTAAGAAGGAGATTATTCCGTAGGTAGCTTGTACAATATTGAATTTTATGTGCTTTTATATGATAATTTTAATAAGTTTGAAAGAATGTTGAATTGGGGCTTCGCACCGGAAAACCTTAGTAATTCACCTAAGGCGCTTAGGTAACTATTAAATGTTCTCTTCACTTTCATGCATAAATTGCATAGGATTGGTTATTACGTTGTAATTTCCTTATTTTCTGACTTTCTTACATTAAATTTCTGTCTTTTTGTTCTCTAGTTCTTATTAATACAGACATTAAAAATATGCTTTCAAGGGTCAAATAATATAGGTATAAAAGAATAACAATGAAATAACCTCAAATAACTTGGAAACGTTTTTTCTGGAACAGATAAACATGCGAAAAAGCCAATAAAAACTCGCATACGTCAAAACGACGGTGAAACGCAGTGCAAAAACATTTCACTGAATAAATAAAGGTACAGTAAGTTAATGTAATAAAAGCTAAATTAAGAAATCATTGTTTGGAAATCAAACACGATTTTGATTTATATTTGGGACTATTTGGCATGGTTTTGCACTATTCTTATACCGCTAAGCAATCCAATTAGAATTTTAAACTCTAAGAGTTTCTATCAAAGACCAACATTTGCTTTAATCATCTAGGTGGCTATGATAAATGTGTTCATGCTATAAGCTTTCGTAAATAATAAAAAAAAACTCATTGTTAGCCTCTGAGTTCAACTTTCTGGCAAAATAATTATCTTAAGAAGAAAGCAAAACAACAAGAGAATATAAATGACACTTTAAAACTTTCTACAGATACTAAAAATTATATCTTTGCTTTTATTCTGCGCATATTTAATTATGATTGTAGTTTAGAAGTTAGATATTTCATAGCCTTTATTATTACAGCTACAGTTAAAGTGAAAAGAGAGCTGGGAGTAAAAATGATGCGCTGTTCATTAAAAAAGTCTGGGAAACAAATTAAGGATGTGAAAGGCAAATGTTGAGAGGAGCAAGAAAGAAACAATAGAAAGGGCAACCGAAACAGTCTTCCGCTTAATGTTTTGCAAGAAATATTGGTTTTTAATAATTTACTATTTTTTTAAAATCATAGTTGTAACTTGCATTTGATAGTAAAATTACAAATGATTTTCCTATTAATTATCTTATATTTCACTGCCAGTCACATCTACTATTTTGTCTTTGGTATTCCCTAAGAAAACATTCATTACGTAATATTTTCAATTTATAAAAGAAAACCAACATAGACAAAAACCTCGCCTATACAGGATAAAAACTTATTTAGGGTTGTACCACAAACACAAAACCAAACAAGCAGGAAACAATAGCCCAACTCACAAGTCGTATAACTATTTTTAGACATTCTCCGACAACATGATTCATTCCATACTGTCTGTCGAGCTATTTTTTTATAATGCAACGCAACTTTTTAAAACATATTATGTTGACATTGTCAGCAAAAATGTATTTTCTAGAAACAGGATCAAAGGTGAAATATGGACTGAAGAAAAAAACAATAAACCCAAAACCCAAAAATTGAATATAAAAATAAATAAGAGAAAAAATGTATGAAACCTGGTTTAAACAGACGCATGTCACATATTTCTAGAATGATAGGCTATCCAAAATCCATATTTGACACAAATATAAAAGTATTGCAAGAAAAAAGTTTAATAGAATAACAGAGTAATTTGAGAAGGGTGCCGACGCAAGTCAGACAGACAAATAAAAACAGATACTGCGTGCACAAGTTGATGCAAAGCTGAATCGAAAGTGCCAAACGATGCGGAAGTCAATGATGAAAGGAGGTCACGAACATAAATTAAATTAAATGAAAAAAGGGCAAAAAACATATTAAGTAACTCCACAATTTTTATATTCCTAAAAGTTTTAAAAATTTAACAAGTGTATTTGTTAGACATTTTGAATTTGGTGAAAGTTAGAGAAGAGTTTTCTTTTGATCTCAGGGTAATTTTCAGTCTAATGAATGCTATAGCAAAAAGGAAACAGGATACAAACGAGTGCAAAGTGCAATGAACCACAACGTACGCAGAAGAGACAAAGGGATGCACGTTGGGAAAAGCTGAGAAAGCTAACACAATATGTCTATCAGCAATGCAATATGTTCGCAGTGTGTAATAAACCTTGTGCTCATTTTACGCCACCGTTGTTGATACAAGCATATCAAAGAAAATAACAACATTTACAGAGCAAGTTTTACTTTGTTTTAATTTAGTTTACCAGAGGAATACAATCATTATAATCACGGGTTTTGTTATATTAGAAATTAGGAAACTCCTTTATTTCTTTATTTTTACTGCAACGTCTAAAGTGCAAACGATTTCTTCAACAATTTATCACCCTTCAATCGTTCTCAACAAATTAAAAATAGTAAACTCTAGTTTTCTTCAGCTACCTTAATATTCCAAGTTGTTTATGTTAAAGTTGTAGAGTTGAGAAACTTATGACACTCTTCCATGATTTCATATCACGCATGATCACGCTGAAACTTATCGGAAGAGGAATGCATAAAAATATATTCTCGAAGCATTCTCAAGTTTTATGTAATGACATATGACGAATGTGGTACTTGTTGTTCACATTCAATGCCACTCTGCAACTCTGTGAATATCAAAGTTGTTGTTTTATCATGTTACACTGTAAAATGTTTTTTAATGTTAATAGATGTAACCACAGCATGTTTTGTTGGTGCAAGATATAACTTGCGTTGTAACAAGTGTAGTGACAACTGATTAAAAGTTAATTCAAATCAATTTCATGCTTGTGGTAGAAACATTGGAGAAACCATTGTGATAGCTTCTAAATATGTATCTTCAGTTGCAAACCTATTACCAACGAACTTTCTATTTTGGGCTGGTTTAATTAATTCAAATATTTATCGGGAAATGTGTACCTAATCCAAACTTATCTAATCTTATTGATCACGGCTGTAATTGATAGTTACTTTGTTGTTTACGCATGATTACTGTCAGGATCACAATCGGGATCACACACATGTTGATCACATATTAGACGATAAACTATCCTGCACGCTGGGAGCACGTTATCACATTGACACACTCCATCGCTCTACGATAGCAAGTGTCCACACACAATATGCCCTCTTCATGAACAAACTATAACTAGATACGCAGTACCCCTCTTGCCAAATCAAGCTTTATTTGAAGATTGTTCATCTAGACCAGCTTTCCTTCTTATCAATATGTTTATCAAATAATTTTAATCGCAGAGGACGCTGGCACTACTATAATTAATTTTCATGATCTCTCAATTGAAAGGGAGGTGGGGTTAAAGACTAGAGTGTAACAATTGTAATCAACAACAAACAGGAATAATTTTACGCATGGTCGGGCGTTATTTAATAATACAAATTAGAGCACCAACAATAAACAAGAACGACTGTCTTACTACAACTACTAGGGCAGTATAATAATACCCCATAACCATAATTATACTTAATTCTAAATTAATTGCAATTGTTTGCGATTGTAATTATGAGTGGTAACATGTCGGCTATTGTTGTAACAGAGTGTCATCGACGTTGGTGATTGTCGAGTCGTCAAACTCGACGTCAAACGCAAGAGTAGATAGGAATAGCAGCAGAAGCAGCAGTATCAAGCAGAACTATTGTAGAAGCTTAATTACTATATCATTATAATTTGTTATTTTTGGAGCGTACTGCAACCGTGTCCATTACCGACACCATACTTGTCCTCCATTCTATTATACTGCATCAACTACCAGGGTAATTAGCAGTTATAGAGACTGAATTCTATGAGAGTATATATTATATTTAATATACCCCCAGCAGGATTAGAACCCGTGTCGCTGTCACTGCTACAGTCAGGCTTACCAAGGTGTATGCTAAGACCAAAGCATATAACCAAAACATTTAATCGTAATAATTGTCACGGAATGCTGACACCGGCAGAGTGCAGCAGAACAAGCGACAGTCAGAGAAGACCAGTACGAGTTTCTTACTCTCTCTACTGTCGGAGAGCGATGACTGTGCGATATTTTGAAAAATTATTTACAGCAATATACCCATCAAAATTAAGAAGTAACTGTTAGTGATTGTAATGTAACTGCTTTTTTAAACACCACTAATTTATAAATATATATGCTGTATAAATATTTACTTTCACCACATCCAAAATACATGAAAATTATTTTAGTGAATATATCGGAAATTCGATTGCATCAATGATTGTGACGAATTTATTAAATATTGCGTTAAAGAGGTTGTCGTTTGTTTCCTACCAATTTCCCATTTCCATCACAGAGCGACTCGATTGAGAACATGTAAAGTGACCAACATAATTTATTTGAATTGAGTCCATTATTCCATATTATCACATGTCATGCCAAGCCACTCAACTGGGGCATTGGAGGTATTAAAATTGTTTAGTTTATAATTTTATAAAATTACGAGTTAAACCCTTGGGTATTAACAATATCGATCTCTTAAGTTATTCCGTGCATGCCGGGTTGGAATGTGACCATTGTGGTTTCATACACACACAAATGAAAGCACATAACGCTCTTTTATAAGTCGTTCTCTAGAAATTGGTTAGAATCGATTTGGCAATGGGCCATTGCTTCATTTCCTTTACCGCTATAGTATACTGTTCTTGTACAGGGTTGTTCCCATTGAATGTTGGAAATTTTCAAAGAATTAGCTAGAAATAAATAAATAAAAATATTTAATTAGAAACTGCTGTGAAATAGTAGTTGGTCTCAGCATCTCTATTTTATCGTTCTATTTTTTCCAAATAAAATTAAAACAAATTTATTATTATTTTTTTAAATTTGTGCTTCTTTCTAAGTGCACTCAACAGAATGATCATGTCTTCTTATCCTCTTAGAACGCTTTTTTTCTTTAATATTACTTTGCCACCAGTTTCATGTTTTAAGTTGAAGTTGCAAAGAACGTGTCCTGCAATACCTGCTCGATGATATTGCCTGCTGGAACAGTCTGGAAGGCGAAGATGACTTTACTGCTTTTATACAATCAATGTTTATATTAAATAAGTATGTAATTGAAAATATACGTGAAATTTGCATATAATATTACGTTACTGTTCAATGACTAAATATTCTAACGTTACTCTAGTGCCCTCTACCGGTGATAGATGCAAATTTTTTAAACGTGAGTTAGACAGTAAATTAAGTTACTTTCTTTCTCTCTCCACTATCTGATGACTGTAGCGCATGTAAAAGACTAGGTATCATTTGAAAAATAATAATTACAAAGAAGCTGTATATGATAAAACTATGATTCATTATAAATGGTTGCTTTTTTATCTACGCGTCCAGTGCATATATCAAAAAATGCTATAGGACGCACATTAGATATAAAATAAAATATGTAAACTGCATTTATTATTTACTAATCCTGATGTAATGTACACTTGATTAAATTTATTTCAATTTTAAATTTTGAATGCATGAAAGCATTTTCATTCTATTGTTGTTAAGCTTAATAAATTCTGTTGATTGCTATTACCCTTAAGCAAATGCATTGTTGATATTTCAGCTGCGAATAATTTTGACCGTGACACTAATTGTATATTTTGCAACTGATTATTAGTTAACTGAAGGGTGGTTGAGTTGAATTTGTGTGGTTAGTAAAGTTATTCTGTTATCAACTGTATGCTAGTTTATTTACGGTCGTACATTATATTTAGGTGTAAATTAATATAATTGAGCAAATGATTTTAACCGATGTGAATATTTTAAACCACAAAATAATACATTTCTTAAATAAATAATATATAAAATGTAAGCCATGTATTTACAACAAACCATATTGAATAATTTGTATAATTTTTAATGAAATAAATACTCTTTGATTCTATCATATCTTGCTTTATTTCAGTTGTATCAATAATAGCAAGATTAAAACAAGACTAGTATGAGTGTTTTACTTTCTCTTGTATGACTGTACAATATTAGTAAAAACTTAATACAAAAGAACTAGACAAGGGAAAGCTAAGCATTTTTGCTGCTTTGTTTAGTAAGATATCTACTATTTGAATAATTAAACATAAATTAAAAACACCTTATACATAAATGTTGTTTTATTTGTCCCCTTTTTAAAATAAAGGCATGCAAATTAACCCCAGATGCAAATATAGCTGTTGATAATACCACACTTGTTCAACAAAGCAAAACATCAAATTGCTCTAATGCACGTAATGCTCGAATTGCATTTGCTCCTAGTCGTGTCACCCATTATTTTATTATTACTGGCAGAACGTTGTTGCCTTGCTGATGACAGAGGCGGCGTAGAACGATGCCCGGAAACGAGTCTGTCTCAATGGCGTCGCGCAACTGCTTGCAGCTCCATGCCGCCACTCGACGCCACCACTGACGCCTTGCCTGCTTTTGTTGTCTGCAACGGTTGTTTGTTAGAAGCTATGTTATTTTGTTGTTTACCCTTAGTATATGCATCATGAATAACTAATAATGTAAATGTCAATTTAATCATAGTGTGCTATAAAAAGTGAATTAAATTGTGATTTGTGTTGAGTGAATCAATCAATTGATTTTGCTTTATTAGATGCAATAAAACAGAGCAAAAGAAATTACTGAAAGTGCGTAGTGTAATTCTCGGGAACAATCCAATTAGCAGTAAATTTTACTTTACAGTAGCATAGAGTTAGATTTGAGGTTGGAATTGTATGCAGTCCACGGGTAAAAGGTGTAAACAAGTTTATTTGTTCTGATGTTTATCAATAATTTTATTTCATGACAACAAAGCTCTGTGTGGTGGTAATTTATTTGTTGCTTTGGCATTTCCTCTAAGGTGGCATTTAGAAGATGTTCAACATATTTCACCTGAATACTGTGAGATAGTCAAGAGAATGAAACAGTTTTAATTCATTGCTCATAGGAAACAAGATCTAG
The DNA here is from genome assembly GCA_027575565.1 of Diploeciton nevermanni. NCBI lineage: Eukaryota > Metazoa > Arthropoda > Insecta > Coleoptera > Staphylinidae > Diploeciton > Diploeciton nevermanni. The sequence continues at coordinate 1,740,072 of JAODIE010000002.1, read as the reverse complement.
CAAGTAAAACAAGAAACTTTTTAGTAAGAAAATTTGCACAAATTTTCAAATTTTAGAAAAAAATAAAAGAAAATTATTTGAGCTAAATAAATTATTGTAATTTTTAAATATAAAATTATTGTAGAATTTGATATTTTCATAATAAAACTTTACAATTAATAACTAATAAAATTACAAAGTGTTTAGTGCATTTTGTACAGTTTTATTTTCTGTAAACGTATTCTATACAAAATATCAATTCTAATTCAATTCTAAAAAAGATTTTCCTCAAACTTCAAATTAATTTCTAATTAAATTTCTTCTTACAATTCCTAACTTTAAATAGAGCAAATAAAAAAGTTGGTTTTTGATGCTCAAGAGAACATTTCAAATATCCTTGGAAGTTTCCTCTTTTTTACTAAAGCCGTCTGTGATGTCAAAAAGTAATGCAAAGGGTAACGCTGTTCAAGTTTTCTTCAACACGTTAAGAAAATCTAATTTTATTTCCAGTGCAAACCATAATTCTAATAATAAATTATGCAAAATATATAAACTTTTTCTTAGTACTACACTTTCTGAATTTAATTTAACTTTTGTAGTAATATTAATATTGTTTTAATAATACATTATATGGTATTACACTACTAATATATACTTTCTTGAAATTTCGTAAACTAAAGAAATGATTTAAATTTTCAATCTAATGTCTACAAGCGATCTTGTTTCAATTTCAACGCCTTAGCTAAGAAGAGTTGTTTGCAGGCAGTTGAGAGTAGCATAGAGCTTTGCGCTTATTGCGAGTTTGCCGAAGTCGTTAAAGACTCGCTTGCGGCTTTTGTGGCAGCGGAGGCGGCTGATGGCAAACAAACGGAAACACCTTGATGCCCACGCTCTCCGAGGATGTTGTTCCCGGCGTCTGCTAAACAAGGCTTCTTCACCGCGGACAAAGAAAAACATACTGACTGGGAGGTTTACGCTGAGCTCAACTAAATTATAATCAGTAAACATGTAATAAATAAGAGCAAGATGTCGGCTAAGATTTTCCTAAGAAATCCAGTAAAAGCTAATTTTCTAATTGAATGTCAAGACGTCAGCTACAGTAGCAATTAGTTAAAGTGAAAAATTCGTTTAAGTCAAGTGAAAATTTCAATTGAATGCAAACTAGGAAACTAAGCAGTAAAATAAAATTTGAAATAAATATAGTAATATGTCGGTTACAAAAACATGTCTCTGTAATTAGGAAAATAATTCTATATGCAGAATTAATTGCAAATAATAAAATATAAATATTATTTTAATATACATTAAATGCAATTTTACAGTATGTTAGTGTATAATTCATTTAATTAAAATAAGTTTTTCTTTTTATTCTGTCACTTACAACTTTGAGAAGTAATATTTCTACAGACATATTTGTATAGTTTTGTAAACACTTGGAAGTTAAATGCAGTTAAATTGCTAAAAGTTAATCCAATCTATCATTTCAAGAGACGTTTTGACATTTTTAAAATAAATATTTTCACGGCACAAACTATTTGAGCTAAAGTATCGTGCACCTGGTGTTTGTGTAGAGTGGTTTAAATTGAAACTGTTTTTAATTGGTAAAATAACCAATGAAAATTACATTCCTAGGCAGTTTGTGTGGTTGTTACCGGAAAATCAATATTTAGCTCAATTATAGCTCAATATATGTTTTTTCTTCAAATAATTTTTAAAACCATAACTTCCATTCGGCAAAAAATCTAATGCAATTCGCGTCAAAAAGATGTTGAAACATATAAACTTGAAGCAACTTTTTTCAACAAATTATTTGTAGAATAATAACCTAACCATTATAAATGATAATAAAAAGATTTTTTTGTTCTGAAATTGACGTTTGTTTAGAAGTTGAATTTTAAAACTGTTTTTATTTGCTGAAAGAACCAACCAAAATTGCATTTATTGATATTTTGTGTGGTTTTCAGCGGAAAATCAATAACTAGCAAAATGTAGTTATTGATACTTAATTGAAAAAAAAATATATATTATAACTATTATTGCTATTATTATTTTGTTGTTATTTTATAAAGAAAGATTTAATTATTGTTTTTCCATAGTTGAAAAGCGTCGATGATCTTGTATTATATTGCAGGCATTGAAATATTTTTTTTAAAAATTATTCTACCCTAAATCTATCCTAATTTGCGTCAAAAACATGTTGAATCATGTAACTCGAAGGAAGAAACTTCTTTCTTTTACTCACTTTAAACATCAGATAATTAAACTAATATTATAATCATTAGATTATTCTACTCTGAATATAAAATGCAACTTTTTTCTAATGTGATGATATTGAGATGTACTGTTAAAACGTCAGTAAACATTTTCTCTAATAATTTACTTTTATGTAAATAATTAACCCAATTTATGTTATCCTTCTTATAAAATTCAATTAAGCACGCAAAACGCTTATTCATGGGACCTGCATTCATATGCAAACACACTATTTTCAATGAATAACCAACACATATTCCCCTTCGCAGCTTGCATCACATGTGATGCAATATACTTAACTATTTATACACTGAACGATAGCGGCAACAAACTTCAAGTTGCATGACGCTGCTTTAGTTTGGCCACATTTTACGTTATTACTTTGCGATGCACGCATGCATTCCAATTATTCTGTCTTGAGTCGATGATATTGGAATGGCTCTAACGTTATGTTATTAATAGTAATAATTTTCTTGTGGTTTGATAGGCGACGCATTGATTGCAAGTTGAGGAATGTTATTACAGTGTTGACATTTGTATGGGAAGGTTAAGAGTCAAGTTCATAATTGATGCAGAAACTAAAAATAGAAATAGAATTGCAGAGAAATTATAAGTCAACTATTAGAGTGTACCTATAGAAGTTATTGATAGAAATAGATAGGTTGGTACACAGGTGAATTGGGTTTTCCGGAAAATATATTTTTAGATTGAGGAAATTGGTGAGAAACAAATCCTTGAAGAATATTATCAAAGACAATTGGATTTAAGCAGTTAATTTAGTATCAACAATCATTGTATCAACAATCAATTTATAAATAAATAATTTTTAATTCATTCTTAACCGTTAATATTGTGTTAAACTTAGTTATATAGTTTATTTTAAAACTTGCAACTCAGCTTTAGAGCAGATACCTTTAATTAAGCTGAATTCCGGTGACAATGCGCGCATGGCTTTGTGATGACCTTGAAAGTCTAATATGGCGGAATTTTCATGGATTTAATGTTGATGCAATTTTCGCAATATGAGAAGTACCAGATGATAAAGCTTGCCGAGAGTAATTTAAAAATTACTTGTCTTTAAATCGAAAATGGCGGACATCTAAAGTTTTGCTAACGATTTGCTTAGAATACGAAAACAAATTTTAAATTTTTGGTGATTTTTGACCTTGCAATTACCAAAACGACCAAAAAAATGGAAAATTAAAAAACTTCTTAAGAAAGAAACCAACAATATAAAGTGGTCGCAAGATTTAAGTTCTTACGTGGAATTGTTCAAAAATATGATAAAATTTAAAATCTGATCAAATGATTTATTTTACCCGTTTCCTCTTTTTATTAATTTATTCTTTTAAGCGCATTTGAATCAAAATTTGTTTTTAAAAATATTTTTTGTATTGTATCAATAAATTTATTTCACTCTAAATCCCAACACAAATTATAGGAACAGTATTATGGTCTAATAGTCTAATTATGGTCTAATAGGAAGTTATAACCCTCCTATATCGTCTAATTTATGAATGCCATATTTATAAGAATTTAAAGTAGTGCAAATTACAATATTTAAAATTCTCTTTTACATTTGAAAAGAATGCAAATTCTAGATCTAGTGAATATTAGTGAGTGTTATAGTAAACTTTTATCAACATACTGCATCTTAAACACTTCGTAACCACACTCAACAATACTTTAAACAAAAATTGCTTAAATGCCATCTACAAATAGTCAACCTAAAGAAAAATACTGGGAATTAAAATAATTGCAAACTTTATTTAAACTGTAAAGAATAAGAACACTTTGATTGCTGTTCATTATAGACCGTTGAGATGTAAGAAGAGTTGAAAAATTCAGTGCATCATCAGCAGAACTTCAGAAAAGTGAGAAAGTCAAGCAGTGCATATGTGGGGTGGTCGCTTCGATTCGAATCCAATGAACATCAGTTCGTTACAGCACTTTAGAAGCGCGCAATGCGATTACTTGATTTCGGATCGAACGCAGGTCAAAAAGTACAAAAGCATCCGAACAGTAAACTAACTTAAGAGTGTGTCACAATCTATTAAATTGGATTAAGGGTATTTATTCTATTTACACTACAAAAAATGAATTTAAGTGAAAGTACAAGTGTAAACAGTGAATTTAACTTTAGACGCTAAAAGACATGAAAAACATCACTTATTGATAGAGTTAGTTATATTGAATAGAATAAAAAACTGTTTTTTTATTTTTAATAATGTATCTATATACCTGTATATCAGTATGTACCAGCTGCTTTTTATTGCGTTTATTGATTCTTCATTGATTTATGTATGTATTATTTTAATATACTATGCTCACTTTGAACAAATTAATATATCTACTATTTTTTTAAAAACACGCTTTTTACTAAACTAGTAAAATTCAACAAAAAAATGCTGTCTGCTTGTGGCAGTGACAACGAGCATATTTTGGGGATCAAATCCTGCTAGGGAGTATATTGAATATAATATATACTCTCACAGAATTCAGTTATTGGGACTGCTAATAACGCTAGTAGTTGCATTATATTGCATTAATGGAAAGAAAGACTAGTAGGGTGTCGTTATTCGGCATCGTTGCAGTGTGCTATAAAAGTAACAACAGAATTTTTTAGATAAAGAATTTTCAATAAAAAATTTAAATTGTTAGTTAGAACGTGAGTTTGAGGGCACCGCCCACTTATATGCTGTCTTACTCTAACACAAGATGTATACACTCATCTTGCTTGGAAAGATTGACTAACTCAAGATTGTAAAACAATAACAGAATTTTCTATTCCATAATAAAACACTTTAGTTCATTTTAATTATAGAATGGTTTTAAATAATATTAAAATCTCTAATTAAGAACCACTAAAAACTGACATCAAATAATTTTCTTGTTATACAGTGTTATTAAATTAGATTGCTGCATTATTGTTGTCGCTGGGTATGTTTAAATTATAACACATTCTTTTCAACATCAAAGACTATAAATATTTTTGTTCCAACGTAGATAAAATCGCCATTATATCTTTTACCATTTACCAGCACTGCTGATGCGTAAATAATCAAAAATAAATCGTAAATCGTAATCCAATCTGGCCACAAGTATTATCAATACCGTGCGTGCCAATGACTATGCGCCGAGCTGAAAATATCAACAATTTTACGATGCAAACACACACATTTCGCAAATCAACCGAATAAAGTGCAAACCACTCCACGTGCCGTATATTCTTAAATTGTAAACGGCCAAATGGGAGCAGGGCCATAAAAATATATTCATGCCTAATCTTAACTCGACACTGAACGATAAACGAGGCAACCAGAACAATATTTTCCTAGATGTTCGCAAATGAGCGCCTCGTAACATAAGCTTGCTACTGCTAACACAAACAATTAAAATCCAAGAAAATTGAGTAAACAAAATAATGTCTTAATATCAATTCAACTTCTAGCTCACGCTTTATTTAAAACTATTCATGTACTTTCTTTAATTTGAATAAGGCCGCAATTTTTGCAACTCAGCTGAATTTACTTCTGTTGCAATTTTTTCCCTATACGAAACGTTAAAATGATGAAAGTACACGATAATATTTTGATGATATTGCCACAATCCTTGCTTCTTTTATATTCGAGTACATACTCATTGGGCTGATAAAATTGTGCCGCTCTCAGTATTCTCTCTGTTTGCAGGAAGTAAACAAAATAACGCACCGGAATGCAAAATTGAGCGGGGAATCTACAGCGAATGCTATCGGTAATGGAATAGAAGGGAAATTGCGAGCAGTATTCAGAGAAACATTGAATATGAATATTCAATGAAGATACTTGAAATGAAAATTTTATTTGTAGATTGTATGCACGCTACCATTTAGTTTACTTTACACACCTTTCTTAAATTTCTTATAATATTAAACTAATTTTACTTAGATTTCCAAATAATTTGAGTGCTTACGATCATTGTGAAAAAAGTAAAGATGAGTATGCTTAGAAAAATGTCATGTCATTATTTATTAGTGTTGTGACAAGACAAACTGTGGCACAAGTTGTATAAGTAATCATAAGCTGTTTTTCATCAAACAAGAACTAACATACTAGTTGTTTGTTATTTGAGGCTAAAACTGTAGCTCGGTAAATGCACTGTTTAAAAAATATTTCAAAGCATCAACTTAATTTAACTAATTTTCGAATGCTCAGTTTTGTGCCAAGGACTTTTAATTTGTTTTGTTTATGAATTTCTAATTTTTGTTCTTTACTCTTGAGACTTGTGTAATTAAAATTTACATTGTAAATTTCAGAATACCTTTTGGTAAAACAAGTAAAAAGTGAGTGAGTAATTCTTGGACTCAAATTTGTAATTGTGATTAAGTAAGCTATAGTGACATTAGTAATAGTTATTTCATTAATTGAAGAACTATACAAGATTTATATTCTTGATATATAATATAAATATTATTAACTTCATCACTTTCTCTTTTGATGAAAAGAAAAATTTTAGCTTCATTTATTTCGCGTTATTAGTTTGACTAATTTTCTTTCGGAGGACACGTTGGCACTTTGGGAGAAAGTGCCGTATAATTTTTGCGAGTCCATTAAAAGTAGAGTATTGCTCGAATTTAAGGACTATTTTTCCTTTTACTGGTATCACAATAAAAGCTGGTAAAACCTGCTTCACGTCAGCTTACCCGATTGCTTATGTCAAACGTTGTGAACACACTTCATTCCTACAACTACGAATTGCTTTGGAATTACTATTACGTCGGTAAATAATCCACAGGGGATTGCATGTTTTATATTGGTTCAATACAACACGTTAACTTAACATTGTGCTAGAAATAGCTTGAAGAGAGACTAAGCAAATATATTTGTTCTTAGAACATAAGTAGAGATATTTTTTTAATTAGGTACTCAGTATGGCACTAAACAGAAACCCAGAGAAAATCAAGAAAATTGTACTTTTTCCGATAAACTGTGTTAATGAATTAATGAATATTTTGAGTTCCGTTGTAATATACTCTCTCATACTCTTTTCTTACAAGAAGAAAACTTCGCAACTTTGAAAACTCATTATCCACTGCTAATGATTGTAATTTCCGGTCACATGCAATTAAAACTGTCAAACTAAAATGTATTCAACATTTCATCAAGTTGTACTCAACAACTCAACAAATTTACAGTTTTCTGGATACGTACACGAGTTTAATCGCTGGTGGTTTTAATAGAAACTCTGCAATTTTCCTTTGTGGCATTACCAAAGCCCAGCAAATAGAATACTAAGACAAAATGCCCACATTTAGGCGGCCACAAGTTGCTCTCTGAGGTGGTTTTGACCGCGTCACGTCGTTGCCAGTTTGCGGGGTAGCAAAGGCAAACTCTAGGGTTTGCCATTAGCTACCGCCACAACCGCTCCCAGAAGTGCTTAGCGTAGTTTAATTGCAGTTGTCTTACAATCAGATTATAATATAACTTGAAAAACTTGTGTATTCTTTTAAAATTAGCACAAAGATTAATTCAATATTGTACATTAAGCTTCGTTCTGGATAAGAAAATTACATAGTAATCACGTGAAATAATGTTAATTAAGTGGTTTAATTGTTTTACCTTGTTTGCACTGTAGTTTGTAATTAATGAGATGTTATTGACAGATTTCTAGTTGGAACACGAATTGATCACATACTAGAAGTAAATCCATTAACCCATTTTTTTTTCTTTTTGCGAGTAAACTTGCACCTAGAAATCACATTTACAATTTCTCTTGTTTTCAATAATTTTCCCTGGAAGCACTAGGCTTTTCAGAGATAACTTTTCAAATAACTTTGTTTGCTCAAAACATTGAATATAAATGCAATATTTTATCTATAAACTCGTTTGTAAAATTGTAATTATATTAACAATATTTGTTAATTTGATATTGCTTCTCTACGATAGATTACTACTAAACTGTAATATTTTTGATTGAATTTTCGCGTGAAAAAAAAAACGCGTCCTGAATGTCCCGTCACTACTGCAACGACAAGAGGACGACGACTGAATCGGCGGCGGTGGTGCGCGTCCCTTTTACGCTACGTGCCAAGCTTGAACACCAATGCGTCGCGTATCCCTACAACCGCCGCCGTTTGCGTAGCCGCCGCCGCGCCAATTCTGCCCATGCACGTCTGCACGTTCTGCGCTCGGCGTGAGCCAACTTTGAGCGTTCATTCAATCTTTTGGTCCTTTTGGCTAGGGCGAATACAATACGCCACTGTCACAATGTAGTTGTTGTCAAGTGTAAACTGTGTTTAGACTTGGCTACATTTGCCTATTGCATCAAGCTTTAAAGCGCTGAATAATTGCTATGTTGGCTAACACAATTGTAACAGTGTTGTACCAGATAATGTTTTGTTGTAGTATGCTATGTATATTAGATAAGCTTATAATTTATTAGAAGTTAGGGTATATTCAGAATGGGAGCATTAAATAGTTTTATGGTGAAATTGCGGTTTCGGTTTGTGCAGTAAGAAAACAAAATGAAAGACAAAAACTTTCAATTGATATTCTCTGAAAACAAATCTTAAATAAAACATATTAATAAATACCTCTGGGAAAATAGCAACTGCAGAATTCCATTGTATAAAATTTATTTCAGTTAATTTACTTTTAAATCAGATTTAATGAAATATTTCTATTTTGCATTTACTTGCTTTTTAAGCATCTTTCAAATAAAGCTCAAATAAAGTTTCTAGAACCTTTAAAATGAATCAATATAATTCTTTAAAAATGCAATATTCTTAAATAAAACCAATCAATTTGTATATTGCAATTTCCTTTCGCAAAATAAATAACTAGCATTATTTACAATTAATACCTTTCATATTCACGCTCATATTGAGCGGTAATCAAGGTGATTCCAAAGAACCCAAAAATGTAAAGCTGCAAATCATAATTGTGGCCCGTGACTTCCTTTTTCTGATTTCCGCATTTTCCGCTTTCTATAGACTCGTAAATGATTGCGGCAGTAGTGGCAGCGGCGGCAAGCAAAACAGTTATGCTGTGACCTCATAAATTACGTCACTGATGCGTCGTCGCCGCTCCCAAACAGCGGGTGTGTGGTTATGTGCCTCCCCTTTCAAAAGCAATCTGCTCCAGGATGTCAAAAGCAGCTAGTATATTATAATTCAGTTTAATATAAATAAAGACTCTATTTTTACTCATTTATATTGTTTTATATTATAACAATAAAATAGCCCTTGCTGGAATAATTATTAAATTACCTTGAAATGTTTATAAATTGGCACTTTTCTAGAAGTTTTCCAAGTAAACATTCATTCTATTAGCTAAATGAGAAAATGTCAGCGTTAATTTTTTGTGCCACTATGACCATCACTCTCAAATCGCACTACTAGCAAATAGGGAAAACATGTACAACAAGCTGTGCAACCCTGGGTTGCGCTGTTGTGATATTTAGAGCAAAATAAGGCTTTAGACAAAGCAAGAATTTTCGCAAAGAAATTTGCGATGCAGCAGACCAAATAGAAACAAAATTTCAGTTATCCAGGATAGAAATACCCCAAATAGCTGAGTGCTGATCCGAACTAGAGTGAAAGCTTTGTAACCAACATCTAAGTGACTTCTAAAACTTTATTGTTTAAATACTTAAAACAAATTGTTCCAATAAAACAATAAATTATAATAGAATATAGTTCAATTACCAGTTGATAATATACTCTTGTAATTTTTTAAAGAAAGAAGATATAGAATATTTGGCTACTTGAGCGCCACCGTGTGGTGAGCTACTGTAGTAGTACTGATTTTCTTATGATGGCAAGCTATAATAGTCAGCCCAGCTTGACCTAACTTTACATAAATTGTTCAGTACTAGCCAACAAGAGGGCGCATTAAACATGTAATTTAATTTTATTATTATTTTTTCTGATATTCAGGATTATTTCTCATGAATTGTCATCAATAATAAAGAGAAATAAATAGATTAATTTTAAAAATAACATGTTTTTACTAGTTAGAGATTTAAATAAAATATCAGAAACCTTTTAAACAAATTGTTTCATTACATAAATGATTTCCAACAGGGATTTGAGTCCACAAACTCGTACAGTTTATAACACAGGGATTATACAATAAATTAAATACAGAGAAACATTGTTTTATGTAGTACTGCAAAATTAATCTTTTAAATTAGATAAACAATTCACTGATGTTTTAATATGCTTTTTTAATGATATTTAGTAGGTTGTAAATAAAGATATTGTTAAATACCTAAACTTTTGCTTTTGAAGTTTGAACCAACCGGAAATTAGGTTGCAAATAAAATGCATTTCCATATGCTAAAATGCCAACTTTGCCACAGATGCAACTCACTCGATCCTGATTACGTCCGGTTAAAGCAGGACATTATGGTTATTTAGTATTAGCGGCCATTTCTAAAGTACTTGATTTGTGAGTGGTTTATTAGATAAATCAATACATCAGTATTGTACTCAATGCAGATTATTGTTATTAACTCACACTGATGCAAACAAATCAAAATTGCTTCACAACAAAATTATCTAGATGTTTTCAATGTTTAGCTCAAATTACAATCAAATTGATACCGAGAACGTAATAAATAAATAAAACTCTGTTCAATTACTTTTTACAGCACTAATGGTTTATATATTGTGCCTAATAGGAGAGTAATTAATTTCTCTATTTAAGAAATCATGAATTTGTATGTGTGTATGTTTTTCAATAACAAATAGACTAATTATCGAGCATGGCGGTGGAACGTGAGTTTGCAATTAACTATTTCAACCGTTACTAATCACTTAAACGCATTGTGGGGTGCCTACATTCTTTTCACTGGTTAGAGAACCGTTTTGACATGTTTTCAATGTGTTCAGCAAAATTAATAACCTCTAGAAATCAAATAATGTAAGTTAAATACATGACAATAGCAACAATTTACCTTAAATTAAAATAAACGTGAACTTTATCAAACTACATATTTTCAATAGCCATTGATTTGTAATAGCCTTCGTTATTATTCAAAATTAATTAAACATTGAAAACAAATTGCTATATCCTCATTAAAGTTGATAAAGACCTGCATTGTAGGTAAAAAAGTGAACGAAAAGTATTTCCAAGCTTTTAGTGCAATCAATCAATAACGCAACGAAATGAACACTGAATATAGACGGCAGTAAGCGTCGGAAAACTTTCAGTTTTTTATGACGTTAGTCCGGTTTAAGATAATATTGCATTGTAAACATATTTACTATAAAATCGGTTGCAAAAAGAAACTTTTAATTAACAGTTAAATAAAACGATGTTTTCGTAAAAATCATAAATATTTGCTGAGTCAGCATAATCAGCACTATATTGGAATATTCAAAACGTTTTAAAGTTTAGTTTAGAGTATTGTTGAGTAAATGGCTCCAATACTGAAGATGGCAACAGGTCGAAAACATTATACTAAGTGAGTATATGTTAAAGTGAAGTTTTATCAACATGGTTAAATATTAAGTACTTTAAGCAGTAAGTGGGAATAGATCTAGAAGCACTTTGTGCTAAGTTTAAATGTCAAGTTTCACGCACTAAGTACTTAAGTGAGAATCTTAAGCAATTCCCAATTGGAAAGAGCTTAGATGATATCCTTGACTATTTTACGATGACTAGAAACCGTGAGGACTGTGAACGCAAACGAATTAATTGGCCAGCTTAGAAATTAACCACCAAAACGTGCTGCCAATTAAATCCGGGAAACTTGCACATGAATGTAGAATTACTGAATTCATTTGCATTAACTATTCTAGCTACATTTCACTCGTACGTTCCATGTTACTGCACTCTATGTTATAAATGTAAATGCATTCTCTCTGCATTATGATTGGAGGAAGCGCAAGCCAAACCAAACATATCCTAGACATGTTTCAACAAGGTTGACTCATGGCGCAAATGATAAGAGTTTTGTTCTGAAAACGTTGATTCTAGCTAAATCCTTTTTGGTAACTAATCAGATACAGATTATGCATATGCATAATATTTTACATAATCAGGTAGTTCGATAAACACATAGCAAGTACTCAAGTTTTAACCTCAACTTATGAATAAACGCGAATCTTTTGTATATTTGCAACTTTTTTTAACTGATTTAAGTTTTACTATGATGTTTATAAGACATAATATTACATTAGCTTTATTAATCTGTTCGTCTTCCTTGAGCTGTAACTTTCTAACAACCAAACTTTAGGTGGATTCTATGCTTCATTCTGTCGAACAAAAGTTCCCAAAATTCTCTCAATATCCAAAGCATAAATCCCATCTCATCAATTAATATATATATTCCTCAACTTAGTTTTTCTTTGAAGCTTCCAGCCAATTTTAAATAATAATAAATTATGGGAGAGTAACAATCTAAGCAGTAAATTGCAAGTATAATATTATTTTAACCTTAATTGCTGCAAGCGTGTTTGAAGAAGAAACCTGGCCTCCTTTTCTTGCTTGTCTGGTGTAGTACTTTGAGATGTTTCATGCCAGGTTTCTAAACTTGTACTTCTTTTGTCCAATCTTCCATTTGGAAGAGCCATCCGACGCTCACCACGACTATGACGTAGTTCAGTAATGCCGCCACTTCGCGAACGTGATGGATATTTTACACTCATTTTTAAATTGATAGTAAATTATATACAATATGGAGAAGAAGGCTCAGTTTACTGTGATTGCTTAACAGGATTAAGTATTACCTTCTTGATTTGATAATTTAATATAGTCAATCATCTATGACACTAATTAAGCAAATTTGTCACTCTTGTGGTTTCATTTGAATTCGATCAAATTCAACACATAAATCGATAATTACCATCATAAATTAGTGTCCAGTTAACATGAATTATAAAGCTTCTTGTCACATCATTTTTCTCTGAAACCGTTTGAAAATGTGATATAAATTTACTAATTTATATCTCTGACACTGCACTAAATCAACATCAAATTTAGTGTTAATTAGAATAATTCATCAGGTGCGTAGTTAAAGTAATTACTATTTGCCAAGCCGGTTTATTACATTGCATCATTCCAGAGACTGTGTTGAAACACTTGTTACACATGAGCCACTCGTGATGATGCCACCGGTTTAACGATTGCCACCGCACTAACAACCCCCGCATGAATCTCCCAGATACGTTCTATATTAATTTCATCATGTGAAAAATGCCAATCATGTGAAGGGTGCCATCCAATACTCTTACCTTCAGTAGCAGTGGCAAGAGCAATAAAACTGCACAGAGGTATGCTATCAAACGTGATCGAAGCCATCGTGCCTCTTTATTGAGAATGTGGATAACCTTGTTTGCTTTGTGTGTCAGGTACAAAAGAGCTGGTTGAAAAAAAAATGCAAATGCAACTCCGGGATAAACGCAATCAGGCGTTATTTATGTCACGAGCATATGTGATGTAGTGTGGGATTACCACACGAGTGGAAATTAACAGTAATATGTTATTTATTATGTATTACTGAATGAAATATTATTTTGGAAACATGTTGGAAATGAGAAATATTTACAGTTCATGTTTAATACGACGAGTTTACTTGAGATCTAAGTAAATGACGATTTGCAATGATTATACCTGTCTGGTAGCTTCGCTATGGTTAGTAATTTGTCCGTTTAATCAGAATTCCTATCTTGGTTGTGGTAATAGGCATAATCAATGATTCTACATTCACAGGTGCATAGTGCCTGTACATTGCATTGAGCAGTGGTGCCAACCGCAAGCTTTGATCATGCTCATTGGAAATTGCAAGGCTTGTAAACATAATTATTCATTCTATTTTCATATTTTAAGAGTAACATATAACTAGGTTAAATATTAAAATAGATTTGATTCTAGAAATATGTTAAATAGGTTGCCTACAACACCACAATCAATATGTTCATTAGTCTGAATGTCATACAAGTTGTTTATATTCTTATATTCTTTATAAACATCATACATAAACTTAAAACAACTTCTAATGTCTCGAATGGTTCCTGATATTCCTGCTGTCGGCACTAGCACATTTAAGACCCATAAAATTGTATCAGTGCAATTTATCCAACTCATGCCTGAGTTTGCCGTTCAATCACGTACTTCGTCTGCTGCCTATGCAAACAAAATTCAATTTCCAGTTTTAGCAAAGCGCCGTGAAAGTGTAATTTTTCATCTGCAGATTGCATCAGTGACTATGGCACTTTACCATTTTTTGACCAATTAATGACTAGAACTTCATGTATTTCTGTCATAATGATTCTGATGAAACAGATTATTAATATTTATTTATTTTTACATAGTTATGGAATATTGCTCAAAAATTATTGTAATAATTCGGTTTAACTTGATTTAAAATTTATGTGGAAATTGTATTTTAAGTCATAAATCAATAGTATAATGTTTTTTTGTAATTAATGGGAAGTGGGTTTCATCGTAAATATTACTTTATTTTTTTAGAGTAAAATAAGTTGCCAAATTTCAATATACCAATATATACACTTTGGATTGGGGATACCAGAATTATTTGGCATATTAATTACAATAACAGAACACACGGTGACACACGCTGTGTGTTGTGCTACGTAAATTAGTTCTCAAAATGTTACTTCTATGTGACAAACACTTTGAAAGCAACAGCTCGAATTCTTGCCAAAAATATAATTCACGTAACCAGAGGTGATATAAAATTTACAGAGTCCACATCGTTCTCAATTCAAAACCTAGCCTCGTCCACAAAATCCTTTCCTGAACAATTGTTGCTCTATATCTGGCACAGAACCATATGGCGCTATGTGCGAACAAAACAATTTACCCCGAACAAGTATTTCGCTTTATTGTGTTTAGCTTCAATTTCGTCCTGCACTATTCCAATGTGGCAATATTCATTTTGTATTGGCAACTCTTTAACTTTATTGCAAAAGAAGACAATAGGAGTATACCACAAAAATGGTTTCAAATTGTTTTCACAATGCACTCAGTAATGTTGCGCCAAGGAAAGATTTCAGAAAACTTTTTTCTTTTTGATCAGTTTTTGATCTTCTAGCAAGAATTTTCTTGAGATTCATAAACTCTAAAGGAAAAAAAAAATATTCTTCAAGAGTAAACATTCTAGGCATCTTAGTAATCTATATAAATCGCGCCCTTTAAAAAATACATTGCTTTATGTAGAGTTGTGACATTTTCTCATTGCACCACGTTTTTCCAGTGGCTTAACGAGATTTTCGTACGTGCTTTTTCAAGTTTGTTCGGCTCTTGTAACAATATCACAAAACATGATATTGTTACTCTTTCTAGCCTCACAAAAGCAAAACTAGAAACCAACAAGAAAAAAACAGGTAGGTTAAACCCTTATTTCTAAAATGTTGTGTTTAATGTCGAAAATATATAAGTAAAACTTTCGTCGGCAGAAAATAAATTTCACTGATATAAACTGTTGTTCAAGTTTAGATAGTTGGATATTCCAGCAAATTATTCCATTAAAAGATGGATGTTCCAGACCAGGTGAGTGTAATGTGGAGGAAGACAGAGAGGAAAACTAGGATAAAGTTAAGCACATGCTCGAATGCCTAAATCATGATTGATGTTCTGCTACCGTAAGTGCTATTGTTGTAATTTATTCAGTCCAAGCTTATTTTGCCACAACTACGATGAGTAAACAATATTTATATCTTTGAAGTTTATATTAGGTTATATAGAAAATTGGAAACAAACTCTTTTAAATATTAAAAATAAAGTAACGGTTGGAATAAACATTTGAAAATGTTGACGTTTTAAATATAATTTTGCTGACTTTAATGTGAGTTGATTTTGGTTCAAGTAGAGAAATTGTGCAGTTTAATTAATTTAATTTTTAGACATTAAAAAACTTAATTTATTTTATTTAGGTATGGTTGCTTTTGTGTTTACTTATTTGCTACTCAATTGTTTTCTTTTAATGCTGCCTGTTTCACTGTTTTCCTGCACACAATCATTTTGATTGCATCCTTTCCGGAGAACGCCTTTGAACCGTATTGTTCCGCTTTTTTTATCTTGATTTGCTCGCATTTACAATATTCTATAAAATTGTCATGTATTGTTATATATCTTGCTTTTGCACTCTACTACCTATTTATCTACTATCTATTTACTCTAAGGTAAATATAACCTGTTCTGCGAGTGGCTCAAACACTTTAAGTATGCAATGTGTCCAAAATACGTTGACATTTCCGCATAAAAGAAGTTGATTACTTACCCGGAAACGACGTTAAGCAGATCGGGCCACGCGAGCGTCAGTAGGGAGTCGCGCACGAAAACCTCCCAGGATGTGAGATGCGACTCGCTGAACACGCGCTCGGAACGCTGCAGGCGCGGCCGCGAGGACGATCTTGTTGCTTTGCTGCCTTCCATCTTCGCATCTCACTGCAAACCAAAGGTCAGGACATAAATCAATGTGGCACATGGAAACAATTCAAAACATAAAGACGATGAGACCTATTTTTGTACATCGTTTTGTCTTCTATAGTAAAAGAAAGCAAAACGAAAAAATGAATGGTGATTTAAATCAAGCATTCCTTCATGTATCTCTCAAAAATATCAATTTGTGTCTGATGTGACTTCATTTCAGTGATGTAGTGCTTTTTTATTGGCGTACTAGAAATGGCTATTTCCTGATATTGAAATAAAATTTTCACTATTTCCACTAGATAGAAATTCGTTTGTAAAAATCTGAAAGTATTTTTGTTATTTTACATTGAATCTTTTTTCAGTACAATGTAAACATTTTAACGCAAAAGCCGAGCAGTAAAGCTCAAAATTAAACATAACATTCAAATATCGAATTGCTTTTTATCGCTAAAAATAGAAATGTTATACCTCTGGCAGTGCTCGATGTAAAACTGACACATATTTTTAATTAATTTCACGTTATTTTAAGTAAACTTTACAAAAATATCAACGCGAAACTCGGAACTAAATTCTAAGCACTCTCCGCCTCACGGTTCACACATTACTAAGCTGAATACACCTCTGCATCGGTGTTAGGCTATTGTAAACATTCCACCTTGTTATTGTTTTGTTGTCATCTGGGTCTGGCCATCGTGCACCGGTTTTTATCGGTATCGAGATACATTCAATGTAAAAAAGCGTAACTACAAAAACTCTGGGAGAAACTGAACTAACCAAAATACACATTGTGGCATTTGATGTAATTGTAATATTTTTTGGACATTTACAACTCATTGCATGCTTACATCAAGAACAGAGTGATAATGAGGAGCTAACTAATATTCACTTGTTATAACGCTTTCGGCATGTTACCTTCTTCAGGATAGGAGCTATATATAATTGTTTCGGATTTATATAGTTTCTGAATTGATACTATTGATTTTCACTCATTTTTTTTGAGTTATTCAATTTGTGTTTGTAAATTTGAAAGTTTTCTATATTATCTAAATTTTTTATTATCTGTTTTTAATGTTGCTAGTGTTGTATCTATGTTGTTACCTCCGTGTGAATGTTTAATTAAGTGGGTAGCAAAAAGAGAATAATAAATTTGAGAATCTTTAAGGGCGCATATGTGTTCTTTGCACCGGATTTAGAAATTTTGGTTGTTTGTTTCCTATATAGATGGATGGTCAGGAGTTGCATGTTAGCTTGTATATTCTATTGGATATGAAGATGTTTACAGGATTTAATGAGTTTCTGAAATAAGTTGTTTTTTGTTCTATATGCAATTTTAACGTTTGATTTTCTAGTTTTTTAAATTACTTTATGAGTATTGTTGTCAGTGTAGATAAATGTCAGGTACTTTGTGTCTGGAAATAGTAACACTTAGTAACCACACTCAACAACATTTTAAAACACAATGTTACTATTGCAAATAATATCTAAACTATTACTCTAATTAAAATAGAATCATGTACTTCCTTTAGAGAAGAAGATCGATTTTCTATTGCATTGTGTTTTGTTTTACAGTGTAATTAAACTGTGTCAATAAACAGCGCTTTCTGAAAATCTCTGAAATCAACGTGCTTATATCTTTTTTATCACGACTTCCACACTTATCAAATTGTTAGTAATTAGTAAATTTGGTTGTTAGCTATTGTTAGAATTCTGTAATTGCGTAATGCATGCATTACATAGCTTACTTTTGATGCTCTCGTAATATCAAGAGTAATTACTCCACAAATATCCAATTACGTAAGTGTGATATACAAATTCACTCTAATTATGCCTCCAGCAATGTCATTTACTTCACAGCAAAGCTAATTGCAGGAGGCAGCAACTCTCACATATATTAGGTAACTGTTATACCACTAATTGATAATATCTATTATGGTAATATAAATTTAGGTTTATTGAAACAAAAAAGAGAGCAAATAATGTGTAGTGTTTTAAATTAATAAATAATTAATTATTTCAATAAATACGAATTTTGTTTAGTTAACTTATTTAGAATTAGAGAAGTTTTTGAGAGTAAGTTATTATATTTTGGTGTATCTTATTGTCTTTAATCAAAATTATAACGTTGATTAAACACAAGCAATAAAGTTTGAATTAACATTATGTTACCTCATCTAAACAGTTTGTTGATTTCATTTGTTTAACTTGTATATTTTCAGCCACGTTCAACAAAACAAATGCACTTTAAGAGATTTTTTTTGCTGATTGCTGAAAATTTGAATTTTTCAGTTTACATTCGTATAGTTCAGTTTTATATCGAATTTATTGTAATTGGGATTAAATCATTAATTTCCTAGTTGAATTATCAAAATCATATCAATATAAATATTTTAATATTATAATTTGTTAAATTTCTGTTAAAGCCTCTCTAATAATTACATTAACCAAGTAACATCAAATTTCTTATTTTATATATTAGAATTGTCTAATATGTAATT
>JAODIE010000002.1:1673032-1720864 GCA_027575565.1 Diploeciton nevermanni | reverse complement strand
AGCCTCTCTAATAATTACATTAACCAAGTAACATCAAATTTCTTATTTTATATATTAGAATTGTCTAATATGTAATTATCATTGCCCTCATTTCAACCACAAACGACCAAAGCACTAAGTTTGTTTGCATTCTAAATCCTTACTTCATTCTTTGTTCTGTACATTGCTTAAGTGCCATCTTGAAACCACCGCTTCTTAGAAATACGTGATACGCAAACTAGGTAAGCATCTCTTAGTCATTCTCAATTATTCTCTCTAACGATAATATAATCTTGACTCAAAAACACAAATACTTACATTGACTAAGATCATATAACCTTAACTTTACCTTAAAATGCAATTTAAAGTGTCACTGCGTAATATATTCTCGTATATTATTAAATTAATTATTATTTAGTGGAAATTTTTAGTGAGAAACATATATAGCTTAGTATGATACAATTTTAATATGTTTGATTCAATTTTATTTTATTGCATCGCTCGTTCTGTGTAAATGTCTTTCATTCGTATATCCTACTTTACTGAAACTTAATAGAATTGCCTCGTATCATACATTAAATGCTGTAGTGCAAATATTGCAATGCTCAGGAGTGAAAGAATCTAGGAGAGTGGTAGTTGTTACTTATGCATTTACCAACTGCAGCCACCGTTGAGACTGTCTATTAGCTTCTACCATGCACTTTGCTTTGTCCATCAGTGCAATAAATACTAGAGAATACAGATTGTGCTTACAATTCAATTATATTTTATTTCTGAGATTTTGTACCACAAAGTTAGTTAGACGTTTGCGAAAAGCACTAAATTAATTAAGTTCATTCGTCTTGAAAACTAATTTGTAAGCTGCTTTTAACAACTACACATAAACTATATAACCTAAATAATCATATCTCTCTCTCTCATAGAAAGATGACACAATACAGTTAAAGCAAATAGAATACAGCTGATGAAGATTTTTTTCTTCAAATAATATTGAGTTCAGAAATGTTTTTTGATAAAAAAGAAATATTAATTATGATTCACTTTCACAATTTACTTGTTAAAAGGTTTTCGGTCTGTTGTCTTCTTCAGTATCAGCCAAACTCAACAATACTCTGAATAACTTTTTCTACAAGTAAAATGGGAGGAAATTATGTGGATAGGAGTTGTTTAAAAATTTAGAGTATCCTTCATACTGAAGAAGGCAACCTGTCAAAAACGTTTTAACAAGTAAATATTAGTAAGTGTTAAAAGGTGGAATTAAATTAAGTATGCAAGTTTCAGAAGATATTTATAAAATATTTTCTAATAAAATACGAGAATATTTTATTAGCTTCTTAGCAAAAATTAAAAAAACACTCAAATTATTTCCCATGCTGCAAGGTGTGCTATCGAGCCGGTTGATCACTTTTTTTGTCTTTGATACTATGGTATAAAGTTATTAACCGGCCCGATTGTACACTTTGCAGCATGCTAGCTTGCGAGTCAGTACGTCGTGAGCTCTATTTCCACTACAACCCTGTTTTTGGCAGAATTGTGGTTTCATACCATGCTGAAAGTCTGCATCCTGCCGAACAGAAAAACGGTGCATCTACCGGGCGGCCAGTAGGAGTAAGGGATCAAGTACGGTTTCAGTCTATGAACTCGTCACCACGACGCCCTAGACCCAAAAATTAGATATCGAAGGGTTGAGGTTAATGATGATGATCAAACAACAAAAATAAAGAATACTAATCAATTTCTTTTCTAAAACATTAACTTTAGGTATTGCATGCTATACATGCATCCTATACCTCACTGATAAATGTATCCTATAAAAACAAATCACCTCTTACCCTTATCGTCAACATTATTGCAGTAAACAAACTTACTTTGATGTGCTGTCTCAAGTGTTTAAGATGGTTCAATGTAATCAACAAGCAAAATAAATGCTTGTAATACAAGTAGATAGACGTTACTAGACATTGAATTTCATGAAATCTTGCGCAGTTAAAAATATTCAATTGTACCTAAATATTTTTGACGATTATTGACTTATATTTTATTATATAACCTCTAATTTTTTGTACATCAATATTTGCCCAGTATTAAATCAATATTCTGATGAAATTCTCATCACTCAGATGTTTATTTAGGATCGAACTAATTTCTTTAATAAATAATCTCTAAAATATATATACCTATAAGCAGAAGATCCCGCAAATCTTTCACTGCGAATTGATCGTCTTAAGACAGCCTGTTGCCCTGCAGCCTCACATGCCGCACTTCCCCTAACTATCCCGACCACAGGAGCAGCCACCTTGCTTAACGTAGCCAATAATCGCACACGCTGCAGTAAAGGCCTTGATTTAATTATCAATTGTAAATCGGCATTTTCGCCTGCAGTGTGAGATTTCTTTTGTGTTTGTGGCGTATGTCAATTTCAATCTCATCCTGTACTCTCCTGCTTTGAATTTGATAGGAATATGGTATAGATTGTAACAGAAGTTGTTTAACGTCAAGATTGTTATCGTAAAGAAGTACTATTAGATAATTGCAATGATATTGATATTATTAGTGAGTGAAGATGAGAATGATCTTCTTAATATTTCAAGCATGCTTTGTCTGCGGTTGTACGATGCTTTCATGAGTTATGAATTTTCATTGAATTAGCAGTCTTGAGATGATAAACGTGATTAATAACAGATTACATGTTACATATTGATAGTATACTGATAAAGTCAAGTACTTCAGTAGTTGAATAAACTTGGGCAAGATAGTAAAGATTGTTACTTCAACACAGCGATATTTAATGGTTTAGCCTAGTTTCAAAGTAGGCAACTTTAATAGCTTAATTTTTCTTCTATTATAATTTTTATAGATTAAATATCATCCTTACTAAGCATTTAATATTTTATTCAATAGCTTTTAATAACCTGTTAAATATTTATTAAAATTTACTTGGCGCAATTTCTTAATCACTCCAACCTTCTTAATTCGAATTTTAATTACATACTTTACAGACGTTTTTATCAGTTTTGCAAAAATATTAGTTATTCAAGCAAATCCTTAACTTACATTGTAAGACCTTTTCCTACGAAAGCAAGCTCAGATCAATACAAAGCAAGAAAATCCGGATAAAAATAAATTCTGCAGACATTTTTCTAGAAGTAGTTTCTCCAAATTTCTTTCCCAGACCATATAAATGGAGTTAATTTGGCAGATTTGGCAGCTTATTTCAAGAGCACGTTCAAGTTAAATCTGTGCAGTATTTACTCAAGCATCAGCTAATATCCTGAAAGCTTGCGTTTAAGCCCAAAACAATGTAAAGAATTCTAACATATTTAACAGCAAGATATTGCCCTAAAAAGGAAAAAAAATTACTTATTGAAAAATGAAAAATGTTAGTTCTTGCTATCCTTACAAGCTCCTGCCAGAAGAAATCTACCGGCCAAAGTTTTTAAACCTAATAACTTCCTCTAGGAATAAACAAAATATCAATTTCCACTCTAGAAGCGTAGTGGCGTCTGTACGGCTACCAAACAGTAGATAATAGTAATCAACAAGATAATAGAAAGCGTTGCGCTGGCTCAAGCTGAAGACAAATGAATGCGACGACCAGCAGCGAAACGCATTACAAATTAGAGACAAATTGAATCTAACGCTTCCAATCAGTTCTCTATTTCTAGACTCTACACAATGTCGCTTGCAATAAATTAGATTAGCACTCTGATATCGTCACTTTACCAACTTTTCTTCTAAACAATTTTAACTCTGTTAATGAAGAATTAACAAACAGAATAGTAGCAAATTAATAGTTAACAACCCCATGAATAGCCGTCCATTAGTTTCAATCTGGTTACTAATAATATTTGTGAAAACGATGTAGAAAGTAAAGAAAAGAGAATATAAACCAATCGATAGATTCTTACTGCGGAGCTACACCAGCGTCCATTTATTTACGTTACTTATAACCAGCACTCTTGTTTCCCAATTTTTGTTGTTTGCAATTTTCCAGTATGTTCCAGCCCGCAAATTATGTCTATCAAGCATTATATATTTTCGTTAAATTTTCACTGCTTCCGTTTTCACTCTTTGACAGCACTTAAAGCCATAGCTAAAGTTTTTTAATACGGTTTTCATGCTTTTATTTAAAAAAATAATAACCAATAAATAAAAGAATATATTACACTTTTTAACCAAAGTTACATGTTAGAATAACAGTTTTCGTTAGTTTGGTTGCCTAACATCCACGCGCGTACCTTAAACGTCGTAAATTAGATAAAATCTAAAGCCTAAACCTAAACCTGACAGAAACTTCAAATGCAAAGAACGTTTTTGTTGAAAGAAAGACAAATGTGCATCACTTACATTATCCTGTAATTCTTGAAATTCTTTTGCATTTATACAACCTGTGCAAGTGGTATAAATTCATGTTAAATTCACCTTTTCAGCGCGCAACGGCATTCGCTTCACTTTTTTTAGAATTACTTCTATAATTTGGCAGTTTTTTTTTCAATACCCACCAAAAACAAACACCACACTTCTGAAAATAAAAAGTGTGCAGAATAAACAAACACAAAGCACTCGCGCAACTCGTTGAAATCGCATTCGAGCTTTACTTTTACAGGATCTGAGCTACTTTCGTCCTTATTGCAAGAAATCAACACAGTAAGAAAAAGAAACAAACAACAAATCACACTTTAGTGAGCACATACTTAATAACGACGTTTATTATATGTTTACTGCAAGTTGATTTATAATTTATTATCAGGGTTGGCTTTTTTGGTTTCTTGAGTTTATTAATTAGTTTAAATGTTATTAATATGTTCGTGGTTTTCTTGTGCGAATAGTTAGTGGACCTAAGCGGACCTAACATCACATGGCAACGTCTGGCATGCCACTGAGACGGCGATCCGTTTAGCCGCCGAAACGTGCGAACGGCGGCAAAGGACGGCGGCAAAGGACGCGCACGCACGCAGCGTGGATGACACACCGCGGAACGTAGAATGTCCTATGTATTTCAAGGACAAGTGATTTGGAAAAATAGGATTGCGAGGTGAAGAAATCTAAGAAAACAATTGATGTTAGAGTGGGACTGAATATAGACAACTTTATAAACATGTTATTCAGTTTCATTTGTTTCTTGGAAAGAACGTGCTTGGAAAACCAAAAAATACCGAAAAATAAATTATCAGAACATATCCAGTTGTAAATTAATCCTAGTAATATATTAATCAAGATCTTTACTGTTCTAAGCTTGAATAGACACGATGGTGTAATTAATGCAACATGCCTTTGAACACTATTTACATACCTTTCTTTTGGTTTCACTATCTATGCAAATCACTTCTCTCTACATCTTAATATCTCAACACTTTCTGAACTAAGGAAGCAACAAGTTTCAATCAAAGAATAATCCTAGTATAAAAAGAAGGAAAACACATTTTATATCTTATATTAAAATGTTGATAAAGTTTCACTATAACACTTACTATTTATTATTTAATTGGTAAAACGTTTTCGTCCTGTTGCCTTCTTCAGTATCAGCCATACTTAACAATACTCTGGATTTTTAAATAACTCTTCTACAAGTAAAATGAGAGGAATGATGTGAAGAATAAGGGTAACCATGTAGAAGGTGTTGTTGAAAAAATCAGAGTATCGTTGAGTATCGTTAATACTAAAGAAAGCAACAGGCCGAAAAGTGCAATTAAGTGAATTTTAGTAAGTGTTATAATAAAGTTTTATCAACAATATCCTCTCCTAAATTATCTACTATCATCGGGCGTTTGGGTTAGGCATGTTGAATCATTAGTTCGTTGATAGCAACTGCTTTATTGTTGCATATTGCATTTGTGAGCACGCTTCTGATAAACTAAATCGTCTCTTGGTAACAACATAGTGCAAATGCAGCAGTAGTATAGATTGTCAACAAACCAAGAAAATGCTTTGCTGTCTATCCTAGATAACTAAAATGAGTACGAATGTCGAATTTGCCTAAAGAAGTTATCTTAAGTTGCAACTATTTCAATACACTCTAATATACAACCTAAAACGTAACATAATGACTCACTTCGTAACCACACTCAACAATACTCTAATTATTAAGTGTTATAGTTAAGTTTCATCATACATAATAACTATTAAACATTTCCAACACTTCACTCAACTACACTCTGATTCCTATTTCTGTAATTTCCATCTCGTAAATTGCTGTTTTAATAAATATCTCAAAGTAGCTAGTATAAAAGCTGAATTTATTTTATTTTTACAATAGATTTGTTATTACACTTGTTTAGCTCTACTTCTATAGCATAATATTTATTTCAAACCGTACTAAATGCGTAATATACAATTTATCATCTTCATATTATTTCAAAATGCCACATTAAATCTATTTGTATAGCATTAAATTTCATTCACCATCAACACTAATCCACATTCAGTGTCCACATCATTTCTCCCATTTGGGGACTCGCTCAGCTTAAACAGTATTAAACCATTAACATTTAGTCTGTCAGTAAACATTTTAATGAGTATCTTATATTTTAATGTATGTACGCTAACTAAGTTTAGATGTTTTAAGTTAAGAGTGATCTCTATCTGCATTATTTTGTCACGTTCCGAAGACGAGAAAAGCTTTCCCGATGAATTTCATAATTCCGCCAACACCAAACATTAAGCAAAGTTATAAAAATAGAGAGATTAAATCGATCAAAGTTTCAACCAAACTTTCCAGTCGTTTGTGTTTAACATGTTAAATATTTAGAGAGAGTGAAAAATCCGGTAGAAATAAGTACAATTTACCATAAAATGTCCTTGCTTTGAGGTTAAGGACATTCTAAAGCAAGAATCGATTTATATAGGATAAGAAAACATTGAAATTATTGGCAGAACAACCTGAAAGTAGTTCGTAATATTCAAATTATAAAGGAATGTTGTTTTTGTTATCACAGCTAGTTACACTAACATAACCTCTCTCTTTCTTTCTATCTCGTTTAAAAAAATTTTACCACAAAAGGCAGTGATGCATTGTTACAAATTAAACATTATTTTGTATAAATTGCCCTTCATTTCTGACTCTTAAACGGCAGTGCTTATTTGTAACTAGCCTCGCTATCATTATCCCCAAACCAGTTTTTTTGTGGTGGGTCTATGAAGCTCGTGCTGGCTTCACTGCGGAACTGCTGGGATTGCTGTGCCATGACATGTCTTGTAGTGGTGCTTGTAACACGTTCACCTTTATCCTGGCCAGTCATCTGGGTGCTACTTTGCCACACTGAAGTTTGAGCAGTGCTCTGTCCACGTGGGACACGCATGGGTTGAATCTTAGTACTCCGTTGACTCTTCGGAGTTCCTTCGGGAGAAGTAAATTCGCTAGCTGTATCATAACGAGAAGGAGCAATCCACCTTTCTGTGAATTCACTTGCTGAGCGAGCTAAAGATGGTTGACTTAAGGACCTTGCCAGAGATGAATGGTATTGGTCCGCTTCGTAGGTTTCATAACCATAACGGGGGTAATAGCTGGATGCTTCAGATTGAGAATCGTGCTCTTGGCGGCGGAAATCAACAATCATCTCACTCATTGATCTTACATCTGCGTCACTGCGATAGCTAGATCGTGAGGTTTTTCTGGATCTTATTGGTTGTGGTTGGAGCATTGGTTCCGTTGTAAGGGTACGTGCAGAACTGCCGCCATCTGAGTCGTATTCGTAGAGAGTTGGGAGACTGCTGCGACGACTGCGGGTATCCCAGTCAGCTTTCTTGCGGTATCTGTTTGATTTGGGTTTTTCAATTGGCGTCAGCACTCTTATAATAACATCCCACTTTTGCGGTTCAAACAGATTCTCATATCTGTGATCGTGACGAATACGTTCGTAATCCTCCCTAATTGTAGCTTCAGTTAACATGGTCCTTAGAGTGCTTTCAGTAGTCAAAATCTGTCTCCACTTGATCTTATCCGCATGGGTCAACTGAGAATTGAAAGTTTCAGCATTGTCAATAACGGGACCTTCTTCTTCTATAGGTTGAAACACTCTGATCAAGATATTCCAATTGGGAACCTCGGGATTCTTAACTGGGATCTGGTACTGCTCTAATACATGCTCCATCCGAGTAGTGGTCATCTCTTCAGAATAACTAGAAGTTCGTGGTGTTGATTGAATGCTACCAATCAGATGTGGCGAGTTAAGTGGCAGCTTATTATCGTTGATAGTCTGAGGAGGTAGACTCATCTTAGCGCGTTCAGGTTTAGGAGTCAAAGTCATTCCCGAAGTAGAAGAAATATCTGAAAAGTTTTCCCATTCTGGTGGTTCAGGCATTTCAATTGGGTAATTCTTGATGGTGACGTCCCATTTCTGAGGATTGGGTTGTCTGGTATGATATTCGGTTACTAAGCGTTTGTGTCGTTCAATATCTTCGATCGTTCGTTTCTCGGTGATGGTTTTAAGGTAGATGTCATCTATTTCGTGGGTGGACACTTCAGGAGGTGTAACAGGTGGTGGAGGTTTCCTATTTATAAAACAAAAATTGAGCTTATCTTCATTGTTTTCTGACACATTGATGTTACTTACGCAATCAGTTCCTGTTGATGTCTCTTCAAAATCCTATTGTAGGTCGGAGCAGGTTGAACATGTTTTGGCGGTGGGTGCAGCTCAGGAACATAGGTAAACTGCATTCTTTCAATCATCTGCGGACTCTCCAAACTTCTAATGCTTTCCCTTTCTTCCTTCTGCTCCACAATGGTAGACAAGTTCCTCAAACTAGGTGCTACTGAACTTTCCGAATCCGATGACAAATTCAAACTTGGCGGAGCAGCTGGTGCTTGCTTTTTGACCCTAACTTGTACGTCAAATGAGGGCGCCTCTTTCACAGCTATAAGTGGAACACGTGGTACTTGTATCTGTTGTACAGCTTCCTGCACAAAAGCCTCATTTTCATAGCTGCCCGCTGAGGAGACAGGCAACGAGCGCGTTTCGACGTCCTCGATTTCAGAATGCGATTCCGAGGGGTAATCTGATGGCAAAGTATCGCTTATTAGCAAACCGTCGCTGCCGGAACTGCTGGGTGCCACTACAACCGGTGCATGAACTCGGGGAATTTTCAGACCCTCAAACATTGAGAGGTTGCCTGTGTGCAAGAGAGGGTTAGCATGTTAGCAAAATACGAATGAAATCAGTTAGCGGATCGAATACGATTGTTAGTCGTGTTCGTGCGGCTACCTAGTGAACTTCCGGATAGTTTCGTTATTTCCGAACCTGTAACGCTTGGCAGTGGGTGTCTGATGATGGTCATTGGCCGCTTCCGGAGGCAGTAGTAGGAACAGCCAAGACCTAACAGCAGCAGTGAGAGGAAGAGAATGGCGCAGATAATCAGCAAGATCTGAAAACCTTTTAGTGGTGGTTCCAATGCCGCAATTGGTGCGACATCTTCCTGACTATAAACCAACTTATTAATACAACAATCTCCACATTACAAGTCCTCTAAACCCACATAATACATACATAAAACTTGGTAATCCAGCTGGAATCGGAGCAACTGGTGGGGGATACCTGCACACAATAGTAATGATCTCATCCACATCCATTTGCAGTGAAGGATGGAATCGTACAACGATATTATTCGTGAATACACGTTGAGGATCCTTGCAAAGAAAAAACATGTGAGTAGTAAGTCATTATACATTTAAGGCATAAGCTTACCTGTTTGGTGCCGCATCCTTTGAGAGGCAATTCCAGCTTATAGCTGAAATCCCCCTTGCCAGCCACTTTACAAGCTGAATTCTGATCATAGTCAGCATAAGCAATGCCAAAGAACCGATCGTTGAATTTCAGCTCCACTTGCATGGAACCAGCTGCACAGTTCAACGCGGCTTTGGTGCGGTTGAGGAAGATCACGGGGCTGAGATCATCCAGTTTAGTGACTTTACCATCTAAAGTCGCCTGATCTGGAAGCCCATTGCCAATATATTCCACATTGTTTGCTTGACTGGCGTAGGTCGATTGAGGCGCAGCGAGAGAAGTCAGTGCTAGTCCAAGGACTATGGTTGTGACTAGGACGTGCATCATCTGGAAACAAAGAGAAGATTGCAACTTATGCAACTAGAAAAAAAGACAATGTGTGAATTAAATGACTTTCTTGTTAGTAAATGTCAATAAGGAGAAAAATCTAAGATTGCGCAGGGAGAAATAGTCGCACTAGATCAGCACCAACATGGTCGTTCTGCGTCGCGGTGACACCGATAACGAATCGGCGCGATTACTTAAAATGGTCTCGACGGGCACGCCTAATGGATTTAATACTGAAGATTCCCGTAGGTGTAGCTGGCATTCCGAAAGTGGATGTTAGAGAAGTTATTCCAATATGATCCTAATGGGAGTGAAAAACGATTATGCTGCTCCAATCTAAATATTAAAATTTAAATGGTTTAATCTTTCTGTAAGGTTTTCATATTAAATAATATAATATTCCACGTCGTGTGAGATGTATCCTTGATCAAATGTCTTCAGCAATCCAACTGTCCGTATGAACATAAAAGCAAAAGGTGTTGTTCGAAAGTGATCACATCCTAAATAGTACAACCCGCATTCAACGACCTCATTAGTTATGCCAAAAGTGTGTTGCTCGACTGTTGCTTTCTCTGTTGTCTTGTTGCATACCAATACATAAAATCCGCGATTAACCACTTGTAATTTTATGCATTGCCAAATTTGTCCCGCTATGCTGTTGCTGCAACACTCTTCGGGATCTTATTGGCCCCATGGTTTAAGCAGTGGTTTATTTATAAGCGTGAAACTGCGTGACAAATCAAGGTAAACGTTTCTATATACAGGGTGTTCAAACAATTGAAGAAAATGAAAAATAAACTAAGTCTACTAAAAATTCAATAAAACATTTTATGCTATAATGCCATATTTGTAGAGTCTGCAAGCAATAAACTAAGATATAGTTGGTGGACTATCAATATTTTCCTTGCAAATCCCGAGTGGGCTCGGTGACATAAATATTCCACCTTATCCCATGTCCAGTATCATGGCCATTTCATAGTGTAAAATAGCAAAGTATATTAATTTATACATTACAATCTTTACGACACTTCTTGTGCTGTGGAAATGCATGAATCCAATAAAGTGGCCGCATTATGCAGATGTTTGCCTTGCTTCGTATTTACGCAGAAGAAAAAGTTGGCGGCGCCTGGGCATTTGCAATTCACCGTTTGCGAGTCTGGTGCGTAGGTGTTGAAACCAGTCATGGAAATATAACAAGTCTCTGACTCAAACTGACTTAAATACAAAAAGAGCCGAAAAAGGAGAATAGGTGATGATATTATGACTTTCAAATGAAGATCTTTGCATATTACTGCTCAGTGTAATAAACTAATTGGTAAATCGTCACCTTTGAGGAATATTGATCAGTTTATTGCTGTCGTTTGCGCGCAGACATCATCTTTAACAGTCATCGTTAAATGTTTATTGCTTTCCATCCTTCCAACAGAGGAAGCAAACGAAGATTGGAGTAAATGTAACGCGGTGAATGTAACTGTTTGTTAATTTTTCTGTTGTACTTCTTCTTGCAATCAACTTAATCCACCAAAAACCAACCTTATGTGAGCTTCGCCTTTTCCTCCCAGAAGTTTATATGCAACCCACCATACATCTTTTTTTTGCGCGCCTATAATTAATTAAAGAGTTCCTCGATCCTGTGCAGTTCCTTTGTTGTTCAGATACCTAGTTACTTTGTAGGTTGTTTATTGTAAACTGTCCGTTGGATAATTTACCTCTTCTTATTAAACAAGCGCATTTTTATACGTTCTTTGTTCTGTCTAGCTGATAGCAGGGCGGCGGCGCTGGTAATTTAATCGTGTTGAATGCATGAATGGCGCAGAATTTATGCTGATCTAGATTAGCATTTTTCTGGCGGTGGCGGCCACACGGTATGCATATAGGTATGCGGGTGTCCAAGCAAAGGCGTTTGATTGAAAGTCGTTATCCTTGGGACACACGTTCCGTGTCTTTTTATTGCCCCCAATGCGCGGCGACGCGCTTTTTGTGCAGCCTCCGCACGTCGTGGGCTTATTACGACCGCGCGCAAGCTCTGCACAATATGTTGCTACATTGTGTTGATAAATTATTAGCAGAGCTCAAAAATAATACGGTAGGTTACTAGCTGCTGTGGGAGAATTGCTAAAAATTAATTTGAAAGCAAGGGAAACAGCCAGAATACCAGTAGGGACCAACATAGGCAACCCAACGTACAGAAACAACACATTGCCTCATTTTGGAAGATAGTATCTCATATTGAAGCATTTTTAATTTCTCTTCTTGAAAGAAATATTAACGATTGTTTAACTGTGCCGTTTTTAAGTCTTAAACAATACAACATTTCTATTTTCATCTCCTGGAATAGTCAACTATTGCCACATACCAAACATATATTATCTCTTTTATATTTCCATTTGTTTTCTTTTCGTTGTATTTGTTATCCTACCCGGAAATATTGTTTCCAGCGCGGATAAACCCGAAATGCATTCTAGATGAATACGCCATATTTTATTAAATATATCGGAAAGTAAATTCGATGCCCATGTTTGTTGCAATGTTCATGTACCGAAAACTTTCCATGAAACGTTTAATTTAATTTAAACTTTTCCGGTTTTCTGCTTGCCAGTTAACTGATGAGATTAAATCATATTTGAAAGGAAATTAACTGGGCGAACTAAAATAGAATGAAAGAGATTAATTTTCACACTCAGATATTCAGTAATGTTAGGTTATATTTTTAATCTAGTTCTCAAATTATTGAAATCTCTAGACTCATAAAAACGATTCTATTGTCTAGTATTCCATATAGTCTGCTTGTCTGAATCTGAGGTTGTTCGGTTGTGAAACATACGATGCATGTAAGCGAAAGGCGTTTAATTGCTCAACGTAATTGTCCTCTGTGCAAAACTACGCCAACTCGAACACACGCGATATGCAAGAAATTTTTGCACTTGCACATTTGAGTGCATATTTCTTGTTTGTTCACAAGGACCAATGCGGAAGAGGAAGTGCACTCAACCATACTTGGTATGACAGAAGTAGTGTCACTTGAGCTTTAAAAAAATAAGATTAATTAGTTGAGACCTGGGAATAAAAATTAATTAATATAATGAAATTTTTTTGTCAATAAGTCAATAAATGTCAATGAAATATAAAGTTTTTTGGTTAATTGGTTCAGTTACATCTTGTGTTGAGGTTATTCTGTGCAGCAAGGACAAATTTTAAGCGACTTCAATAAAAAGCAAAAGTCAAACGAATAAGCGGTCTAAAAAGACATGAAAGAGATTAAGATTTATACAGTCAACGACAAAGAAATTGAAGTCGAGACCGGTATAAAACGACCGACTTATCGTTTTCGACATTGGTCTTATAGCTTCAATTGAAGTTTGTATTGCTTCACCTTCGAATCATTTTATTCATTGCTGTGCAATTCTGTATATACTTTATGTTTTTGGTAAAAATTTAATAGAGAATTTTATTATTATTTATAACCTATCAAAACAACATTCTCTTGTTTATCGAATAAAGCGTGGCTCTCTTGTTTATTCTGCATTTGTTGTTGTTGTTGACAGTGAAAATTATTGAGCCATTTGAGAAGAAAAGCGTGCTGGAGTAAAAAATCACTAAATATAGCTTTCTGTCGTAAGCTTTTTATGCTATTATTGTTCACAACGACTACAACTAGAAAATGGTAATTTTTAATAGTGCGCCATGTCACTATTAATGATTTCCGATTATATTCATGACGTATATTAATTGATTTCGCTACTATTCTTGAGTAAATATCAAGATATAATTTGCATTAAAGAAGATAATTTAATTTTGTTTTCCTGATGAAAAGTTCCAACACAAATCAAACATCATTTTCGAATTTTCAATCCCAACAAATATTTCTTCTCTGCTTATTATCAAATGCCCAGCCACTTTTCATCACTATTTAAGCTTTCTTTCACAAAGTCCTTGACTTAACCTAAAAAGTTCTTCGCAGGGAAACTTAATCGCAACACAAAACCTAACCTATCACCCATACCAAATTGTATCAGCATGAAACATCGATTTTCCAATCACGCCAAAGCTATCAAGTAATAGCACTTGTCGTTATGGTATTGCCCTCTAACTAGCATTTATTAATAACTCATCGAGTTCGTGCGTACCCACAGCACATTCCCTTCGACGCGCAGTACGTGTTAACGTTTAATTGGTTTTAATAATCGGCGCTCATATATTTTTCCAATGAGAAGTTTAACGCATAAATACTAAAGAAATACCAATTAAGCACAAGGGAAGAGAAATAAGATAGTATTCCAATATGGGCATGATTACAAAAGTAAAGTTGGTTGCATATATTATTAGAAAGCATTATTATTGACTTGTAAAGTTGAAAACACCTTGTATATTATGACATTACTTGTTTGCAACATGCGGGTTGCTGGTATGCACATAAGAATGCATCATGTATCAAGATAATCCATTTGGCTCGTTGTTCGGAAATGCAGCACGCCAACCATTCAATTATAAGTCTGTCTTCGCGTTTTATTCATAGGATTCTCATAAATAACAGCGAGCTACTCGATGAGGCGTCTCATATTTTCATGATTTTTTATGTGTGTATCAGAAGCAGCATCAGAGACGGTTAAAGCAAACGAACAGAATATCTCAGAATTCTAACCTTAAAACTATTCTTCTCTTACCTTGGCTATTTAACGCGTAGAAACGAACAGATGTGTTCAATGTGCAATAGATATGTGCGTATTTTGCCATTAAGCAAAAGTGTAAAATTGCAAATGGCGTTCAGGTCGTTCAAGGTGAGTCGGTTGCGAAAAACTGACGCTCTTGACGCTTGAATGCATTGATGGCTCCACTTGCAACACCTGGGAATAAGATAACAACTAGGAATGCTATTCTATCGCAAATATATATCAAATATCTTCGCCACAACCAGCTGAAACACTTTCCGCTTAAAAAAGTCATTTCTTAGTATCTGCTAGGCCTCAATCATTGATTTGACTTTTATAATAAAAAAGAAAATGAATCAGTATCAAGAGAAAATTAATATGTCCTTAAAAATACCTTCCTCTTTTTCATATTCCAGTTTACTTAATTGTTTCCATGGTATCAATATACAAAGTAAAAAGAAAAGGTTTTTTAATAAACCAGTCGTAAATTAGCCAAGCCGCGGCATAAACTTTATGCTGGAATAAACTATCCAGATGGAACTATGTAGCCACAGTGGGAACGCATCATTTGTAGATGAAAAAAATGCGCGTGCATTCACACAGATCACGAGGAATTTTATCGCTGCTGATTATCTGTAATTTGCACAAGAAATATCTTGTCCTTACGTCTTTTGTAATGACTACTTAAAATATTTCTTGATAATTTAACGCGTAGTTACGCTCCCTCTATAGTTTTACCTTGCCTAACCTGAAAAACTCAAATTTCTCTTTCAAACCCAACATTATTGTTCATATTCAATAAGATTATAGTAAATGTCAGACAGCAATTCTCAGTAAATTACGCTCGCCTAGAGAAGGTTAAGATGGTTGCGCCGTTGTTTTCGCGCTAGGCGCTTGAGTAGCGGTTCCTCGCGAAATGGCATCTCTTCGTACTATGTACTATGTTCCATGAGATCATGCCGCCTTTTCGTATAACTATTACTGTTAAACGCGTCTTAAAAGCACATTAGCTATCCACGACTATTCACCGCCTAGACAAAACGGACACGCTTTTTGCCTCTGCCCACATTTTCGCACAGCATCATTGCCACGCAACCAGCAGAAATTAAACTTAAATAGACAACCAAATCAACATATGGTACCATAATACTATTTTATCATCACATTAAATTAGTATAAAACCACACACATGTCTCTTAAGTGATTTGGAATGCTTCCAATTGGTAGGCATTGGAATCATTTTGTTCGGTGATAACTTTTACTTTTTGCCTGGTTTTACAGTCGGAGAACGCGAATGAAACCAGATTTGGATTGCGCAATGTCTGGCATCCTATGCAGCAGATGTATATTGACCTGTTGACGCCTTTATATGGAAAAGAAAGTTGTGTTCGCAATGGAATTGCATCGGTGTCGTCATCTTGGAGTTGCATCTGTTATTTACGTGAGCACAGGTATTTGAGTTTGGATTGAATTTCAACGTTATGCAAAAGATGTTCTTTTCTCAGGAGGATGAACAAGATATTTTATGAACTTATTATTTATGAAAATGCTGTTCGAGATAAAGTTGAATTAATTATTCTAAGACTTGAATTAATGTTTAAAGCTTAAAATTCAAGAGATATTTAAGTTTCTTGGTAGCTTATTTACAGTTTTCTGAATTACCGATATGATTTTTTTAATAAAAATCCCACCTGCGACTAAACAAAAATCTGGATAGAGTCAAATCTTTATTTTCATTGCAAGATTGTTATTACACATCATCTGCACACTATGGCGACCCTAAAGCAGGTTGCTTCTTGCCGTTCTTTACAGCTGCACAAGTTTATTATCTATTAGTGCGCTGGCGAGAAAATTGCGTTGGTGAAATTCGTAGATAAATTTCGCAAAGCAAGGCAGCGAACGAAGCAAGAAGATTCCATCACAACTCTACATGCGCATTCATTCCGCTTGCCTTATTTTAATTTTCCCACCGACATGCGCTGATGCTACACATCTTGCGCATATCCTGCAAACTCCTGCAACGTGAAAGTATTCCGGCGCGGAAATGAACATGCTGCATTGCGACTCAGATGCCAAACAGCAATGAGTTGTGCATTTATGGTTCAGCAATGTGCATACAATGTTCACTCAAGTACATCACACGTTTTTTTTTTACTTTAATAAAATGATGATGACATGGTGACATTTTCAATTGTTTCAAGTGGCAGTATTTACTTGAACTAGAATATATTAGATGCGACAAAATTGAATAACCGTAGCTGCTTGCGATGATCCAAATACAGAGTTTCTCTAACATTATTTTCTTAATCTTCATACCCTAAGAACTGGATATACTTATATATCACTGCAAATAGCATTTTTATTTTCTCGAAAATTATTTTTGAAATTTACTTAACGAATTATTTTTTAAAGACACAGTTTGTGTTACTAGAAATATATATTTTTTGACTTTGGTAATATCTCGTATTAACGAACTAAACCGATGTTTTAATTCTCGCAGCTACGTGCCACTTCGGCTTGCTTCGGCAGCTAAAGTCAGGAATGTCAACCCAAACAATTCTACCAACATAAATCGGCTAGGTTTTCAATCAATTATTTTTATCAATAATTAATTATAAATAATCTAAAGTATGCTAGCAGTATATTACGATGACTACTTATTGATTCCATTACCTAAAACTCTTTCATTGTCAACTATTTCTTGGTGAGAAAGTGAAATCTCTATGCTAACAAATAATAAGAACAAAGAATTTAATTTTATTTGAATTAAGCAAGAAACTCTACATAACATTTTAAAGAAGTAAAAAAATAGATTGAATCCAGTAGATAATTTTATGTAATTTTTTCCAGTAATAATAGACGTGGTTGCACTCAATAATTATTGCTAATTGCACGTCCCAATTAAAATAATGGCTACATGAAGTACAGAAAAAAACAAAAACTGAACCTATTAAATTCATTACCAGTTTGGCGTTTGCTTTCGTTGAGTTTTAGTGAACTTGTGATAATTATCTGAATAATACATGGGTAACCGTTCTAAATACCTGAAATGAACATAAATACTTATTAGATACAGCTGCAAGTTGCAAATAAAAGTTAAATATTCTCAGTCTGTCTGAAGAGAATTGGAAAAAAGTGAAAGTCAGTACAATAGAGCATTACAAGTAGTTTTAAATTAATGCTAATAAAATGCTTTAGATTAAACAATTCAGTATTTAGATACCTAATAAATAAACAGATGATTAATTAATATAAAACAATACTGTTTGTTTTAATTTCTATTCGAATTTGAAAGTAAGTGAATTATTTCGTTTTCTTATACTATTGTTGAAAAATAACATCAATTGTTTATTTCTTTATTCTTACATTTCATTGTATTTTTTTCTTGTTATTCCTTACTTTCATTCTGTACTATTATCACTTCATGCATAATTTAACATAGTTTACATAATTTAATCAAATGATTAAATAAAGCACTCACATAGACTACTGACTAATTCAATACAAGAAAATAATAAGTATTCAACTGTAACTAATCAGTTGAATACTTCTCGGTTTCATCAAGTTTCATCTTGGTAACATCAGGAATCAGATAAGAAGAATCTAATCCCATAAACAAAATATTAAAATATAATTTAATTAATTTAGCAAATGTTGAAGTTTCGATTCTTAATTAGTTCTAATGCTGCTTTATCTTTGTTTGAATTATGTAGTTTGTTGTCATGTCGTCTCCGAGTCGCCGCTCAAGTTTCTTGTATTAATTACCAACTTCCTTTTTATTTCGCCATCTTGTGCTCTTGTGTTACAGCACATGTCCGTCACGTCCACCGTGACCACAATAGGTTTACTCATCGTATTACATTTATTTATCGAAGTGGACGCGCTAAATTGCCCTCCAGATGGGTCAGGTATTCATAGTGGTTAATCATCCTATGCCGACACACCGACAGCCAGGTAGCTTACACCATGTCTTAAAAATTCAAGAGAATGGAAAAGACAGTGGATATTCTACTGACTAACTAACTGATTAACGCCCTGAAGAGAGCGAAGAAGAACCTATTATAAACTGGTCATAAAAAGCAACTTTTGATGTTAAAACCGCAAAGTGCATAGAAATAAACGATGTACATATTATCAGTGGTAATTTTATTGCTATTGTTCGTTACGTTTAACTAAATATTTTACTATAGAAAGCGTTAGATGGCAGTACCTTTATGAAAGAAATCGCAGCAAGTGCTATGATTGGTAAGGATTAAACAAATATTCGATTTAATTCAAAAGAGCCTTGCTTCGTAGCTCAAATTCAAATCCTGCTGGGGCTACTCCTAATATGATAATATATACTTTTGCAGAATCCAGTCCCAATAGTTGCTAATAACCTCGGTAGTTGATGCAGAATAATGGAATGAAGGAAGAGCAAGTACAGTGTCGGTAATCAACTTAATTTAGTTTTCATACATAATATTTTAGTAATTAAATGTCCCAATATATTCGGGTGTGTTTGGAATTTCCTTGAATTTACACTGTTTTAATACATTAGTGTTTTTACTTGTTTACCTCATTTAGGTGTTTAATTCCAAGTCTGAGTTTACTGCCTATCGTATCTAATGAATGCTAATTGCTTACACATCTCAAAAACACGAAAAGTTAGCTTGTACTTGTCAGATTGTTCGAAAATCGCAGTTGGAAGATATATGTCTGCAATGGTGTCGACCTCATAAAAGCAACACAAATTCCTTGAATGTGTAATGACCCGTCTTGTATTTGCGTTCAAGCACTAATGTTTGTTTTGGTAGGTTGTAAGCTCTTGTGGTCAGTCTAGGATGTACACTCTGCAGAGTTGTAAGTTGTCGTAGCGATCATTTGTTTTCCTTTATTCGTACAAGTTTGAAAGTTTCTTCAATTTGTTAATATGCCAAGTAAGCTATTGCATACCTTAAATTCACTCATGAACTAGAATAAACAACGTTAAAAAAATACTAAGCAAAGAATATAATAGTTGACATTGCTATTAACAATAATACAACTTCTTAAATACCTCAAAAAAATAAATAACTGCTGTTCTATTCTTGTACTTGTTTTAGGATGCATAGTGTTCTACTGAACACAGTAGATTGTAGAATATAGTACCATGACATCATTTCCTGCCCTGCCTGTATTAGTAGCATTGCAGCCGAGGCAATTATAACTTTGCCGCGAGGTGCACAGAAAAGTAACTGATCTCTGGTGTCCAGACCTCTTCATGCTGACAAAAGTACCACCAACAAACTGGAGAATCGCTAGAAAGCATCCGACATTAACAATCAGCGGGCAGGTAACTAAAGGCAGGGAACAAATCACAAGTCTCTGGGTTGTAAATTGTAAAACGTGGATTGAAGAATGAGGTAGTACACTAATTGAAAAACTAAAACTCGCAAATAGTGGTAGTGAAAATATTAGAATTGTCTTTAGAAGAGAAGACAATTTACTATTGGAATGATTAAAAACAAATCGCTAGACCAGTCAACCAGTCTAGAACCTGTCTCTTCTTTGTTGATTCGCTCAACTGAAAAAATTATTATTCTGACCACTTTTATTTAAGAACAATATGATTTTCTATAAATATGGATGAACAAATTCATTTCTTAAAATATGCAAATCTTGTTTTATGCAAATTAAGCAATTACTATTCATCCATGCTATGCTATCACACGTCATTGCAAACACGTACAATTATTCAGTTTTCGTGGTTAATATTCAACGTGCAAGAGTATCAAATATTTTAAAATTTTCATCACATCACTCCGCAAAATGTTTGCCTCTCATACAAAACTCCCGAAGCATTGAATGTATTTTACTCTCTAAGAATTTCAATATATCCATTGCTTCCATTAGATTGATGATGTCCTCAATTATTCAAATAATATGAGTCAATGTATGGCGTGACACTCTTACAGAAACTAATAACTAAATCAATAAAAATAGAAGAAAAGATTGCATAGAGTTAGTAGTAGAAATTACATTTAATAATGTCAGTTAGTGGTAATTAATATAATTATGACAAATTAAAGTAATCAGTCGGGACGGACTAAATTGAGTCACACCTGGTATCTGAGTGTAGATCATTTATTTGTGAAATTTATAATAACCAGACTGGTAAATGGTAACCTTGGCGACATTTTCATAACCATTTCACACAAATGCAAGGTACGTAGATGATTTAAGTTTATGTTAATTTCACTGCGCAAGTTCAACAATTTATACTTGCACATTAATATGCAATTATGGTGTTAGTCATTTAAAGAGTTAAAGACTTTCATAAATTCCTATTTGATTTTAATCTCATAACTTTGTTTTTTCACTCTGCTTCATAACCTTCTGCAGTATTACCATTCACACCTTAAGACCATCCACAATAAAAATCCCTAGACTCCAATCCATACCTGCATCATAAACATTAATATCATCCCAGATAAAGTCACAAATGTCGCTGCATTTACTGCATCCACTCCTTTCATTGCTGCCTCTCCCTGAATATACAACATTGTGCTTTTGATGTTCATTTTTGCCAATTTTCTGCTGCATTTTACTGCATCGGATCGACATGGTTTATGCTCAATTTCGCGCCGTGCTAGTGTAAACACTTTGTGCGCAACAGGGCTCTTAAAGCGTCGAATAAAGTAGGAGATACGAGCATAGTATTAGTAATCCTGGCTGCGCCCTATTGGACGTCCTAGGCAATAAAGATTATAACGATTATATACAAATTTATACTGCCTTGACTCCGAACGCAGCAGAATTAAATGACTGCGAATGAACGAAAGGATAAGGGAAGCTGTGAGTTAATAGGATTGAGAGGTTTATTGGAAGGAAGGTTGACAATGGATTAGTATTATAGCTGTTTAGATAAGATCCATGTCTAAAATAGAATTTATAAACAAAAGGCGCAACTAGTGCTACCTAGATCTAGTTTTTCTCAAGTAAAAGAGCATCATTAGTTTATTTGTTTTTTTCCCCAAATCAATCAAGAAAAACACTGACCAGTTTCTATGTTTTTTTAGGATTTACTATATTAATTAACTACCTCT
This sequence comes from Diploeciton nevermanni, assembly GCA_027575565.1. Classification (NCBI taxonomy): domain Eukaryota; kingdom Metazoa; phylum Arthropoda; class Insecta; order Coleoptera; family Staphylinidae; genus Diploeciton; species Diploeciton nevermanni. Next base: position 1,699,123 of record JAODIE010000002.1, on the reverse strand, counting down.
ACAATTCCGCCAATTTCCATTTTACTATCAGCATCTCCAATATCAATAGAAATTCCAAGTGAACTTCAATATCATCGCTTTCCTTCTGCAAGCAGCATCAAGAATACAATCATGCAACGCACGTCTTGCGGGCATTCCTCGTGCAAGATTTTCTTAATTACGCTTCATTTTCCTATGGCTATCAGGGCATTCCACATCATTCTCTTCATTTGTTTACCCATGGCCAGCCTCAGATGGTGCTGGTCAAGCGATATGCATAGTGCGCGATGCAGCCAGTTTGTCAGCAATCAAATTATAGATTTTGTACTCGTTTTTATGACGCTTATAAATTCCAACGCGATACCCATCGCTGAGGCTACAACAACCGCATACGGTTTTGTGTTTTCTCCGTACTGCTGCTAAAGACTAGGCTATTTACTTGTTGTAATTGTTCGCTACCAAGAGAAGAATGATACTGAGTACTGCATATTTCCCCAGTTAGGGTTTTGAAGTTCCTAGAAGTTTGAGAAAGATTTTTAGAGGGCCCTGTATAAAAATTGTAATTTTATGATGCTCATTATCTCGGCGAATTTGTGTGTTGCGAGCACGGCGCGCAATTTGTATTCTCTGACAGACAATTTACAATCTCGCGCAAGGTGACTTATTGTTAATTTATTAATAATCTAATTGCACGTCGTGGATTACAATTAAATTCCATGCAAGATGCATACATTGATTGCTGAGAAATCTGCTTGGGAGTGGTTTTTCTCTGCAAATTGCTGAGGTTTGTTGTAATTCATCTTTTTTTTCAATTAAGACAGAAGACTGGATTAACCAAATGAAATAGAGTTAATAAATGATATAAATTCCTTATTGCACTGTAATCAGAATTTTTAGATTTTGTACTTTTCAAACATGCCTACCAACCTCAAAATAGCGAATGACCTTGAATATGAATCAAATTTTAAATATTCAATTGCGGAAACTATAGCAGAAATATGCATCATATTACTAAAATTGCAAATATATATTTTTCCTTTCTACGATTACTCTCTTTTGTTTTTGTTTTACAAACTCATTTGAGTGTTTAGGGACTTTTAGGGGATCCTGTCATTGTCACTGCGCAAAATAAACCTGACTCTAGGAACACTGACACTGACACTTTCAAATTGTACTCCAATGGAATTTTATTAAATAACAGCAACTGTAAAGATTTATTAGCACAGTCTTTCTTAGTTTAAATAAACCATGATTTTACTCCATTTCAACATTATTCCTCAATATGCATAAGTTTCTAGGTAACTAGAACAAATCCTAATTGACATTCAATTGAAATGAATAATCAAATCATTTGGAAAACAAGTTCTAACACAATAACCCTAACACCTAATGCTTTCAATTGCGAACGCATAGTAATTTTATAGCATGCGATTGTTTAATCGGCGTTGAATTGATACGCAGAACGTATGGCGCCTTAAATACAGCACCGCTTAGTAAAACCCAAGGTGCGAGCAGGTGTGAGCAGGAATGAGCACTTATTCACGCGCGGCTAATATGATGCGTGTGCTGCTCGTGCGTGACAGCAGCGTGACGGATATTACGCCCAGTGCGCGAATCGTGGGCGTGCAAAATTCCTGCAAACAGCGAAATACGCATGGTACCATATACCTACATCACGCAGAGTTACAAGGAGAGATGTTTAGCTGTTGTCCGAATTACTTTATGCTTTAAAATTGCTTACAAGAACTTGGGAAGATAGCAAACCATGAAAATTCTATTTGGGATGATTGTTAACTAAATGGGGAATTTCTATAAATTTTATATTTTTAGCATGAGTAGTTTTAATTGATTTTTAAAAACTGAATAATGTAGACACCTGATACAAGAGAAGTCATACAGAATCTAACATATGGAAAATGGTATGGAAAAATACATAACATAAATATGTCTAATTCAAATATTAAAAATGCACTCAGTAAAATAATTTACTCGCTTTAAAAAATTTCAGGAATTTCAAAAGACAAAAAAAAGAATTCTTGAGGCATTGCTCTTGGTAAATATTTACCTAGCGGTTTCGTTAATTCCTAGGGAATCATACTCGTTTTGCCTTTGTTCTTCGCCGACTTTAAACATTACTTGGAGTGAAGAACGCCTCAAAGTAGAAATCAATTATTCAGCGTTAAAAACAGCCACAATACAATTACGTCGGCATTACAAATGCGAATATTTTTATAGATGATGTGCAAAACTAAAATGTTGAGTTTAATCATTACTCATGTTAATTTAATTGATGTAGATCTCAATACTTTTTAAATATGCAAAAAATAAAGTTTTGTTTTGTAACTTCGGACATATCAAATTGATTCGTTGGAATTTAACAGTAACTCAATTTTCCGAGATTATATATTTCCTATACCAACAACATTAGTGAAATTTGCATGAATTCCCGAAATTCAATCATAACTTTTCTAATTATTTCACTGGGCTCTTCTATCAAATTTCTGTCTTAACCATAGTTTACAGGTAAATAATATCAGTAATAGATCTCAGTCTTTAAATCTGCCCCTTATTAAAAGTAGTTTTTGTTACACGGTCTAGGAGAAATACAATAAAATTTAATGCAAAAAAATGGTAAAATGGTATTTACGACTGTGGCTAGATATCCAATAGAAGATTGTATTTTATATTTTAGGACCTCTAAATATATGAACACAATCAATTATTTACTGTATTCAAGTGAAAAACATTAGAAAACTAAAGAATTGTAGTTTAATATTTCCAACGTTGAATTACTGAAGAAGACAACAAACAAATATATATTTAGAAAATGTTATAGTTAAGTTTAATCTACATAATAAAATTTACTTTATATGTATATAATTGCTTCTTTGGTAGTAGTCCTAGAATTAATTTTTGAAATTTTACCAAATTAAACACCTCGTATGAGTGAAACCTAACCTAATCTGGTTTAGTTTTCCTTGCAAGCACGCTGCATCTAGCAGTAAATCCATTCACTCATCAATAAATTCCAGACATTCCTAACAAGCAAGCAACCAATCACGGCCATTTGTATGATCCCACACTTAACCTCAACCGTGCAAATAAATATGATGGAAAGAAATAAATTGTTCGTGCAGTTGGAGAGCACACGTGCTGCTCGACTTGTTGCATTTGCACTGTCCGTTACTCGCATTGTGCGCAATAGTGCTTAGAATTGGAGCGCAGGATTGCAGGACTACTGCAGCTAGTCTGCACAGAAAACCGTTCTGCGTCCGTTTAAAAACCGCCGACGGGCATTGATTTTATTCATACGCCGCACAAGCGCCTAGGCAATGAGCAATGTCATAGAATGCCAAAACACAAGGATACAGCTTCAAGCAAGAAGTAACAAATGAGAAAATGCAAATTATTTCGAATTAATCCGCATTAATCATGCGCGAGGTTGTCGTTTACTGTCTGATGCTCCGAGCGAAGCTGCGTATAAATGATATTAATGGAACATATAATTTAAGATGAAAAAAAATATTGCTAGGATTGAAGAGATTTAATGGGATGTTTGTATAAAATGATTAATTCTATAGCTTTTTTAGTTCTCCGATAATTAATTGTTGCAGTTACGGCAGATAGATACCTAGAACGAGACACAAAACACAGAATATAATGTAATAGACAAAGACTGATGGATCATAATAATTTTCTTTGAAAATACCTCCTCACCAAACCGCTCAACCATATTAAACCAAATTTTGAATTTAACCATATGTCTACGTACTATTGATTTCATTGAGTAATCCTCATTCTCCTACCAAACCATCATACCTCTATTCCTATCCAACTTCACCTCTTGATATTAAACCACTCTCGTCTTCTCGCAACCTGACGTGAAAATAATACTCAATAAATGGCGTTCATTATAAATACGCCTCGTGCCTGCTTGCAGTGCTCGTGTCCCTGCAGCGGCGGCTGCTCCGGGAATATCTGCAGACTAGTCGAGCGAACGCGTTCCGTGGTGTGCATGTCGCGCTTCCTTATTGCCGACACGCCGCAACTTCTTCGCCTTTGTATCGCACACGGGCGCATTTAACTCGAGTCACCTTGATAGTTCTTAACCTAGGCGCACTTGGTGCACGTGCTGCGCTTGGATTGAGCGCCTTAATATATTACCAGGGCGAAGAGGTAAAAGTCAACTAAGTGCCTACGTAAACTATTGCAATGATATCGCTGTGCTTAAGTCACTTTAGAGGCAAAGAGCTTTATAGGCGCGGATTATATTCGTGACATTTGAGAAAAATTGAGAAATAAGGAAGTGCAATTTGGTTAGATGTGGGTGTAACTTAATACCTAATGCATTCTTAATGGTAGAGGTGGGAAATGAATGTTTTATAAGCCGTAGCAATTTAAGCAGTAATATTATAATAACAAATACGAAGGCATAACGTAGATACCAGAGAATGGTGCAGTGCTTTCTTTAAAAATTAGTTGTGGCTTAAGTATTAGAACAAACTAAACACAAATTGGGATTCAAGTCTTACAATAATACTACTTTCAATGTGGGATTTTAATAACAATTAATTGAAATAAATTAGGGCGTTTCGTAAAGAACTACCACTCAAGGGCACCTCCTACGTCTCACCACGTATCGCTTCATCAGTTCATAAACCCAGATAACACATTGAAGACACACATTTAAATTAGTTAATGTAATAAATACATTTAGGTTAACTGACTTTTTCTAGAGCTAAGTGTTGTTTATTATAAGCATTCTGGTGAAATAAAGTTAGTTATTATACAAGTCTTGACCTGATCACTCCAAAATTCAAATCAAGTGTAACAGTTATCAGAGATAAAAAAACCTTCTTTTTTTAATTGAGCATATTTAGCAATATATAAAGTAATTTACCAGAATTGAATAATTTCTACGTCACTCCCAACTATATTGAAAATAGTAAATATGCATAAAAGTTTAATTCAGTTTCTAACATAATATACATCAGCAAAACCTTTTACCAGTCATTCTCATTTTATGCAAATTGCTGATGGTAATTTAATGCAGTTTTAATTGTATTACCATGTTTGCGCACTGGCATGCACATGATTCAACTGCAACAAACTTCATCAAGCAACTCAAAATGTAGACCAGGTTAATGCAAAACAAGTTCTGCCTTCATCAACAATGTGGGATTAATTTGAGTTGATTTTAATGCGTCCTTTTAGCCGTAACCACTGTTTCGTTGTTCAATGACAATCAGAAAATTGTAATGCCTCCAAGAAAACGAGCGATTTCTTTTGGTAATTGCAATAGATTATCAAACAATAAAAACTCCCCTTGACATAGAACATAATGTAATCTTTGCAGATCCAAACCACAAGCCGTTAATTGTTCTAGAAGAACGTGGCAGCGGTTTGAGCCATCACCGCATCATCCGCGATCATCATTCCATCGACAACGAAACTAACGATGCACAACCGTAACAAAAGAGCTATTGCTGATGAAAAATAGCGCGAGCACGAAGCAATCAATCGATCTGCGAATTGTGACGCAATGTGATATTCTATCAGAGCGCAACACGGAATGCGGCAATTACGAATTACGAACGACGACAGCGCCTTGATGTTCGTTACGATCAGGAGATTAGGTGCGCGGAACTGGCGGATTGCAAAACAATTGTGCATGTTTTACTACCTTTTCAATGATGATGATGTGCTAGAAGTCACGCGGTGTAGAGTAACTGTAACGCGCCACGAAAATGTCGAAAATAATGATACTGTTTTATTAATATGTGTTGTATGGTAATGGAGTGTAATTTGTATGTGTGGTACTGCAGAATGCTCATGAACGAAGCGACAAAATGTAACTGGGTGTTGTATAATAAGAAGATATAAAAGCAAAAGAAACATCCTCAAAAACTTGATTCTCCACAAAAATTGTAGAAAATTTGCTTTCTTCAAAAAGTTCACAAATATAATTAAAGCCAATTATTAATAGGATAGCTTAATTATTCTAATCATTTCTATTGTTGAAGAAAAATGAAAAAAACTTATCACAGTTAAGAGACACAAGATGCGAAATTCATAGTGTTAGAGTAGAGACATACTAATGCCTCTCAAAATGGCAGTGCTGGTATCTTTAAATGATTACTTTGGCTAAACCATTCAATAAATGTAAACCATCCATCCAATTTATTTTGTTTGATATCAAAAGAAACACATAAAAACTAATGTTATAATGGCAATTTAATACTTAGGACAAATTTAAAATAAAAAGTAATGAACTCTTACAATAACAATCTGATTATGTCTTATTGTCTCCCCAATTTAAAAACATAGAAGTTATGTTATGATATGACCTAGTAAAACCTCACTATTAATTAATTTCTTCACTAGAAACCATACATCAACCAGTTGCATAACAATTACATCGCATTAAACTAATGCACGATGTTAAGATGTGCTCATTTTAAAAACCGTAGTTTCCCAACCGCTCTTAGCACTCTTTAGCATCTCTGCTACATCTTTACACCTCTACTCCTTCCCTTTACTTCTCTTCCCTGTTGCCGTTTCCGAGTTTGCCAGCATCAAGAAAAGTATGCTGGAGTACCGTTCGCATTTTTCATCCATACTCGTCTAGGCATGTTCCGCTATAAACCTGCCTTCTCTTCCGAGCCTCTTCCTTTCCTGACGCAACCGCGAGGATCTAGGAGCGATGTTCCGGCATAACAGGCACAAGCACGTCGCATACATGCTCGAATTCGTCTCGACGTGATGTCAGCCATTACAATGCAGCTTCAATTCACAGCTATTCAACGCGCTACTCAACATTCCCAAAGAGCGCTAAAGAGAATGCAAAGTTCTCGTTAAGCGCACGGCGTGCAAGTGCGCATTAAATAGCCTACAACGGTTATATGCCAAATGCCAAATGATTTCAATTATTTCAATAGGCCCTAACTTCCAACTCTAAGTTTTGTTTCTTGTTGTAAGTGAGCTAGGAAATTGATTTAATATCAGGTTAATAAGCTTTATTACAACGGTAATTTATAATAATTATTATCATTGATGAAAGCAGTGCATACTAGAGGCGCATACTTAAAATAGTTTCATTAGTTTCATTCATTTCTCAGCGGTAAACATTGTTAACTAGCTGATACTAAAAGAGATAATTGCGATCGTAATGAGATGGCATGTTGGAATGATCTGCAAGTTTGCAGAGAAATGCGGAATTGATGGTAAACTTGCCTAGAACTTGGATAATTGATAAATTCGCATCTTATAAGTAATTCAACTGTAATTCAGTTTATTCCAATGTTCCTTCAATTATTTCTGATTTTTGCGAGTATAGCCTTAAATAAGAGTTAGTTCAATTGTACAATAACCTAAGGAATCTAGTTAGATGTCATTCATGTGCCAGGTTATGTTGTAATTGGTTGTAATTCTTGGCGTGACTCAACTGTCTGGTTGCTTCTTGTTACATGCAACTTTTTGCCGAGATGTATTTCAGCATTTCCTTATTGCCTTATTAAAATGAGTTCAGAGTTGAAATTAGTAGAAGTTATAAAATTAAATTAAAAATAAAAATATTCAAATTAGACAGATAGAAGTTTAAATGTGATGTTTACGACATTCTAAAATAGATGGCGTTCATAAATTCTAATTTCACGTAAATTACAATCAAATTCAAATCAAATGATTTGAGTACATTTTTGCTTTGCTTCGTATTGCAATATAATATTCAACATTCAGTCCTTAGAAAGTAAATGCGAAGTATATTGGTTGCCTGCTTGAGACAGGTCCTAACACTCCTGGTGCGCTTCTTTGATGCAGACGCGACCCTTGATCATCCATGCGCAGCATCCAACCATGCATCGCACACAACATCATAATAACCGCGCAATAAACAGACGAAGGCATTTCGCAGAATAAATTAAATTAGACAAACGTCGAGACGCTGCGTATCAACCAATCATGCGTGGTAAAATATTGGACAGCTCGAGAAATCATTGAAATTCCAATCCGAAATATACCCACACATGTATTACAACTTCAAGTAGCTTCAAGGGAGTCATCTAATAATATATTAGTCAAGAACATGTGCAAGAAGTATTTGTTAATATTAATTTAAGATAATTAATGCTATTATACGCTATACATTAACAATAAGCATTTCAGTGCTAAAAACAAACTGCAAAATGACTAAGTCAATGAGAAAAGATAACACCTCTGCTAATTAGTGGAGGCAATGAATTGCAGTAAGTGATGTAAGACAATGCAGGTCGCGCTCCTTATTTACACTGCAACACCGCGTAATAATTATAATAATTACAATTCGCATATAACAATGCAATAGGACATGTCAGACAGAAAATGTTCTACCTGAGAAAAGAATAGAAAGAGTTTAGAACAATTTAATCTGCAGCTGAAAAATAGATTGTAGTTGCTTCGTTTTTCCATAAAAGTTGGTTCCTCTCTGTGCAAAACAAACACTAAACAATTGAAAAATGTGATGTCGAATAATAGTGCTGAAACATCTGACAAACGACAATAGCCTAGTGTATTAGGAAGAAAACAATTCAAAGCAAAGATAACAAAAGAAAGGAAAGATAATGCCGGTGACCCAAAAAGCGTGAAAAAATTCTCGTAAAATTATATTAGAGATAAGTAATATCAATATACTTTACTTTGTTGACAAGGAATTATTTTCCAGAAGAATTACTTAGGAGCTAGTATATTGGAAAATTATTTTCTTAAAATAAAGATATTGATAATTTTTATATTATATAAATTAAAAAGGAAGGCTATTAGAAATTGACTTATTTATTTCTTAAATTAAAAAAAAAATAAACTCCCACAATGTTGCTTTTTCTAGACTTTTGTTCAATTTTTTTTAATATAATTTATTACTTGGAATGCCTGCAATAAATTGAAAACTCTTAGATTGGACATTCCTATTGACATGTTAATCCACATTAAACAACTGCATTAACCACTGCACTCGCCTGCTACATGATTCAATCAACAAAATTCCCCAACTCTCGTCTGGCTCGTCAGTCTTTTGCACTAGTTCTTGGTGAATTCTCTACTCCGCATCGCGTCGGATTTGCTAAATGCAGGAAACAACATTTTACGCAGTGCCGCTAAGCTTAGCTTAATTTTATGAACTACTGTTTTTGCTCTTTGTAGTGTGGCATTTCTTTTCAAACAACTTGCATTGTTTTTCTGAATTTGCTTTGTAATTACCAGTTACTCTTCACTTTTTCTTTCAATTTTCATTGCATTTTAACATATTGTATTATATTATATTAATGCTAAACATAATAAATTTGATATTTACATCTTAAGACCTTTATATTTGTTTTTAGTCCTCATGTACATGGTTTAATTCTCTCTTTCTGTATCATGTCTCTTTACTTGGTGCAGATATTTGACATCAAAGAAAGGTAAAACACGCAAAAAAAGTCTTGTCATTCTTGGAATATTTTAGACATCAAAAACAATTTTTCGTTGCAATGCCAATGTTGGCTAGTGTTCACAATTCCATTTTCGACTTGAAAGGTACCCATTTTTTAATAGAACATTCGAATAGTTTAATCTCTATCTTCTTTAAATTCTCAACAAAAGCAAAAGTTGATCTTTACACAGGAACAGAGAGTGACGAACAAAAGAGAACAAATGATTTGCAATTTATTAACAAACTTCTTTCTCTTGAGTTCTCTTGAGTAAGTCATTGCAAATTGCACATTAGGCATAGACTGCCGCTTCTTTACAGCACATTCTAGCAACAAGCACAATCTTTGCATTGCACATTGAATGAATCTTCTCGCATCGTTTCTATTCAGGCATCTATTTGTTTTCTTTCCTTTCGCCTTGCATATGTAATCTGTTTCCGAGGCATTCCATGATGCTGCGAACCAAACGTGCACCGGAGCAAATTTCACCCGGAAATCATCTGCACACTTTACATACAATCATACAATCTCATCAGTGCAATTGATCTTGAAGAATGAATCAAAGGAAAATTCAAATTGATTTTGAATGGGAGCTAGAAATAAGCTAGAAATGATTTATGAACTGATAAAAAGTGAAATTGCAAAGCAGCCAAGCACAAAAAACGCATGTACTAGGAAATTTCCTGCAAAATTCACTTTTCTCCTCACGTCCTTTGCTTCTAATAAAACATGTATATTTTATATTTAGATTGCATTAATTAAGGAAAAAAGAAATTATTGTAGAAAATCTCAACACGTTTTTTATATTATCTTCAATGAAAAAAGTAAAACTCGAAAAACTGTGGAACAAAATTCGAAATTCAGACTGGTGGCGCTCTAATTAACAACCGAATTAATTATGCACACTGCTGTTAAATCCGCAATATTGACCCTCGTGAAAACAACGTGTAATTATGTTGTTAATGATAATTAATGATGATTGAAATGTAAATATATTTAGGCAAGAAAGTAAACACACATGTTGGAAGCTTGTGAAGGCTTAATATATGTACGATTCGCTATGTATTTTTAGCCAAGCTTAATTTGTTAAAGAAAATATTAATATGTCTACCATGTGCATATTTAATTTCCAGGTGGGATGTAAAGAATTTGAAAGTATTGATGTCGTATTACCGTTGTTGCTAACAAAAAGAATTAATACGAATTGTGCAACATCCACTGCAGCAAATAAACAGCAGTTGTTGAACAATACAATTTACAACCTTGATGTTGTCCAAACTAACCAATTGCTACGAGCTGGAACGATTTAATGTGCCCGCCAAGAGAACAACACCAACTACTGACAATGAATTCTTTATTTCGATGAACGTACAAGCGACCAAGATAAATCCAGAGATCTTAGAAAAACCAGATCAAGGTTTAACTTTGATTTAATTAACAGAAATATAAAAAATATTATTAGATTGAATTAATTTGTTTTTTTGGTTGCCAATCACTTCTCGTTTTACTCTTGAATAAAAAATTCAATTTTCGATTACTTTTTATCAAAATCAAAGTGTTTAGTTTGTCCACATTTACATGTCTTTTGTATTCAATTAATAACAAATGAGATCTCGACTTCATTTCGAATTTAAAACACCTGCAGTGCATAGTATGTACTCTTCCACAATCCAACGTAACGTAAGCAAAAATGGGCGAATGTTATGTAATTCAATTTTGGCTATTGCGAAACTAAAAGTTGAATTGTGCTACTAACAGTTGCTACAACTCTCTAACTGTGAGTTGAACACTGCTGAGCCACTTTCATTTGTTTGAAAAATGGTAATTGAATTAAAAAGTTAATAAATGTGTCGAGTGTCGGTTAAAAACCCATAATAAGTGATTCAGCTTTGGCTACGTTCGTTTGTCAAGCTTATTAATGCAGTGCAATTGCACTGTTACGAACACAAATTGGTCAATCGAAAATTTCAAGAATAGCCAGTTTACTATTTTGTATATTTATTTCGTAACTACGCCATTAACATGTCTTTATTATCGCAAGCTAATTATTTTTGTTACTCATGAAGATCGGATTTAATTAGCATAGGTTTCGCCATATATAATTAATGCTTTTTTTTTGGCTTTCTCAAATTTTGGCTTCTTTTCTTGTATATTAGCAACAGAATTTTGTTTGCAAATGAAACAGATTTTAATAATAATTTATGGCTGATGATTGCTGTTTTTTCTCTGTCCGTAGAGTTTATTTTGAGAGAATAACTTCTTAGAAAGCATTCATTGCCAAACGTATCGAGTGACATTATATCAACAATAAACCATTTGCATTTGACTAAACTATGACATCATTCTTGCTTCGAATGTCGGCTCTACTCAACTCAGTCCAGCTTTTATGTTCAACAGAATTCTACAAAATTCATCAGATTGCTAGAGATTATGTAACATCCAATCTACCAATCTGCATTTACAATGTCATTCGTTTACAAATTTACATTAAAATTTTTTTGATGTGATTACCTTCACTCTATAATTACAGAGTGTAAATTAACATGAACAAATTGCTTTTCAAATACTAATTGATTCACTTCATTCACTTTCATTGAAATAAAACAATCAAATGTCTCCCAGTCTCGTGCCATAGCACTACTATTACTGATTATATAAGTATACCACTACTACCACTACTCTGTTATTTGCAATATTACGAATAAAATATAAACACATATTTCCTGCATGCTGGCATGCGTATGCAGGATGATGTTGTTTTCTTTCCAAACACTACAAATGGTACTCACGTTACGAATGTTGCTAATTTCATTCCTCTCGTAGTTAAATAACTCTTCACTTGTCCAGTCTGGACATTGCGTCGGTTTGACGCTCGGATGAGCTTTTCGTTGGGTTAGTTGGGCAAGTCCCCCCAAAGGCACAACAGCATGAAATTGCAAATAACGGAAATAACTTTTGTTAGCCAGTTAGTCAAACAACTCTGAACTATGCATGCAATCCGCGTTGTTGAATTTTGCGCATATGTAATGCATATGAGGTTAGGTAACATATTCAAGTGGAGATACTTTAATGTATTTAAATTTCTTAATTCAAAATAGATGAAATACTCCTATGTTTATTTTAGTAAGGAGTGAATTTACATAAATCTTGTCTGTGCCTCATTGTAATATGTTTGCAATTTACAGCAGTTCACTTGCGCAAAAAATATAATTACAGGAACGTTTAAAACTACAACAAAATATTACTGAAGCTTACTAGGTAACTTGGTTTATTCCTGTATTATTTACACGTAAAATTAGTTGAACAAAGATAAAAATGTTAGATTTTTTGCAGAATTAACATAAAGTTATTTTCTTTATAAATTTAGGTCTTTATTTAAGTGTTTATTCTTATGCAAAAACCTGAAAGTTTGCTGATATTCTTGGAATGTCTGCATTTTGTTGTACTGTCAAAACTTGAAAAAAAAAAACACTTTACGTTAAAAACGTGTCTTAAGGAAGATGTTAGCAAAGATTTTGCAGAATCCGTCGACTAGCTCGGACAATAAATAAGTAGTAACTGTATTTTTAATGCGCACATTTGTTGTCCTCGCAGGTCTTAAAAAATCTCAAGTAAGCAGCAGCACTAAAGAAATTAAAAGCCTGCAAAAACAACAAGCCTGCAAACAATTTAGCCGACATTTTAAGCAACAACTGTTGAGATAAAGATGATATCATTATTAAGAACCGTAAAGGTAATAATAAATTTATTGCAGACGAATTTGAAAAGTTATTCCAGTTAAAAAATAAATGAGATACTGTTCTCCTCATAAATTATTCATGCTGGTAATGATAAATTAATTACCTACAAATGATTCACTTTTTTCTGAACCATTTAATTAGCTGGGCAAGTCAACTCAATGAGATGATTCACACAAAAATGTCCTCAAACGGAAATAATAAACCACCATTTTGCTGTCTCTAATAATTCAAGGTAAAACACATTACTCATCCGGGCTTGACGCTGATCAGCTCATTAGATATTAAAGCAACATTCTAACTGAAACTGCTTTATCCATTTAATTTACTAATGCTAATCCTCATTTGATTTATCGCGGCTTACGTCTAATTAATATTCTGGCACGTGTTGTGTGATATTCTGTTGTGACCCAACTCAAATTCTAATCTTCATTTCTGTGCAGAGAGATAGCTGTCTTTGAAATAACTAGAGATACGAATAAAACTCAAGTAAAAGAAGAGAAGGACTTGAAAAACTATTTATTGTTCTACGTTGCAAATGTGATATAAACATTTGATGTTATCTAAAGATGCGATGCTTTATACTTTATTACAAAAATATTAATGATTTGATTATATCAATACGAGCATAATACCTTAAATGTTTAGTTTAGGTTTTAAATAATTATCACGTAAGCTAAGAACCATTTAAGCCTAGATAAGGTAACTAAATTTTTTTTAGATGTAAAAAATTTTTGAAATGTTCTTACCAAATTAGAATTTTGAAAAAGATGCGCCTTTTGTAACATAAAAATTAACTTTTTTTGACTTTGGTAATTAGTGAACTCAAGCGTGAAGTAAAAACACAACAATGTTGCTTATTTTCTCAACAAGCGCCACTATCGGCGACATGACGCAGCATTCGCTTGAGCTGCTGAAGTCAGAAATGTCAACCCAAACAATTCTACCAACACAAATCGGGTATATTTCTGTCAAAAATTAATTACAAAAAAAAATACCCAAAAACATTCTGTTTTTACTATTATGATTGGTAATTCAGTTTCCTGTCACTATGATAGTAAAAACAGAACCATTTGTAATTTTGAAGAACACAATGTTATTTTGCATTGAGACCAGTGACATTGAGAGATGTTAGACACGAGGGACACAAGAGTGCTAGACATTCACGCGCACTCCTCGCACTTGTTACATAAGTGGGCAGTTTGGATAATCACCAAACGCAAGAAGAGGGACAAGAGGAATACCTGCGGGACCAAGTGTCCGTCGGCTTGGTGCTCATCATCTGCACGCTCAAACACGCACGCCACTCACGCTTGAAATCCTCGCGAGAAATTATTTTCTATTACTAATTTCAAATGGTATTGAAGAAAGAGGAGACGAGTAGATGGCTGCAATGAAAGTAAACGCATTGAAATTTATGTTTTTATGCTGGAAGAATTAAAATGAATAAGAAATTAAATGTGAGGTAATATTTTAAGATTAAAAGTTTACAAAAAAAAAGAAGAAGAAGAAGAAGAGGAAATTATTAATTATCAAAGGGTTTAATATTTTTTCGAGTGGAAATGTTGTAGTGAGTATTATAAAAATATTTTTTAAAATGTAAACGTTATCTAATTAATGTAATATTAATTCAAACTTATATTATCTGAATATTTAGATTGTGAATAGAAATAATGTTTTACAAGATTTAAACTAAATTTCAATTTTTTTTAATTAAATCTAGACTGTAAATTAAATTTGCTAAAGAAATAGTATTCAATTATCTCTTAATTGATGGAATATTCAGATTTGAGTTGTGTCTTTAGAGAGAAACGTTAGAGGGCAGCACTGATTAAATCGGAAAGAAATATTGTTTAATCCCAAATTCTTTGTTGAATACTGTCTAACTATATATTCAAAGAGACATTGAATCTAACTTTGATTGAATTGGTAAATCAATCGTCTTACAGCAACTCAATAACCAACTTTTGCAATAGAGGTTAGAGCATATTACAAGAGTGGTTAATATTTTATTTTAAGTTTTGTTGATTTCCAAAAATTATTTAATAATAATGATATCTCCAAGAAGATTAAGCAATAAAAACAGAGAGGCTGCTTGAAAACTAATTTCATTTCTTCTTTCTGAAGGAAGCAACACATTTATTTCTAATCCCAAGTCTTAGTGCGTTTTATAGCAAGTGCAGGTAGGTACTACAGCAACAATTTACAGATTAACCTCAAGTCCTCCTCTTGCAGAACGCCGTATGCCGCATCGTAATCTCTTGCGAGTTGCGCGAGTAGAAAGTGTTCGCCAACGACGCAACGCGTTGCAACTTGACTCACTAACATGTGGACTTAAGTAACATAACGTAACTGCAAAGCAACTTAAGTTATTCAATACATTCGACTTATCATCTCCACACCAACTGCACCATCTTGCAATAATGATGTTTCCTATTTTATTGCTGAATATTTTAGCGTCCTTACTAAAACTACTCAAGTCAATTCACGTTTATTAAGTAAATTAATAAAGATGGCAAGTAAATTTACCTTAATGCTTGAATGATGTCTAGCTTTGGACGCACATTAAATTCCAAGAGACCATCGACGATTTTTGCACTGATGCACTAGATTTGCACTAATGTAGCACAGTTCGTTCTTTGCACTTAAATTTTCGTTTTAAATTATGGAGCAATTGTCGAAGGTTCTCTAGCTAATGCTGGGCCTTTAATGGTGTACTATTCTAATGCTGCACCGAGTTGTGATCTTTAAGGACTACATGTGCATGGCAAATCGTGATTTCGCGCCTGGCGCCTTTGCGCGATTATGTGAAAATGTCGATGGTGCGCTCTCGCGTTCTCGCGCCGCTCTGACTTTGCGCAAGCCGCCAAGCCGCGAACACGTCGAATGCACCGCCTTTGGAGGATGGTGGGTTCGTGTCTAGGTCTACTACTATACGCGTTCAACTCTCTCCCAGTGAACGTAATTCACGTAATTCTAACAGTTTCAACTGAAGCTTTCGTGATTTGATTGTTTAGTGATGTTTAGAGCATTTACAGACCAGAATTGCATGCTATGAAAAGGAAAATGTATATTTAAGGATTAGTATTTACTATGTAAGCAATCAAATCGACCAAATACAATTTCCAATAACTTAAATGAGATTTGAGTGCATAGATTTCATATGAACATGATTAATCCAGATAAATCCAGATAAAAGTTCAAGTTTTTTCAATTCTAAGCAACAAATTTTAAATTTTTAACTTTTCTTCCTTTCGCGTTTAATTAAACGCAAATCTTGATTCGATGTCTCTCAACATAATCCTCTTAATACAAGCAAGTACAAACACATAATGTCTTCTTCTTCAGGCATAGTGATAATAACCGACATTAGCCACAACCAACATTGATCAATGGCCATCGCCAGTTGCAGTGGTAAATTGAAATTAAACAATTTTCCAATCGAGCTCTGCCTGCTTTTTACAAACTGTCGAATCATTCAATTACACTGCACGCACTGCACTCTACAGTGTCTTTATCTGCATTATTCAACATAGATTAATGATTGCAATAATCTCAGTGCACGCTCGAGTCGAAACATTCGACACACGGCTCGCACGAGTTTCCATCCCGACATTTTATTATCTTTTAATGCGCATGATAATTCCTTGCCAATTAAACTTATTTCTTTTAAGGGCACCAACATGCTAGCAACGCATATAAATCATGACATGTGGTTTATTATGAATGTCCTGTCGGTATCCTTACAATTTGCGCTTTTTGCCATCGTATACCTTTGTCTAAATCTCGTTATTCTGTTGTTTTCGTTTGTTTTTTTTTTATTGGGGAGAGGTTCTTTGTGTGATGTATTGACATGCTCTGGGTATATTCAGGTTTTCCTTCAAGAAAAAAAAAATAAAACTACACATATCCAAAGTATGTAGTGTCTATCTAGATGGAAATACATTCAGTGCTGAGGTGCTCAAGTGCTATATTTGCACTCAGACAAGAGAAGATACAATTGATTGACTTCTAATTATTGCAACGATGAAGTCACATTATTATGATGCACTTTACAGAATGTATTACTTACGGTGTTTCGATAATGGTCACTTCAGCCTTGATGAGCGATTATTAAGTGTTGCAATGGCTTGCATTTCAAGTTCAATCGGAGTAGGAATAGAAAAGAGGCTTTTAGGTTAGTTACAGAGAAATAAGGAAAATAAAGAGAAATTGATATATGACTAAGACTGGAAATAATTTATCTAAATAATATTCTTTAGTTATCATGCTACTATCTTATACTGCGTAACTTGTTTCAGCCAGTAAAATTGCATTTACAGCAGGTAGAATGCCATCTAGTACCTCACAATACTCGCTTCTCCCCACCACTTCAATCCATTTATAAAGCTCTTTACGTGACGCGCAACCTTCATTCTTTATTCAACGGGCGTCAAGTTAACGTCATCCTAGTATTTTACTCCGTATTCTACTATTTAATATATTGAACAAACAAATAAATAGGCTTGGATTTGGTAACCAATAACATTAAGACAGACAGTTTGTAAAATTTATTAACCCTGTTTTGTCAATAATAACTTAACAACAAGTTAGCTCAACCATATTTAATTTTAGATTTTAGAACTTTCATGTTAACCGCACTTCTCTCTTAATTTCAATCCATACATATATATCTAATAAGTTAGTCAAATTTAATCAAATTTCTTCATCTTTTAAACGTCTTCTTTTGTTTTTTTAACTGTATCAATTTAGTTTTATGTCCACTCAACACACATTTTATTTTTTATTTCTAGAACTTAGCGGTGCCTTTACTTTATCTACTGTTCTTTTTTTGTTTCGTTTTTTTGTGTTCAGGGCTTTTAACACGGGTGCCGAGCACTCTTTTGGAGTGGTTTTGAGTGAATTCTAAACCTTTTTGCCTGGTTTATTTGGTTTAATATAGTATTGAATTCGAGCTTTGTGAAGATGAAGAAGAGAATATGGAGGACTGCTACCGTCAGTTTTTCAGCGCAAAACCTAATTAACTCAACCCAAATCATTTGCTTATTTTTTTACCTTAATTTATGGAAAGCTATTTAAATCAGACAATAAAATATTTCTTTATGATAAGAATTGTTAGGTAGGAAACTTCTATTGTTAGGAATACGATACATATGGGTGGAACAAGTAAGAGCAACTGCCAGTGAGTGCGGTATGTCTACCTCCTCCCCACTACTCGACACACTTTATAAAGCACTCTGCGTGCCGCACAACTTTCACTCTCTATTCGAAACATGTCGGATCAACATCTCTCTGCGTCTCATTACACATTTTCATTCCTCACATTCTTTCCACCAACATTAAGATATTAAATTATGATTTATTATTTTTGACCTGCTGACTCTTTGTTATTCATTATATCACATGCTCCACTCACTATAAATCAAATCTATTAATAGAATAAAATATTAGACCCTTTATTTCATGAATCCATAAAGCATGTATTTCCAACGAATCTCAAATCGCCAAGTAAGAGCAAAAATAAAAGCGAAAGTCATAAATTTCATAATAACAGGGCGCTAAATTTACCTGTTGTGCTTGTTCTACTTGCGTATACACCATGGTTGTGGCCAAAGTCTCAATTATGCAAATGCGAATGATTTCATGCACCATCAATCAAGTCCAAGCATCCTCAGCCGGAAATACTTTACATGGTCATTTGCGTATTAAAATACTCTCGTTTGTACCTACCAGTTTGGCGCACTCAATATGTTGATGAATGCGGGAATTCACATGAACAGCGTATATAAAAAATATCGATCATTTAAGTTTTTTATTCCGAGCTGCTAGATTTGCTTTGTGTGCATTGCATGTTTCACAACTTTTCTATACATTTACATCGAGTCACTCATGCGTTTATTGTTTTTAGTGTGTTTTATTTATGCGTTTGTAGCTAAAGGCCTTCGTCCTGCCATTTGGACATATTTTAAAGCCAATAAATTATCTCAAGAACTCTTTGCACTGCATTGCACACTATACTCTCATGTATGCAATTTTTATTAAACTTATTTACGTTTATTTTATGAAGGGCAGTCAGACCCAACATCAACAATCTCAACAATTTCAAAGAAAAAGAAAGGTGGTTTATCGAAAGCCTTAACTTCTTGCAGTATGAATTCCAGAGCATTGTTGCCACAACAAATCGTAGCTAGTCACGTGGAACAACTTCTATTACAAGTCGCTTAATTCAGCGCTTAAATTATTATCAGAGCTTAATAACAAAGTGCGATTGCGCTTGCCCGCATTTCTGCATTAAACAGTTATTATGTTGCTTGATTGGCTACATTTAGAGATAAAGATTGATGGCGTAATAATACCAGCTGTGCTCTCGGTGCGCTCCAATCTGCAAGTTTATGCGAAAATTATAAATATGTTCTCCCTGCCTAGTCGCGAAGTTATGGACTACCCACACGAAATTTCAAAATGGAGAGGATGGAAAATAAGAAGTTAAGATATGGAGTCGATTGTTGATTGTAAATTTGAGATTGTTTTATTTAATTAATATGCATATAGGACTTGGAAGTATAACTAAAATGGGACATAAGAAATCTAGTTACAGTTAAAAATATGACAGATGATAGTAAAAATCTGTTCGTGCTAATTCACTTCTTCTTTATACCAATTCAAATATATTTATAATATTCCAAATACCAACTGCACATTTCAAATGACAGTTTGGAATCCCAGGTTCCTTGACAACATTTTTATACAAAATATCTTATTGTAAAATATTTGCTTTACTACGAAGCGGGGCAACTTCGTAGCTTAGTAGGTAAGTCATCTGACTGTAGTAGTGACTGAGAGGTGCATATTCGAGGGACACGGGTTTAAATCCTGCAGGAGGGTACATCTAATAACTGCTAATGACCCTGATTGTTGACATGACTGCAGTACGGTTCAAAAATTTAAAACAAAAAAAAGTACTTTGCTTCTTTAGAGTATTGTTGAGTGTAGTCACAAAGTGTTAAATATTTATTATGTTGATAAAATTTCATTTTGATTATGTTTTTTTCTAATTTTTATTAATTCCGAAGGTTTTATTGCTTTCAAAAAAACTTTTTCAATACAAACATTTTCTATATTCGATTAAGTAACAAAAACATCTTCAGTTATTTTCTTCATTTATTACATATTGCTTTCACTTCAGACACTACTGATTATTACGCTACAAAATATGTAAAGTTATAAACAACTCGAGTGTTTACACTCATTTTCTTGTTCTTCTTTTGCCCCTCTTTTTTGTTCAATAAATATAAAATTGATTGTACACCTTAAAGCAAATATACTATACCAGTCTATGCCTTCTCTCACGTTTTGCAGCACAACATTTCAATATATTCACTGGCGATACAAAAGCGTTTGCGTATCGTTGACGAATTTGCGTGTGCGGATGTTTCTTGCGCGACGCCAACGTAATAATTACGTCCTGTTTTCATCTGTTCGCTTTGATTGGTTTCTTTGCTCTGCATTATTTCTTTGTTCAACTGTTTTGCAACGTTTAGCTCGAGACTGACAAATGATACAAGCACTGAGAGTATAATTAAGGATTTTACAAGTTTTTAGAAGAATTAAGAAATTTTTTTGTGTCGTTGATGTTATTGGATGTCTTAAGAGGTAATTACTCAACTTTCAATGCTTGAATTAGTCACTCGGCATTTTCAAGTTTCCAAATAAAGAAATGTCGAGGACATTTCTTTAACTTTGGAATGAAATCTTGACAAACCTAGTATTGAGCATTATAATTTATTGCGTTAAATGTTTTCAATTTATAATGATTGAATATCCTGTTCTACATATGAAGTTATTGATTTATATCTGAAATTTCTGTTTATTTCGTGTTTATAATGTAGTACTTGTAGAGACATCTTCAAGTAGATTAGAGAACATCACTTAATATAATTCTAGTGAACTACAAATCAACAAGTCGTTTACAATTTATTAACCTCAAAAGAATGTACTAAATAGTTCATGTTTTCAATAAAAAGAGAAATTTTTGACTAATGCATTAACAACAAAATGGAATATAAAGAAGAAGAAGATTACGTTCTTCTAAATTTCAAAGATCAGGTTGATCTTAAATTTTTTGACAAACCTAATCTCTTCTTCAAAATAGTTGACTTTGATTCAAAGACACCTTTCATCCAAATTGGAAATCATGTATTTACTGGTAAGAGTCTAATTTACGATTTTATATTAATTAACATTTAACTTCCCGGTTTCTACAATCTATATGTAGCTAAAGTTGATGAAGAATCTCTTGGAACAAGTCTCATCTTTGAAGAAGATGAAAACCCACCACCTCTTAACATTTATGAAAAAGAAACACACATCAACCTCAAGTATTTGACAAAGGCAACGAGAATCTATTCATTACAATGGTTTAAAGTACCTAATGAAACAGTGGAAATTGATCCATCAGAACAAGTTGATCTGGAATTTAAATACTCCTATAGTACATATTTGAAACAATTAGAAACTGGTGAAATGAATATTGAAGATGTTGTAAAGAAGCCACATAGTGGTGACATTCAAATGCAAGAAGCATATAGAAAGAAAAGGGAAGAAAAACCAACAGCACCAGTATCTAATTCATTTGATGTTAATTTAGAGGATATTGATAAAAGCTCCTCAAATGATAGTGTTCCAAGTGGAGAAGATTTTGCTTTGCTCAAAGATTTAGTGCATCAACAAGCTAATGATCCTGAGTATTATAATATACTCATGAATTATAAATTTACTAATGATAAGGAGTATAATGTATTGAAAGAAATATATTTAAAGTCATTCAACTATGGAAAGTATGAATCAGAAATGAAGAAAACATCCATTTGGGAATTTGTTGATTTGCAAGGGTCTATTGAAGATAATATTGTGGAAGTAAAGGAACGTTTGACGGAGGAAGACAAGAAGAAATTGTTTAGCATAAAGAATTTTGATAATTTTAGTTTGGATTTAAAGATTATGGTGTTAACTGACTATCTGAAGGAACAAAAAGAGTTGATGAAGGGTAAAACTAATTTGGAGTTGTTAACGGAAGATGAGTTTGGCCGTACTGTGAAGAAACGATATAAAATGGTAAAGTCACTGGTTAAAGACATGAAATATAATTTGCTTGCTAAATGCATAAATTATAATACATTTAGTTAACTAGCAATTATTTTCGTTGTGTTGTCGTGCAAATAGAAACGCATTTTAATATTGCCACACATTTTGTAAACAAGAAATATCCCACATTTAATAATTTTACAGCAAGGTCAATTTTGTCACCAAAACATTCAGCATTTCTAATCTAAATATTCCAGTTCCTATAATGATTTCCGGAGCCCAGACCAACATAGCTCAACGAATATATAAATAATGCAAATTCGAGGTTCCTGTGGTTTCCTTGGATATTTATTGTCCATGTATTCTAATAGAATTAACTTTTTTTTCCAATCTGAAACAGTCTTATTCCCATTTTTTTCATTAATCCACCACATTTACCCCTTGATCCTTGAATAAGATTTGACATAAATATGGTATATGTATACACATGTATAATATTCATTTCTTTTTTTTTCCTAGGTGGCTACTTTTTGTTGAAGTCAAATAGTGTGGTTTTGCTCTGCATCTTGAAATAGAACTTCAATTAAATTGACTAGGAAACTAAAAGATTATATTACCTTGAAGACGATATAAAATATTTCATTTGAATTATTAATCCACAGCAAGCTTTGAATTATTTCTATGAATCGCAAATCATTTTTGTTGCGTGTTTTCATCAATATTCCAACAACAGGGAAACCGAAATCGGATGTTTCCAGAAATGTGCATTAAGTTGATAGAACTGTAGTGTTTACTTTAAAGACAATGCAAACTTTTCAAATACCCCTTCATTAATATTTATTCAACACATCGTGTTCAGTCAATTGTAAATCTTTAAAAGCACTGATTAAAATTTCATCCTCCACCACTTGAGAAAAATACAATTTATTCGCTTGAAATGGTTGTGCTGGTTGTGTTTTATTAAACTCCATATTCACGCATTACTACTTACTACTGTTGTTTCTTAAGAAACTACACATAGCTGAATTGACATGCGTTGGGCGAACAATGCACATTAAAATAAATAGATTGTAGATTGATTTCAGGTAATTGAATGCAATGGAGTCCATGAAAGTATGTGTTCATTATTATTTTTGGTATTAGCTGTCTCGCCTTGAATGATTATTTTAGTTTCTTTAAATAAAAAACAAATTTGCTTGTGACAAAGACAAATGACAATGATTTAAGTGTTTGTGCTTGGTTAAACTGTTTGATTGACACACGCAACAATGATATTTGTCAACAATTTTAATGTTTTTTCTTACCTTTTAAGGTAAATTATCCAGAATTTAATATCATAGAAATATAGGAGTACCTGACATTTCTTGTTCCGTCTTTTAGATTTAGTTCAGAAATAAATCTCTCAATTCTTATTGCCAAAAGTATCAGAGCATTAAAGATAAAACAATAAAAAAGTAACCATTAGAAAGCATTAAATGGTCCCACTGAATTAAGGAACTGATGTAAACATATTTATAAAGAAAACTCTATGGAAGCTGTTATATTGAATATCTAGAATCATTGAATAAGTTTAATTGAAATAATCGTTTGTTTGAGTAAAATGAAAGTAGTGCTATGATGCTATCCACTTCGAAGTCCAATTGGATTCTTTCCACCGTTCCCTCGAACGACCTTTGCTACTTCGCCAAAGAATGCGAAACAGAACCTCAATGTCTAGACATGTTAATACCCGCGCTAGTCATGTAATTCGAAATAGAACAGAAACGCGCTATTGCAATGAAATTATTGAAATATCATCATCGGTTAGAGAAAATAATTTAATCACACGTCAAAATTGTATTTTCCTTTAAAAGTCTTATGACGTAGACGTTCGAGATGAATTATAATTATACAAATTATAAACATTCACATTCTCAATCAAATACATAGCTTCATTATCAGCTCCACAAAGCATTTTATCTCGACTCAAATCAATACTCTTCACTGGCAAATGTAATTCTGGCATCAGCCTATAAACCTCATGCTTACTTTGCTCATCGGTGCGAAGATACCAAAGTATATTATTATTGATACCCGGCATGTGTGATTTATCAACTCCAGTCCATTGAAACACATCTCCACCACCACAAGAGAAAAATTGATCAGGACGATCAGGATGAAATGTTATCTCAGTGACTGCATCTCGATGTTGACGCATTACATTTAAAGGATGAGTGTGCTCTCTTAAATCCCAAACTGTTATAGAACCATACTCATCACCAGCCATTACAATGTGACGTTGTGTTGGATGGTAGGCCAAAGAAGAAGGAGTTACATTTCCTTCATTTGAAATTAGAAAAGCTTGTTCAGCTTTATTAGTGTTGCTTCGAAGATCAAAAATTTTCAGACAACCATGATGATTGGCAGTAAGAAGTTGATTGTATCGTAGAAATTCGACGCATTCTATTGAACAGCTTTCTGCTTTATCTGACAATTGCATAATGATTAATGAAATGGTAATAAAACTGAGATTCTGACTTACCTATGGATGCTGTAGGTGTTTTACTGTTGACTGATAATAGATGAATCCTTCCATCTTCTCCAACAGAAGCAATATCACTATCATAAAGTGCAAAAGATGTGCATGCACATTTGTAACCAAAATTACTGTTGTGAATACGTTCCCAACACATTTCTTGGCACATATCAATTTCATATCCATCTTTTGTAGTTATTTTAAAGACATAAATATCTCCATTTGATGTAGAAAAGACAAATATATCACTGTTTATAAACTAAATGAAATACACATATGACATTAAGCAATATAATAAAATTATTGCTACATGAATTACTTACCTTCATTTCTGTTATATCACACTCAAAGGAAACATTTCTTATATCAACTGGATTAATCTCTTCTTCGTCGTCATATCCTAGTTCTTGCTGCATAAATCTCGGACGTATTTCACACAAACGAATGTTGTTTTCATAGTTATCCCAACTCGCAGTCAGAAAATTATTCGGCTCATTTAAAGTGGATGGTCTCCATCTGATTTTTGAAATTTTCTCAGACACGTAAGTACAATGAATATTTCCGTTCATTTTTGAGCTTTTTCTATGTGATAATATTAGTAAAACATAAAAATCTCAGGAGCTTCTGCACAAGAAAAGTTGTTACGCTTAACCTAACTCTTCAAATGCATGCCGCGCATTTAAGAGATAAAAATATCAGGGCAGCATTTAAATAAAAATCAGGGTATCTACATCAATCTATTTTAAATTAAAACACTAATTTATTTTTGAACAACAACCATGATTAATTTTCTGCGCTCTTTTTCCCTAAATGTTCTTCATTTTGTTGACTTTTGGCTTGTTGCTCCTTGAAAATTTCCAAAAGTCTCTCTGATGCACTCTGAGGAACAACAGCAGGTCCTTTCAGTTCTTCACTAGGGTAATCAACCAAATTCAGTGCAGGATTCCTGAATGTATATGGTGTCCAAGGTCCTTGAATAGAAGGGCGTTCTGTGTGCCACATTTTCCTAAATCTTGAGCCTTCATGGTTTCCTGACTGAGTTTTTAGTAAGGTCAACCATTTTACAATTACATCCCTTTCTAGGTTACTACAGTTGACATATTGCTTATCTCCATTTACTGTAAACCACATGACATCAAGTCAAAAACATATCATTGTTTAAGAGCATAAATTACTTACAATATTCAGCAACAATGACTGGACCCCGATGTCTTCTAGGTTTGAGGTAGACTACAGTTCCAGGATTTTCTTTGGCATAGGTGATAAGCTCAGACTCAATAAAATCCCTTAAATATTAAATAATTTAATCAATACCATTGCCCGTAGCATGCATTAC
>JAODIE010000002.1:1386399-1672932 GCA_027575565.1 Diploeciton nevermanni | reverse complement strand
GTGATAAGCTCAGACTCAATAAAATCCCTTAAATATTAAATAATTTAATCAATACCATTGCCCGTAGCATGCATTACCTCATTCCACGACTGGCACCGTGATTCTGACAGAATTTAAGTGTTACTCTTTGTAGTTGACCAACATATCGACCCACACCATTCTGTAAAGGTGCATTAACAAATGCTGACTTGATGAACAAATGACTGTTGGACATTGTAAAAGTGTTGTATGCCAATGAAACACTTAATTGTATTGAATTTAACTTATTTGCACTGACTACGTATGTTTATTTCAAGTGAAGCTTTAAACAACAGAACTTTCTAAGGTTATTCAAAGATTGTCCGTAAGGTGCTGCCCTCTAAAACAGTAATTTTCAAGTTAAACAAAAATTGCCAAACAAAATCGAACACAAAATTTCAAACTGCTTTATACGTATTTTTATCATTTTTAACAATAACATGTTTTTAAATTTTAAAATTTTTAACAGCTAGCTCGTAAAAATCAAGAGGAATGTCAACTTACAGATAAAAGATAATTATAAGCTGTATATTTGTTGAATATTAGAAGGAAATAACTCTATATCGATTTTCATTTGTTTCGAATGTTTGTATTCAGTGCATTCTTTACATTCGTTGTTTTTCTCGCTTTTCACCTTCAGTATAATTATGATCTGCTGAATAATATAAAATAAACCTTGGCTTATAGTTGTTTTTGGATGTGTTACGTCAGGTTGCTTTATTAATTAATGCAAGTAAACTAGTTTCCGTTTTGCATCTAATTATTAACGAGCCATCCGTTTAAATACAAAGGTGTTGGAATAAATAATTATATAACAAGAACAAACACATTCGGTTTAATTAACTAAAGGTATAACAAAACAACATAATTGCAGGATCTATGAATCCAGTAAATCCTAACTTAATATCAAGCAAATTGTATAAAAAAGGAGGTTTCTAATAAATAAATAATTAAAGGCTTTGTTTTAGATCGGAACCATTTCAGCTATTTAGGATTCACAATGCAATAAAATATAAAACAGCCACGTTTTAGGGTAATTGTCGCATCATATTCTATACTATAATCAAATATCATTCTAATTTTTATAATTGAAAGCCACGGCGCATTTTGTTTCTGGCGAATCCCACAATTCTATCTCTGCATTCCATCTATTTATTATTAATGGAAATTATTGATTTTAATTTTGTGGAACACGCGCTTCTAATGTGGCGAGCATTCTTGCGGTTACCAAGTAACCAAATCGACGGAGCGTTTCAATAATTGATAATGCAAACTTGTGTGCCGCTTCGATCTATTGACTAATATGCACACAACACGATGTTAGACAAACAATACAAACATTTCAAATGCGGAAAAAGTGGGGCATTTGTAATTATATGTTTTACTTCCATCTAGATCAATCATTTATCTAGTAATGCCGTATTAATAATTGTTTTGAGATAGGTTGTACAAACAGTGCACTAGTGCCCAATGCAATTTACTAATAGATTAGTTATCTAGGGAATTGCATGTTGCAGATATAATTGCTTTGTTTTTATACAAAACAAAACATATGAATTTGAAGTGTACTTGGTTGCCTATATACAACAGCAACACTTTCATGTTCGAGAATTTAGTCAAACTCACTTTTGTAAAACAGTGCAAAATTTATGAGCTGCCATAATATGTAACGTTGTTAAGGTCTTTTCTCCTGACATATAAACTCCACGTTTCTTTTTTTCAACATCATTTCTAATTACTGTCAGTTGGTTTTCTATCGATTCGTAAATAAATGATGAGCTTCTTACATTGGGGGTGTTTAGTCTAAACGCCCTTCCATTTGTTACCATCCAGCACATCCAGCTCCGCTGAATTCTCTCACGAGTAAATATTTCATGCACAAAGTGACTCCCACTTTGAGCCTGCTATGAAGAGAGTCTCTGACAAAGGCAACGCCGGAGTGCGAACAAGTCGAGGAGGTCCGGTATCAGATCCGGTATATCCGCGTAACAGATCCCAGGTTTGCATCACAGGTCATCCGACACCTATCGCCTGATGCTGCTGCCAGTTGGAAAAGTTGGCGTGGCCCAAGGGCTGGCGGTGACCCTGCGCCCCGGTGCTTTGGAGTCCACACTAAATGTGAATTATTAATTCGCATCGACCGCAGGACTGCCCACCACCACGTTCGTACTATTTTAAGAAAGAGACCAAGAGGAGTGAAGACCGGAAAAGAGAGGAATGAAAAACAGAGCAATGGGCTTTTTTCATATCTTAGAGGAAAAATCGAAAAGTGGTTTGATGCCTTTAACTATATTATTGGATTTTGATTTGTGGACTAATTATTGTTGAAAATGTTGGTATTTTGATGATTTGGAAGAGGTCAGATAGAAGTAAGTTGAATATTGAATTCGTTGCCGTCATGGAGTTTACAGCGAAGCTAAAACTCGTCCGTGGCCGGTCGACTGAAGGGTTTTCATAATTTATCGGCACGATACAGCGCGAGGTCAAAAACGACGCCATATTCATTGCTTGAGTTGCGCCCAAATTGCTACAACCGAACCGCTACAACTGTTTCGATGCCTAGAGTGCATCGAAACTGCTACTATTTTACACTACTTCAATTTCACCACAACTTTCCAACTGCCACCACAACGCGGCCAAAGTCCGCTAAAATCCATGGCTACAGTCACCGAACGATATATCTTCTAATGTCCCATATTTTGTTACGAATTAGTAGTGATGCTCCCAAGACAGCTCTAGCACAATGCCCGCTATTTCCGCTTTCAATCATTGTCTACAAGACGTAATGTATTCAAGGACGAAGAAGAAACAGGTGTCACGGTAACTAACCTCACTCTTACTCCTAATTGCCTCTATAATTTATTGGCGTGGGACCTTTTTTCAAGAAACTTTGTAAAATATTTAAATAAATTGATTGTTTTACATTATTAAAGTAGCTAGAAGGTATTTCGGAGGAATTAATTGAGTGCAGCGAATAAGAAATCTCTTAGCTTAACCAACAAATTTATGTTTCCATTGCATAACTTTAAAAGGACTAATTACAATATAATAGTGCATATTATACGACGTTATATTCAATTTTATAACGTCAAATTACATAGATGGAGGGTCGGTTTGGTTGAATAATGTAATAGCTACAAGGATCATAAATTAATTCTAAACTAGGTAGGAATTAAACAGGTCGTGGATGGCGTATTTTCAATAGATTATCCTTCCGTTATTTTAAATAACATTGTGAGTATATTTTATGCTTTATGCAACTTACCTTTCCCAGGTGGACACCAGGCTGGTGCCTATTGGAAAATTTGCAGATAGAAGCATAAAGATATATGAGCAAGGAGTGGTCAGTGTGGTGACTGCAGCGCCCACCACAATGGCAGGTGCGGCGAACCGCTTTGTCCCGTCTTACCCTTAGACGACTACATTTACTGCACACAAAAACATGCACACGTAACGCATGTTACGTGGACGTTGCGTGTCAGTAATACATTCAATGATTCATCAAATATTTTTTGTTCCCATGAGATGCAAGGTCTAATCAATGAAACATCAGAATCTCCCTGGGGATTTGTAAGGAAGCCAATCTTTTTATTGTGATGAGAATTCTTGTGGTAATTGCACTTTCATGCGATTGTGCAAACGATTATTAGGTGCTTGCAAAGTAAAAAAAAAGTTAGAAGAAAAATCAATATTGTGATTTGTGTGTCCAGATGGCGACACTTATTACGTGTCGGAAACTCGGCATAATTTTCTTTTGCGTACTAAAACTTTTAAGCATTTTATATATATTTCGCGCCCAGCCGGGAGTCAAACACCTGAGTTACTTAGAGTGCGCGTTGTGCGTTAAAAGCGCAGATTCAAAGAGGAAATTGAAAAAGAAAACAGACGCAATTGTGGCTTGAAGTAACGAAGTGAATGCAAACTATTTGATAGGTTGCCTGTTTTTTCTACTATTCTTTGCAAAGGATTTGGGATCAATAAAGTGGTCACTAATCGTCGCACGTCACGCAGCTACAAGTTGCAACTATAAAACATCTAACAGCTATACTCTTCGGCTATACTCCAATTCCGAACAGTGTACACAGAAGAACAATGCATCAAACATTTTGCAAATTGAATCAATAAAATGTCAGCAAGTTGTAATGGTTTAATAAGTACTAGCGCGACACTATTTCATTAGTCGCTTTAATATTCCATTTCATTAAAATTTCTGTTTAATTACGTCTTACCGTAGAGTGTTTCCGAGGCACTAATGTAATTCGTTCAAATTAAACGACGTAATGAAACTACAATGTCCAGAAGGCGCACTCCGTGCACGACTGGACAAAAGAAAGTACGATGGCAGATAAAAAACGGGCGCAAGACGCAATGGAATTCTGCTTTACTTAGGACACTAGATTCAACAAATATGCGTAACCTGCAGACCATCTATAGACACGTACTGCAGGTCTGCTGCTGGTGAAATGTAGTCCGGTAGAGTAGAAGTTGGCGCAGGCGACAGAAGCCTGGGAATTGCGGATGGTGTGCGTCGTATAATTCTTACAAATTGCCTCGTGATGGTACGAATCATGGACGAGGTAATTGTGTAACTCTCAAAAAGTGACTTTTATAATGTGCTAGGCATGAGAAAAGCTGCGGCAATCAAGAATGCGATTATAAAGAAAAATCTAAAAAATTGTGAATTTTTTGAACTTTATTTGCTGCAGTTTTTCAAGTTAGGATCGAAGACTATACTTAAGCGTCATCTACAAGAGCCAATAAAGCCATATTTAAAGCAGTACATTTTTGATCTGAAAGAAATGCTTTAAATATTTGATCTTAGCGTTCAAGGGCGTCTATTTATTGCACTGACAAAGTTGCATTTAGAGTGGTGACACTTCCTTCCATACGAAATTTACCTGAGACTCCAAACTGTCATTACCTTCGAGGTTTATTCGAGTACATTCGGGTGAGTCCGTCTATTAATTCAAAAATTGCTGATATTGCATGTGGCAACGTTGGCAAAATATGATTTTTGCACAAAAGTTGTGGCAACAGCGCAGTAAATTACAGTAATAGTATATTTTCCAATAACATTTTGCTGCTTTTGAAGGATATTTGATTCAATAAACATAAAAACGTCAATGAATAACGGTATAACCTAGTTGATCTTTATTATTATTATTATTAGTGCAAACAATTTTATAGCAAATTTTTACGATTTGATTTCCATATCCAATAAACTTTTGCATTTTATTGAAATCTCACCGGAATACAGGTGTGTGCCCTGCAAATACAAGTGCACCACTTGACTAATCTGAATATTTACGACAACATTCGAATGGTGCATTTTGATTATGGTTTCTTATTGCGTGCAATTTGGACCGGAAGTGGTTGCCGTGTTTGCACGCCGCACGACCAATGGGCGCAAGAACTTTTAATTAAATTAATTCAAAGTAGCGCCAGCATGGCGCTGTGCTTGACGGCTCCTCCAGCTCGTGGTGTATTTGAAATTATGAGGAGTAATTTTATTTAATCACAATTTTAATCAATTGTAAATGCTTTGAGACCAAAGTAGCAAGTGAAGGGAAATGCAGGAATGAAAATTAGGTTAGGTTGCTGGATGGATACTGAATACGCTTGTGATGTGATATCGTCGGCGCCAGTCAGTCTGAGAGCCAGTGCTGGATGGAGGCAGCAGCGTCTAAAACGCTGTGTGCCTGCCGCCGCCGTCGGCTTTGCCTATTTAAACAACGTGAATGTGGGTTGACTGCGTGTGGTAGTGGTGCACGGCGCCAGGTAACGATAAAATAGCAGCGCGGTATGCGCGCGCGCCCCACCCCAGCCCCATACAAACACACGGCAGGTGTGCTGCTGCCACCAGCCGGCCGGCGTAGATATCGTCCGATATCTACCCTTTAAGGTAGCGTCCGTGTAGGTAAGCACCGCGGCGCGCACCTGCCAAGCGCCGCCGTCTTGCATCTCGCTCTGGCGCGTGCTGCTAACGTTGGTGTGCGCGCTCGCAAGCAAGTGGGGGCAGCGCAGGCAAGCGCCGCTCCACACTAGCTCTATCTCTTCAGTCGAGCTGCGACCGTCACGTCGTACGGGTCCCAACTTGGCCGTTCCGCATATTCTCCGAAAGTCAATAAAACAATTCGCCGCGCGCGCCCCGCAATAACACCCGCATTCGAACATTGAGCGCTTCAGTCACCGACAGCCGCTTCACTCCGCACGTTCGCAACACCACCGACCGCCTTGCCGCGCGCAGGTGCTCCACCTACGTCGCAATCTTAGAATAATCCCGCACAAGCGCGCCGCGAGGCCTGGCTGATAACGCGAGCCGCGTGCTTATCAGTGCAGCGCGCGATTGGCTCCGCCGCCGAGTGTTTCGAGTGTCGTCCTGCACCTGCTGCAGGAACAGCAGCGTGAAGGAGGCGTGCGAGGAGCAGTAGTCAGCGGAGGGCGGCCGATGTGCGTGCGTTGTACACCCAGTTGCAGACAGCGGTCAACTCTACGAGGTTGATCTTGTCGCAAACGTGAACACCGTGGAGACCGTCTTCAGTTCCACCGCCGGCGCCGCCACGAAGAGAGGCCGGCATCCGCTGGTTGGCAATCTGTCCCCGCCGACCGCCGCCACGCCGCCGTCGCTCAAGCGACCGCGTCACGACCACGCCGTCGAGTCGTCGTCCTCTGCAGTGCACGCCGCCGCCAACGCCGTCGCCGGCAGTCCAGTGATCGCGGCCGCCGCTGCGTCGCCCACCAACGAACTGGATATTATGGAAGCGCCGCTTACGCTCAGTCAGAGCATGGACTCAGTGAACACCGCCACCGGCGAGGAAGAGGTAATTAGTGTAGAAGCGCGTGCGAAATGAAAACAAAAAATTCAGCGCGATTGACTGACTGCGCGGGGCAATTATTACGTTTCGTAATCGCCGCCGATATCGCAATAACGCGCGGCGGAAAATTGCTTCCAACGATCGCCTTTTACGACTACTTGTTTACTATTCCAAATCGACGCAATCACGCCGCGCACGACGAAAAATGCACGTTTTCCTCTCGCAGGCATTCACAAATCAGCGCAAGTTATCAAACTGCTTCATTAAAATCGACATAGACATCATAATTGGCATCTCTCCATACAGTAAAACACCTGTCACGCCGTCTGTCACTTAAACCTTCTTTTGTTTGGCTTGTTTGTCACTGAACACTCGCATTCTTCTTGCGGAGCGCCCGCGTTGTGCAAGTGTTTCAGCGATGGCACTGAAGCCAAACGCGTTTATTAGTTTCAATGAGCACGCACACTTGTTGTACGGTTGTGTAATCCACGCGCATTGTGTCGGGAGGAAGCACGGCAAGTGCTCAAGAATCGGCGGAACAAAAGAAGAGCGCACGGACGCGTTGCGGCCGGTGCATACGCTGAAGAAACCGCAAGAGACTTCCTGTTTGAGACGCAGCAAGCAAGCGCCATGATTGA
Source organism: Diploeciton nevermanni (assembly GCA_027575565.1). NCBI lineage: Eukaryota > Metazoa > Arthropoda > Insecta > Coleoptera > Staphylinidae > Diploeciton > Diploeciton nevermanni. Next base: position 1,665,461 of record JAODIE010000002.1, on the reverse strand, counting down.
ACAAAAATGATGCACCGTTCGGAATAGGTTTGATTTATTGTTTTTTCTCCAAAAACTAAATTTATTCATGGAACTAACTTGAAATTGCGAATTGTAATGGATTAGTATTGTTCGTTTTTGACGGATGCTATCATTGCGCAACTTGTTAAAACCGTCTAATTGCATTTGTCGCTATTATTCTCTCACAATGCACTGCAGCAACAAAAACCCATCAGCATACATAATGAGTTCATTTTTTCCGTGCAATATCTATAAAACTTTAGAGCGCCGTATTGTCAGCACTCTGTCGGTGGTGTATTACGTCACACTGGTCACCAGCACAACACCATGCGCATCAAACACAGCAGCAGCAATTACTTCAGCCTAGTACAAATGTGACAGAAATAATAATAATAATAATGCTTGTATCGTGATGTGCATAGTCTAGCAGGCACGAAAAGTAGCGGAACTATGGCGCTATGCTTCCAAGTCTAGTTGAGTGCGTTACCTCACCAGCAGTCAGATAGCGGTGGCACACCAACGTTTTCAGTTCACCTGTTTCTCGCACACCTGCAATTGTTTCCGTTTTATTTTACCACATTGCTTCATAGCATAACACACGTCAATGCGAGCGAGTATGCCCTCTACTTACCAGCAATAATAAATGTCGTTCTTTTATAATAAATTGTATCGTGCGTGGCCTCGCGGGAGAATGATTTTATAAAAAAACGAGAATCACGTGTTGTTCATGCATTAATTAAATGGAGGAAAAAATATGTTCTCAACTGCCACATTTCACTTTGACTTATATTTTCAAACCTAGAGGGCGCTGATGTTAGTAGTTCCTGTCTATACCCTTAAAAAACTCACTTACAACATCCGTCTAGCGAGGGTGCTAAGATCACTGTTTCTTAATTAACCTAGAAAATCGCAGTCAGTAATATTGTTGGTCAACGCAACTAAAATGGATGCTCATCATTCTGCTTCTATTATCTAATCAACGATTAAAATGCGATCACTAGTGGCATGTCCGTTTTTACACAACCTTGACTTGTTTATGAATTTGTCGAATGATCATTATTGCCATTGTTCAAAACTTATGCAACCAGTAATCATGATGTTCCTATTCTTTATGAACTGCAACAATAGAATTGCAGTTTAGTCAAACTGAGTTCGTACTGAGATTTATTTGACGTGAAATTCAATTTACTAAAATGATAAAGCCAACAAAATTTATAGAGGACGCTGTAAGATATTTTCTTGTAATTTTAATACTACGTTGACTTGTTACACATTGTGCAAGCGTGCGTGCAATACTTTTTCCTTTCGTGCACCTTATAAACGACCTGCTGAAATGTGCAGTGCCACCAACAACAAAAAACGTGCGTGTGTCTTCATCTTGATGCTTGCTCACTTCCCTGGGTTGGGTCAGTGGATTTCAACATCTCATGCATTCGTCGCTTATAATAATAATAATAATAATAACGCTTATCAACAATCGTTGAAAGTCGTGACTATTTTTCTCCGTAGTACAAAGCGCAGTAATTTTTAACTCCGTTATGCCAACCAAATAACTAACATAAAGCACTAGGTTTGTTTGTATTGGACTCGACATGATTAAATTTTAAATATGATTAATATGTTATGATACAGCAGCAAGCACGTTAAGCTCGACTTGAAGGTAATTGTCATTTGGTAATGTTATGGTTGGTACCATGCGCCGCCACTGCTTCTATCTTTATTACATTTCCCATTTTATATTAATTCATGTGGGCCATGTTGTGTTCTGATGCATTATCCGTCAAGGGTTGACATTAGAAAAATGTCTCGTGCGCGCGCACAGTGTTGCCATGGTGGCGGGTTTTTCTTGAGCGCAACTTGGAAGTCGTGGCGCTCATAATTTATGGATGTGTGCTCGTGCGCACCTGTACATGGCACTGCTATACACGCAAAGCTACAGACGGCTTCTATAGTTAGATCGGCCCGTGCGAGCGAGGGTGGATCCGGTCGATTCGACGTTTTCTTGAGTAACAGCCGTCCGAACATAGAAAACACGCAGAACATCAATACTGTCATGTCGGTCATGTTACCATCGGCTGCATTCATTATGCAACACAGCAAAAACTAAAATAAGGCACAGAATTATATTGGCGTTAATTTACACGTGAGCATCACTCATCAGCGCGCCAAAATTGACTGCGACTGCCAGTTTGATGGCGAAACGAATTTAATATGCAGCATTGTCGTCCGGTGGTTAATTCGACCTTAGAACGTATTAGAGTTGTGTTATAACCGGCTAAGTAAGAGCGAAGGTTGTGTCGGGATTCACCTCAACCGTTGCCATGGCAGGCGGCGATGTATACATCCGCGTCGGGGGCGGCGTGGCCGATTCACGCTGCCACCGGCTCCTATCTCGACATTCGGCTTTTTGCGCACGCTACCAAATTAGTGGTGTAGATGCTTGTATCACGTCATAATCAAGCGTGCGTCGGTAATTGAAGATACACGATTAATGCCTAGCGAGCTGTTGATTTTCATTTACGACATTTGCAGGGCTTTGTTACACTTTGTTATTAAGTACTTGCTTGAGAGGTGGAAGTTGTTTTTTATTGCTGGAAGGAATGAAGGTTAAAATATACTAAAGATCATTGAAATTATCCAAACTTGAATTAGTAAGAAATTTTATTACAACCCACTGTAGCAATTAAAGAAAGCGTGTATTTGCAATGTTTCCGCAATGACTGAAATGCGCATGCTCTAGAAATCAACGAAACAACAAGTTTTTGCTATAAAAAATGTGCGACTTTAATTCAATTGTAAATGTGTTCTAAGTACTCAGCACAAGAATGACATTTATTTCTAATGCTTGTTTTCTTAAAATTGTAGCATTGCAGCGATGATTATGGTTTACTAGAGCATTTAGTTGGTTAAAGTCGACATTTAGTGCACGCTGAACCCCCTTTTCTTGCTTCCGAAAGATCTGTATCAAGTCCCCTTCGTTACAATTGCAATGGAAATGCATGGAAAAGCTTGGAAGGTTTCGCTTCGTTCACTGCAAATAACTATGAATTTTCTGCTAACAGTTAGAACTTAATTCTTCGTTCTGTTTCGTTCCAAAAGCCAAGCGATGACTGTAGAACCTAGAGAATACTATCCTATAAAGCTACTGCATCGATACTGTAATTTTACGCCATTAGTATTACAGTGCTATTCTGAGTAAAACAGAGCGCAAAGAAATAACTTGGTATACATTGAAGGCTTTCTTGAACACTGCTTTTTACCATCTACTGCGCATGCGCAGGACACATTCATCTTATTTATGTCTAGCATATCTTGCTAGTGAACACAGCAACAGTAGTTGTACTACTGTTACAATTTGCTACTCGTGGTACCAGAGCATCTACAATAGATTGATGGATGGATTTGCTGGCCTGTAGTCGGTATTTCTTTCGCACCAACTACTTCTTCAACTTGTTCGTTTTGGTGGCTCTCTATCTGTCTATCTGATGTATTTGTAGCTCTGTATCGCAGTGGAACAAGATGTTGGCTAGTTGCTGGAAGTCGGTTGTCGTGCCGCGGGTAACGACGTAACGAATTGATGCTAGCGCCGCGTTGACTTCCTCACGGCGTGTAACGGAAGAGTAGCAAAAACGAGAACGAATCCGTTGTGCAGCACCAGGCAAAAACGCGAGCAACATGAAAACCACGGCTAGGAGCTTGTACGGAACGAATTGCTTCCAGCTTGTTGGATGTGGAATTCGGAGACGTAAATTCACTGGGTATGTGATGAACACAAATAGTTTCGTTACAATTCGACTAGGATTAGGGAAAGAATGATCTTTCATTTCGGATTTTCATACTGATAATAATAACTTACTAGATTTGGGGACTTTTTTCTTATCCAAGGTTGTTTTATAATTAATACGAATTAGAAGGGCTAAAAGTTGCTGCACTTGGTTCATCAAAAATGTTCTGAATTCTTTGCATATTTCAATTCATTCACACTAATCTAACGTTGTTTTCTTTATGTGAGTAAAACAGTAACACTTAGTAAAATGGAGGAAGCAACTAGCCGAAAACGTTTTATAAATAAATTTTTACTAAGTGTTGGAGATAAGTTTTATTAATCATATTGTAAGCACACTCAACGATACACTTTATTTTTTGTTTGCTAAAAGCAATGACTTGTTGTTGAGGCAGACTGTGTTTCTCTTGAAATTGTGGAATCAATTTGATTAATTTTGTTTCGTGACAAACATTATTCTATTTATCTTCAATCAAAGTTAGCGCCTTTGGCATAATTTTCAAATTTAGATTAAATCAAAAAGTAAATTTCTTGTTGCTGCACCTAGCCGGTCTATAATTCACCGAGTAAATTATAATTAGATGATGTGTTTAGAATGGCAGTGCCTGACTTAATATTCTGAATCATGCAGTGGGTTACAGCTGAGATGCGAAACAGGTGCAACCTGCATCCATGTAGTAGCTACTGCTGAATTGCAGAGTCGTTCACTCAGTGATTATCGAGGGCACGCGTGCAATCTAATTGGAATGAAGTCAAAAGAAGCATAAATATTTAAATCACTTTAAAAAACGCTCAAGCAAATCAATAAGCTAAAAAGCGGCATACATTGAATTATCACCATTGAGTTAATTAATTTTTGTTCATCAAACCTATTTTTAGCTCGCTTCACTTGCCACCACAAATTGAATTTATTTAACAATGCGGTTGTGACAATGTGCGGCCCACATTTGAATTTATTTCATATCGCTATAGACTAACCAAAGTGTAATTAATATATACTCACATGTGCATTGATTGTCTACTGCACAGGTGTATAGAGGCGCCATCCCACATATTTAATTTATAGTAGGCATTAGGCAACGCACTCACCTGAGAACCCGTACGTCTGGCGCATTATCGCGTTGCCAATGGCGACAATAACGTAAACATTACCGGCGCGTCCTTAAATTGACATGGTTGCGCTCACACTCCTCATTGAGTCGTGTGTGAGGCGGATAACAGGCTGATAGGCAGGTATGATTGGAACACATGCGTTCGGGAGCATCCCGCGTCTATTGATTTATGCGACGGAATCATACATCGCGTGTTTATAATTCATGTGGCATTGTCGATAATGTTAGTGCAATCATTTCGGTTTAATGGTGGAGCCATGCAGCTATTATTTATGCTGATGATGACTGTTTGATGTTATTATAGGGTTAATATTTTTAAATGCTTTTAAATAGAGGGAATTATGTGGATTGAATGGCTAACCTTGTAGAGGCCGTTATTTAAAAATTATTTAATGGTATAGTAGGCAGCTATTTTTTCAGAAAATTTGAAAAGAAAATTTTTAGTTTTTCACAATGATGGTTTAATACTTTTGTACTTAATACAAAATCCATTCTTCAGTTTCTTCGTGATAATTACACTCAGAAATTATATAGTTCAATTTTCATTATGAATTAAGGTCAAATAATTCTTCAATTTAGCTTGCAAATTTCCACCTACCTACCTAAGTAATTTCCTCCCAATTTCTTTTCATTTGAGAAATGAAACTCATTAAATAATTAACTCAAATCATCTAATTTGTTGAAAAAAACAATGCGTGAATAATTTAATTACTTTCGTGTGTACAAACAACACACTGTCGCCGCCCGCCGTTCGTGCTGCTGCTGTCTCCGGCGGATAAATGCTTTATGCTGATGACAATAAAGCTATGCGCGGCGGCGGCAGCCTTCGGTTGGTCGTAGGAAGTCGTCGGTTGGCATTTTAGTTTGCTGGCGCTTTGTGGCGTGCTTCTATTTACTACTTTGCTAGTCGCTAGGCGTGCGTGCGATACAAACAAACCTAATTCATACCTTTCAAGCGCAAACTGTATGTTGATGATGTCATGTGTATAGAAAGGATTATGAAATTCGAATTCACATTGCATCTGATTATATTAATAATTATGAAATGATGTGGATTGAGATTTAATGTGGATTTTAAGGAAGGTACGGAATTTCAATTGTCTTTGCTTAAATTGGGCGAGTTGTGGGCGTTCGTACAGATGTTATGTTTGGTTTGGTGCATGTGCACCATACTTGTTTAGCGTGGGCTCGGTGGACTAATTAAGGTCGAGACCTTCTATTTAGAGCTCTTATCGGCAATTCCACACGAGATACACACCGAGAACGTAGAGGAAAATGAGTTACGACAAGTGTGCAAAATGTCATCATGTGTTGTTTTCCTTCTTTTTTGATTCAACTTTGAGGAGTTTTACCCTATTGGCTAGCAAGTTAGTTAGGCATTAATTAATTATGCTTTCATAGAAAACTGTTTCTTTTATTATGGTTTTTATATGAAATTTTCATATATTTTGTAATAACATTCTTTAATATGAATTAATTAATAGAAATATTCTCCTACAATGACTATATTAGATTTGAAGGAATTAATCACAAGAAACATCTTTCTACAATGAATGTTCTACTGAAGATCGTAGTAAGCACGCCTGCAATTTCTGCACTTCATAAATGCTCATCTAAATTGAACGACAGACTGCAAAATTCACATTCCTCCACACATCTGTATAACAATCATTACGACCATAATGCCACACATTATCGATTAGCCCGGGGGCCATACACGGCAAGTTCAGCGAGTTTTGGCGGCTTCTAAATCATGCATGTTGATGCATTAACGATCTACGAGGCAATAGTGCAGTGGTAACAGGATTATGCTTCACACACCACGCAGTTGAGAAATTATACTATCAGCTAAATTATGTGCCGAGAAGTATGGGTATTCTAATATAGAATTCAGACGAAGGCGTGCACATATTGAGTTAGACATGTTTGTTTCTGCAGAAGACATTCAAATTGCACTCTGCTAACCGCGATATCTACGAGTCAAGAAGTAGGTGCATGTCGCACTCAGAGTTGGAGATCGGTGTGTGGCTTTTGTTGCATAGTTTCGATCTTGCAGGCCGAGGTCTGTGGCCTGAGACTCGATCTCGCACAATGTACTAGTTTCGGGTTTCATCGTCGGCGTATTGCGCGGCGGGAAAAGCTTGGAAACTGTGCCATCGGGAGATGAAAACAACGTGCGATGCCATCTGATCGCATTATGATGTCAAGTAATGTCTTCGCTGTACAATGACTGGAAAGTGTACTATGCGGTACTGAATTTGCTCGTTCACACGAAGAGAGCTCTTCGTGTGAAGCTTAGCGTTGCGCAATTGACAGTAAACTTTTACAAGCGAAGAGTATTTATGAAATTCCTAGTTGGGATTTGTGGTGATATTGGTTGAAAATCATTGATGGTTAATACAATTAAATTCACTGTTTAAAGTCAGACAGAATAAAGATAGACGTTCAGATAAACGGATTGAATTAAATAAATGCAAATTGCTTTGTTTTCAATGAAGGTTTTGCTAGATGACTGCATTTTATAGCTATACATACTTATGGACCATAAATGAAGCCAGTTTACAATAGTGATTTTTGTTTTTTTTTTTTTATCAAATAGTAAAATATATTTTAGTACGACTGTGTTTAGTTTCCCAAATAAAAACAGAGCACTTTAACTGACATCTGCTGACAATTAAACCGTAATCGATTTGCGTTAATCACGCCTCGTCATTATGCAGAGCGAGAGCAGAGGCATTGATTTATTCCAGCCGGTTTTGTTTTTCGCTTGCCTGCCTGGATCGAATGGATCAATCTAAGTTACGTGTGGGCGCAGCACCATGCGGCAAATGCTCTAGAAATGATTGCGTTTCCCGTTAGGTTCATTCACGACTGGCACGACCATCTTTCTTTTAGTTGCTAGCTCCTCGAGCAAGCCATAATAATCCGCACTTGCAGTTTTCAATCGCTGCGCTTATTATTACCGGTACTCGGTGGCGATGATTTATTGCGCGGTTCCAATCGACTGCACCAGAATGTAAGCTAAGTGCTTCACGCGTGAGTTGGATTAATACGCATATCATGACCATTCTAAATTAAGGCATCTACGATCTCCAGGGCTATGAAAGAGCAAATGAGGGAGAAGCAAGGATTTGGCTACGGTTGAGAGACAGTGTGAGCAGCTGATGTTCGCGCCAGGTGATGCGACAGACGGACAGGTTGTTTTCTTGTTCCCGGGTTCAATTTGTCTTAAGTTACCTTGCTGCACATGGTTCGGAAGGTTTAACATGCGCGGCAGATGTGTTTTAACTTGATTAGTCAATGTACTAGCTTGGGATAGGTTCAAAGGGCCTTCAGCTGGGATGAGGATAATTACCAGTTCTTATTGGAATCTTGTAGGTTTTTAAACAGCTGTTATTTGAGTTACTTTGGAGCTAAACTCAACAATCTTGAGAAGACTGAGATGTTATCAAAATTGTCTTCGAAATTCCTAGTGAATTGAAAGGATTTATTAGTTTCTTTGATCATTTTTTAATGTTTTATTTTTTTCCGCTTATAAAGCACTTAGAGAAGCTTGTGAAATATTTTCATAATTAAGTTGCTTTGGATGCTCCTTCAAGCTTCAACAGCTTCTTATTTTTAGTCTTTCTTTGAAATACGATGTGTAATATTTTTTTAATAAACCATGATTTCCCAAAGATTAAATTGACTATCTAAATATATTTAGTTTCTAAAAAAGTCATCATTCTACTTACAGGACAATAGATGATTTTAATTAATTGATTAATTGTGACTTAAGAAGTCGTTGACAAATTCCTCACTTTCCACGATAAGATGAAACAAACCGCGCTTAGCACGTGCTTCTTCTTTCTTCTTTGCTTGTTTTCTTTATGATCTTTACGACTCCTGAATGTCAAAAAAAGAAGCAACAAAAAAAAGAAGATAAAAAACTCTTGTTGGTTGCATTTGTTTGAGCAGCTTCCAGTGTTTTCTTCGTTGTTCCTGGCATTCTATAGTAAACATCCAGCATTAGCAGTGTTTGCTTTTACTGATCCGTTTTGCTCTTGTTGGAGCATCTTCAACGCTTCGGCAATAAAAATCGTAATCACTGTTTTGACTGGAACTCTACCAGACGCAGGAATACGCCAGACTTGTAGTCTACTCATATCTTGTTTTCCTGCTGGTGTCTCTCGATTCACTTCCCAGTACTCTCAACAACGCGCGCGTGCCATCACCGCGCACTTAACTCCTGCTCATCATTCATCTCGTCTTCATCTGCATCGCGCACAAAAATAGCTGCCGGCATGCCGTAAACTTTTTGGACGCGAGTTTGGGCGCGAGGTGATGCATCGATTTGAACAGCGTGTTTTTGGCAATCTCGCCGCGCAGGAAAAACACGGGGATAGTGCAAATATTCTAGGAAATTATCGTTAGCAACGAGTGTTTGTCACCGACATAATTTATTCTTATTTATTCTGATTGCATACTATCACAAATTTGGACTGGTAAGTGCTTATTAAAAGAAAGGAGCTGGAAATCAACATCACAGGACAAAATTTACTTCTAATAGCTTCCCATCTTAAGGACTAGAAAAGTATACAATAGAACGACTATCTAAAGATCAGTTAGTCATGTTTCTATGTTGAATAGAAAATTGCTATTGGATATTCCGGGGGCGGCTCTATCAAGAGATTTAGAAAAACTACTTTCTTAAAACTGTTTGTCTTTTCTAATTTAAAATGTAACAGAGGTACCTAAAAATATGTTATAGGTATAGATAGAAAGAGAAAGTTGTATGCTTTCTAAAGATGCCTCAATCGTAATCCCCATGCACAGGGGGTTACTGTAACTTCTGTTCAAACATTAATTTGCTCCAATTGCCTAAACTTGTAACAATTTGTGGAATAAACGCGAGAATTAGCTCAACTAGCTGAAATTAACTTTCGCACTACTTTGTCTAGAGTACCCACACTCATCAGCCACTTCGGCATACTCAAATGCGATCCATCTCTCTCGTGTCGTTGTGCAGACTATTTACGACCGCTCGGTATAGTATTCGGCATCTGGCTCATTTGGCGCATCGCGTTTGTCCCACAACGCTCGTCGCGTCATCGTCGTAAACGTCGGCCGTAATTGCGATTAATTGTATTAAGTCATTTAGGTCCTTAGAGTGTGTATTAAATGCGCTGGGTGCGCGCGGGCGGCCGGCCGGCGAGCGACAAATTAACTAACCGAGCGACTAATTGCGCGCACCGCATATCACTTTTTTCATGCGGGAAATTCCTGCCTGACTGAAACTGTACTGAAACTCGTGAACTCATACAGCCAGTAAATAGGTTATAAAGTGGATAGACTAATCGTGAGTCACTTATAATAGGATTGAACGAGATGAAAAACAGGCGATAATTACGTAGCGAAACGGGGTTGGGCGAGACAAATCGGTGCGTATCTTTATTTCAACATGATTTCGGCTATGTGGCAAGGTGAGGAATTTCTTGGGTTGTTGCGTGTACGTTCGCACTTTGTGTGCCAAGAACTATAAATGAATGAGAGATGCTGAATAAATACAAATCTAGGATGAGGAATTTGTGTTTTAATAAGTTTAGTTTGAAACCGAATAAATTTTCCTTTATCTTCAACTGAAGCACAAACTTTCCAACTTTACTTTAGCAAATTTAATATATTTTACTTTTTATCATCTTTCACAAAGAAGAATATTAAGTTCATAGAATCTCGTGGCATATAATAAATATGCATATTTCATCTTTACACGTTGTAATTTACGTTAGCAATTAATTGAATATAGAATTTACTTTTATTCTTATTTACTAAATTATTTCATCTTGGATCTAGCAGATGTCCTATCAGCTTACTTTGCGCACCTTGCATTCGTCAGCTTGGTGGATTGGTTTTTGTTGTCTTTAACCTCAATTGTTGCATTAAGAGCGTTATTGACCATGGTGCGATATCAGTTTTTATCAGGTCTACACAGGTGCTTTGATTTGATTGGAATTTAACAATTGCGCACACAAGTAAATTGAAAATCAAGAAGATGTATTGCTTTAATTAGTATATAGAATTAAATCATGGTAGTTTTTCGGAATTTGTTCAAAGTTGAGTTTCTATTTGGCAAAGTAGTATCTTCTTCGAGTTGTATTTTCCACTGTAACATAAAGAAACAATAGAAATTCATTTTTTCTCAGCCATCGTTAACCTGGAAGATCACAATGCGCCTATTGCTATAATGCATATAATGATTCCAGCAACAATAGGCAATTGCCAATTATTCTACATTTAGCATTCAATGTTTTGTTGCCTCCATCTTCCTGTATCGATTATCGGCTATTCTCTCAATACACGCTATTCATTCACGTGGTAAATCATCTGTCTCTACCATGCACACAATTATCACAAGGCCAGCTTAAAACTATACTAGCAACGTAGGTAGAATGAACAGATAGGAATAGAGTAGAAAGTGCAATTGTTGACTTACTTCCAACTGATGTGAATTGAGCGTAACAAGTAGTTGAGAACGTGTCAGCATGTGGACAGGAAAGAGAGGAGAAATAAGAAGTGCACACTGCTGGGGCATTGCGGGTCGGAAGCGGATGCAGGATGTTGGCAGCGGAGGTAGGCAGGATGCAGGGACAGAGACACCTGTTCAACCTTACCTATGCAGTCATAATCAAGTCATGCTGTAAATTAGTTGAATAATTGGCTTGAATTCAATCTGAGGTTTAAATGTAATTCAACCGATTCGTGTTTTATTGGCGGCGTAACTCTTGTTCTTGCATTAAAGCAAGAATTTGTTTTAATGGTAGCATCTTGATTCGTTGACATTTATTATGTGCATTAATCATACTTGGAATAGAAGACTCATCATTACTCATCACTATTGCGGATAAAAATTACTTATGTACATATTCAGTGTACGTTTAACTTCATCAATGATGTGTCTCATTAAACTCAATTTTTCATTCTTTATTTCTTGCTTAATAAATGCAGTTTGAACGTTTGTTCTTCAAGTGCATTTTATCACGTTTACAGTTATTGAGATTTGTAGCAGCTTGGAAAATAGTCGGGCTTATTTCGAAATTTATCAGCACGTAAATTATTTCCATTGCTGAAGCATAGTGTAAAATGTAAAAATAACTAAATCGCTGTACTTGTACATGCAAACCGCTCCTGTTTTCAAGGTCTTGCATTGTCCCGCCACTGTTTTCTGGCTGGTGGTTTTCCTTGTTAGCGAATAAATTCCAGTCGTAATTACGGTATGCTGACAACACATTCACAACTGCGTGTAATTAGACAAATGCGAGCAGGCAACAAGGTTGCGTAAATGTGATTGCAAGGAGTAGTCTTTCTGAATCAATTGAAACATTAACACACGAACCATTCAAGCCTTCATGGAATGTTGAAGTACTTGCGTTGATTTTATAAGCAATCTATACTTGGGAGGAGATTAATGATCTTTAGTGTGCAGTTGTGGATTTGTTTACATCTTGCTTGCACTCTGTTTGGTGAGAGGATAAACTGGGAAATTTGTTAATCTCATGTGTGCGCAATGAGGCGTTGGATAATGATGATGATGGTAATTTATTAAAGCACCCATTCATACAGGGGCGGGCTAACGACTGGGTAACTTTGAGAATTGTCTAGGGCCCATTATTTTTGAGGCCCTAGGTTAATTTAACAAAAATGCGTAATTGTTGCATCATTATTTTTTCCTTGCAAAATACAAAGTACAATTTTGCTTAAAGGCCCGCTTTTGTCTTAGTCCGTTTCTGCATTCAGACAATATTTGTTTATATACCCTTGGCACCATGATTTTTTGTTTTCATTCTGAACTGCATGTTGAAAATGTTGATGTTGATGATGTTTTGTTTGTTTCAGGTGAGTTTCGACAGCTTTCCTAAGCTTCCCACGCTTTTAATCGACAGTTAAGCATTTCCTCTATAAAAGTAAGTTCAGTTTGCTTCCTCTGACTCATCCTGGTCAATTAAACATTTACTGTTTACAATAAGGCAAATGCGATTGACATGGATCTCGTCATTCTCGGTGTATACAGGTCTCGAGGTTTTCGCCGGAGATGCAGATTACTTGTATATGATGAATGATGGCCCAGTTTTTCCAGTCAATATTTAGTTAATCGTAGAGTTTATGATCTGATGCAGCGTTGCAGTGGGCATATTAATATGTTCATGTTGCGTATACATGCGTGATGGCTACAATTTTAACATTTGCATTTCCCAAGTCGGTAGAGCATTAGCTAATAACAACTAGATTTATTACATTGTTGTTCCATGTTGCTAACATGCGCTGAGAATTCATGATGACCTTCGTATTAAATTTTCTAATGTTGCAAAGTTTAAAGTTATTACGACATCTAAAAAAATGAAATCTTTTTTCGATTAGTTTTTAACGTTTGAGTTATTTTCCATCTTTAATTATGAACTCTTTATGGCCATCATTTATGTTAATGAACCTGCTACTCTGCTTTCATTACGGCAGGCATAATGACAGCGCTGTATTATTGCATTATTAATCGAGTTTTGCTAAAATTCTAGCATTATTTGGCGGATGATTATATTCAGCATCCGGAAAGAACATCCGCTTTTGATGTAACTTACATTGAACATCTCTCGGTTCAGTGCTCACATGATTTAAACAATTGTTGTGAAATGTCATCAAACTACAAGTAGCTTTGGTTGTATTACAAATGAATAATGAGACGCATTTTCTACTGATGATGAATATTGATGTTGTTGAATTATACATTTAGTAACATTTATTAAATGCTCCCAAATATTGTCAATAATTCAATCAACGTCATTCTTAATCATGTCGACTTTACTAGAATTCAACTGTCACAAGTTTTCAATTTTGTTTTAATTTAAAATGTATGTTTTGTAGCTGCAGTTATTGTTGATTACTGACTGTTTTGTCTAGCTGGGCGCTACTCATGAAATATGCAAACGTTCTATTTCACTATTGGCTATGGATATTATAAACATCACTTAGCCAACGGACGGCAGAGTAATAATATAATTATAATTAATGCAATTTTCATGTTTGGCAAACAACATAATATCGAAAACTGTTTTGTCATTTAATTAGGAACAATCTAACGAACGGTTAATAGCACGACTGTTCAATTATCAAATCTACAGTCAGTTTTTTTTTTCTCGAAAATAATGGATGCGTCACCTGGTTGCAATTAAACTAATGCTATATAGGGATTCATTTGGGCATAGTTTGATGTGGCATTATATGATATTCGTCATGAGTTTACACAATTAAATGAGTAAATATTCCTGATAATTAATATGATATTTATTAATTCTATTTTTCACCGGGTAATGACTAGTGATTTAATAGGAACATGAAATGAACAATCAACAATTCCGTAATTTCACTGCATGTCAATGTTGGGACACTAATAACAAGAGGGTCATTATTGAAGTAGACATTACCTACACGCACTTCATGTCCACATCCTGCTTGTCGGACATCTCGTTGGACTCGTAGGCGTATAATGTAAACAAGAATATAGCGAAACATGAACGATTGACAGCGTAATAATAATACTCAACGCTTGTCGCTGCAACGTCACAATCTTTCGGTGTAAGATGGTTAGCTGCGTTTTTCTTGTTTATAATTCGGGAATTACTTCCGGGAATTGTTTTTATAAGTTTCACGTCGACGTCGCTTGGCTGTAGATTTGAGAAACCGGCCCATTGAAAACTATTATTGTAGTAGACGCGTTGATGAACTAATTTACGCTCACAGTTTCTTGAAGATTCTTCTTTCTATCAAGGGGAAAGAACATAAGATAGGTCTTGTTGTTATTTATTTCCTTTGATTTGCACAAGTTCAATCGGAATTGTTGAGTAAGCTCTAATATATTGCAATATTTAGTGAGAAGATATTTCTTCTAGTCTAAAATCATTTTCATGTTGTCTGTGCTTCTATTACTTTCACACTTCTTGCCGATACTATAATGTTTCTTCTATGTAGAGTATCTGGTAACTTGAGGGAATGGATGTGTTATATTTACTGGGTTCTGTGTAACTGGAGAAAGTCGCTTTCCTTTTGGGAGCAATGCGCGAGCTCTTTCAGTATTACTTTTTCGAGGATGAAGAAATGCTCGCAAAATTGAATGGGATGTGAGCCAAAAGCTGCACCAACATCTGAATACATCTGAATCTGAATCAAAAAAAGTTATTGCTATGAGACAGTCCCAAACATCAACTTCTTTTCAAAACTTCAAAAATGCATCATATTTCAGCATGATAGAACGTATGATGTGGATTGAGAATTGGTTTAATAGGATTATGAATTTTCGAAATTAGGAAATGATTCTATTTTTTATGTAACAAACAATGTAAGTGAATCTTATTATTTCAGAACCATGTCGGAATAATCTACGATTTGCAATATTCCCGTTCTATTACAATTTCATGCCAAAAACCCATTTCTACCCTTAAACCTATCAGAATTTTTTTTTGATTTTGTTTTAAAAGTTGCTTGCATTGAATCCACTCCAATATCTCATTCTTTTTTATGGTACTATCTTAATTCTCTATTCTTAACCTCTACATCTGGAAGTAGTGCAGTAAAAAGTGTGATTCATCTGACTGTAAATCATCTGACTATTGTGATCTTATGATCCGCAAATTATGCCCGCCATTCTACCGTCAGACATGCGTCAAACAAAATAATGATATGCGTTGAGTGCCACGAGATAGCGCTATTCCAGGCGAGCTTTCGGGATGTCAGGAAACATTGTGGATAAACAGTAACGGCGAAACTTGCGCGATTTGACGGTCATGCCAAGTTGATGCCAACTATCCGGCGGTCTCGCGTGGCAGAGTAAGCATGCTTCTTATTTATTTAGAGCAATAATGTGCGCGACATGAACGGGGCAAGATTCTCGCGTTAATATCTCTTAGTATCGCGTCGAATAATCTAAATATATTGCGGATTTGTCTATTTTCACAACCGGGATACACTTTCGTTACGAGATCGTGGGATATTTATAAGTTCTTATTCACAGTACAAGCAAACGACGTCAGAATTTTGGGTGCAGAGTAAAATTATGGAGAACAGCAGATTGGGATTTAATTCATGTTGAGTCATACTATAGTGTGCTCCTGCTATTTTCCTGGTCTTTCAGTGAAAATAATGGTTCAAATTCCAGTTCGGACTGGTATTAATTGATAAATAACGTGTTGATGAGATCTACTAAAGTATCCCTCGTCGAAAGTTTGGTGTCCTTATTGCCCTTTTCGGTTCACTTCACATTAAGTGTAATTAAGAAGAAATAAGCTTATTATAGGGTATTAAACTCTCCGGAAATGCGTAAAGTTGCATCTCACTCAATGCGTTCTACTACATCAAATTGATGCACAAACGTAGCGCAGAATATGACGACGATGAACTTATAAAGCGAGCGGAAGCGGCGGAGGCGGTCGAGCGACTGCTAAATAGTTGTTGAAAAAAATGCGCCTGCATGCTGATGTAACAATGATGCGCGCACTTTTTCCTCTTTAAATATTTGCGCTCGATGAATACGTTACGTTCGCTTCGACGGATTGAGTTGCTCTCTTCCCGTTGCTGCCGCCTCCGCTGGTCGGGTGAGCAGGGAGCTTTTTACATTGACTGCGGCTGTAACATGTCTGTTTGTGTCTTTAGCTGCAGAAACTAAAATTCAAACTTACACTTTACCCTCCGACTTGGAAACATTTCTCAATTCGACCATCATATTGCGCGTATTTGCCGGTTTATAAATCACACCACAGTGGTGCATATTTGTTATAAATTGCATTTGTATGTGGGCGAATTTTAATTTTATCAAAACGCAGCATTTATTGTTGTTGGTTATGGCGCTTTTAACGCCCATATCCCCCGCGCGCTCTTAATTCGCTGGGAAAAGATCACGACTGTGTAATTATGCGCATTGCAACTCAGGCCGAGTTTTGTTTTTTTATGGCAGACTTATTTTTGCCACCGGCAGGCGCGCTTTCCATTTTAAATTCTCATTCATGTTTATTGCAGGTTTCATCCCTCAACTACGGAGAGCAGCATTAGCAATTTATTTAATCGCTCTCAACATTCAACTTACAACTTTTGTTCGCAAAGCATTGCTTTATTTCCTCTCTGGATAACAAGATTCTATTCAAGCGTAAATGAATCACGATTATTTATTAATCTTCAACTTGAACAACTCTGCTTTAAGTAAATTATAAAAATCAGCACTTGATGAATATTTAATTCTTTTAGTTGCAAACTTATAAGTGGAATCTCTTCTCGAGATTTTCGTCGCTCAATCTTGAATTGAAAGCAACACTCGCTGTATCTTTACATCTACACATATATCGTGTATATTTCTACGCTTTGAGACTGTTACATTCATGTTTACCACTTATTACTTCGTCTAGCTTGATCTCTGGAGTGGTGTGCGTGTAAATTTAGGCATCACACGCATCATCATCGATCATAAACTTTGCAGCATATCTAAACAGTTTCGCATGTAAAGTGTGAGGAGCGTGTGACTTGTGCGTGTTAAGTAACAGCAGTTGTGTGCGCGAAGGACTACACCTAAATTTAATTAATTAATCGAGCGCGAAATGTGTGCATTTTGTGCGTAGTGGTAATATACAGCAGGATATCAACTTCAAATTGTCAGCATGGTAACTTTTCTTGGACAGAGAAAACAAATTTAATACCAAGCTCTCAACTTTTAGTGCTGCAGGCATTAAGTTCATTTTGTGAGATAATCTGTGCTATTGGAGCATCTAGTATAAATTAAATATACAGTCTAGATTATTTTTAGAATATTATGACTTGGGTATATAAAATATCTTTTTGATTCTCGAGCAGCTCGAGTCTTGACAAATGTGTAAATTGTTTTAGAATTACTTTAAGCGCGAAATTAATTCAAATCGATGCCAACATCAAGTGACGCGTAATTATACTCGTGTAATAAAATAGTTAACGTGCTCACCATATTTTCTTCTCTAATGTTCAAGAAATAATCCAAGTTGAGATTGATATTGAAGAGAGTAAGGATTTTAGTACTTTTTGGAGTTTTAGACTGCTTTTCGGTGATATTTTCAAGGATAATAAATAGCAGTTAATATTAAATAGCATTGTTTATTGTTAATATGATACTTAATTAACTCTGGTTTATTGCCAATTATAACTTTACAGCATGAATAGGATAGATATGATCCATTGTTTCTTTTCTCGCAATGAAAAATTGATTTAGATTCTAATACAAGTACTAGTTCTTTGAGCCATAAGAAGATTTAAACATTTCAACATTTTCCGAACCCTCTATTTTTCTCATTGATTTCATTTCAATATCACCTGATTCCATTCTTGTTATTCTCCGCATAAAGTTCGTAGTCTTCTGTTGAGCACGCTGCTCACTTGCGTAGGCTGAGGTTTTATTCTACGTGCTCCACTCGCTGTTAGTCTAGCAAGGCAGTAAATAGTAAAATAGAAAGTGTCTTCGGTGCTTGTACTCCATCGAGTCTTTTGCATTGCCAACTTGTGCACCAGTTAAGCCCAGGTGTTTTGCTCAATGTTCTTCAATGTTGGGCACGCGCACTCTTCGTATCGGTAACGGTATTACGGTTATCTCGAACGCGCAACACAAAATGGTAAATGAAAGACGAAATGAATGCGGTGTGCACGGTGCATGCATCTACGCAGTTGTATTGGCATTGTTTTCCTATCGCTAAAGACCGATACCAAGCCAACTAAATTGGGTTAGGTGGTTATTTGCAATACTTGGAACATTATAGCGGATAGAATTTTAATTTAAATTATGATTTGCGTTTTGGTGTTACAAGTACTGAGAGAGACTAAACTAAAGTTCGATTTGGTTTTCACGAGTGGCCCTGCACCGTACTGCCCTCTGACGCCTTTCGGAACCTACAAGAAGTAAGCATTGACGTTTAAAATTAAATCATTTTTGTTTTTATTTATTATACATGCACAAATATGGTTGCAATTCAACATATTGCATCTCTGCAGTTTGGAAGATTTATGCTTCGTATTTATTTCGCATTTAAAATATATCAAATTCGTTCATCTGTGCAATTTAATTGCGCGCCGCCAAAACAAATTCGTAGATTTTTGTACCCCATATCCCTGCTGATGCTTTGTGAAAATTTATATGCGTACTTTTATCACCTTTACCGCCAACTCTCGAAACATGCGCATATTTTCGTATCTAATAAATGTGCGCAGCGTATCCATCATTGAGCAGCTCGTTGGACGCATTGTTTGTCGATAAATAGCACCCGACGCAATGCAAACACGATCAGCACGAAATATGGGGTGTGCATGCGCTCGCAGGCGGCGAGTGTGTGTTCGGTGGGCGGCTGGCGGCGACCAGCCGACTTCTGTTCGGCTAGCTCGATAAATAATATTAAAGCGTTAATAATGGAGTCACGTACATAATCGACTTGCGATATAATGACGATAATAACGATCATCATCTCACTTTTCTCGTTCGTTTTTTCGCGGCTTGCTATTGAGAAGACGTGCGGACATGAATACGCTACTTAGGCCACAAAAAGTTTAATAAGATGGAAAGGAAAGAATGTTAAATATTTGTGGTTGGATTATGCAATTTAGGAAAATGTGGTTACTATCTCTGAATTTGCAATTTTATAGACCGTTAGAATTAACAACTTTACGTTGTATCTAAAAACTACTGGTCGAATGAATTGTTTATCTTTATATTTCCGGAGTTATCATTCAAATTAAAGTGCAGCTGGTCTTATTATTTCTCGAGTTATTTTATAATTTCAGCAGCTAGCTAATAATATTGCGTATAGAATGCCACTTAAATCATGTTTCTAGGACGTCTAGTTTAGTAGTTATTCAAGTGAATCCAAACCGATAAATTTGTGCCTCTCCCATTTTCCTAACAACCCACTTAAATACTTTCAAGATTGTAAAACACCGAAACTAATTGTCAATTTCAATCAGGGCGCGTTTAATTAGTGCATCATAAATCAATCGTCAAATTAACGATGTAGAGTATCTTTGGAAAGTGTAAGACGGCAGCCAATGTTAGCCACGCCTCAGATATGTCTCCCAGGATGACTTAAGTCACATCATCATTCATTATCATTCAGTACGTTGCAATAGCACGTATTTTCTGTTGATTGATAGATGGAATTTATTTGGCATAAATCATGTACAAGCTCGATAGATTTAAATTCTAGGATTGCTAAACTACATCAAGTCAAATATCATCATATCATATACAATTTAGGTGTGCAGAATTTTCGATTTGAAGTTTGAAGTATTCATTTAAGCAACTAAGCAGCAGAATTAGGCAACCTATGATGCAGAACGCTGAGTTTCTTACTAATTGACACATGTCATATATTTTCTTACAAGTAAACCATCTTTATTTTTATTAATGAAATATACATTACATCTAAAGCAACAGATGTAAGTCTATCTGTTCAGCACTATATCTGCTTTCAGTATTACTTTATTATTCCATTGTTTACGGTCCACCGCACTTGATGGGAAGCGGCATCTAATGTTGATTAATCAGAATTTAATGATACGGTAGAATCTATGCAAATCCATTGTTCATGTCTATGTTCTGATATAGTCATTATAATGAATCCTAATTAAATAAAATATCTACATGGATATCAGCAGTGTTTGCACCGCATAGCATTGTTTTTAATGCTATTGACAATCAGCGAATAAATAGAACAACTGGCGAACCTTGTTAAAACTCTCACCTCTCCTAGTTTTACGCTTCGACAACTTCATTGTCCTCTATGTTCATTCGTCTATTGTGACAGTTTGTTATTGCATTGTGGTTAGAGTGATTTTTGGAATTGTGAGTGAGTGACAACTTTCAATAAAATGCTAGATGAATACTGTTCTATCAAATATAGTTTAGTTATGTGAAAAAACTAGAAAGTAGAGATAATGTAAACTTTTGCTGGATTTATTTATTTTTATATGCAACGTAATTTTTTTCTAGAATGCATTCTTTTATTCAAATTAAAAGTACTTGCCATTTATTAATTTAAGCCTAATTGAAACTATAGATAAAAAGTGTAATTGACGTAATTATCTTTGATTTAATAGGTTTCCATTGAAATTGCAGCAATTACAAAGCCTTAGAATGTAACTTCTTCTTGCTTTCTAGAATAGGAAGCATATTTTGGATATATTTAATTTAAAAATAGCTACTAATAATTAATTTGAATCAATTTGATACTATAGGTAAAATAATAAGTAATCACTGGAATTGACAGAATTGCAGAACTTGTAATCTTTTGAAATTGGGATTGCCACGACATACCGATGTGCTAATACAACATACACACAGTTTCATTACGTACTGTTTATTAATTCAGTTCGCTGTGTTCCTGGCTGCACCGTATCGCAGAACTCATCAACACTAGTTGGTCCGATTATTCAGTACATGTTAATGTGAACTTTAATTACGCCTGCCCGCGCGAGTCCGCATCACGCATTGTTTGCGTTGCATGTCCATACAGCACTCTGGTCATAATTTCCATTTGCATTATACATAAACATTCTTCAGATCTAATCTGATATTTTTATATTTCGGCGCTGCTTGCATGCTGATTGTGGCCGGATTATTCATTTTAACTTGCTCATTTTTATAATCGCTACTGCATGGATGATGATGTCGTGCGCTAGACACATTCGTCCATTAGATTACGTTCGGCCAGGTTGTCGCAAACAATGCCGTGGTGCAATGAGTGACTGGTACTGGGTAGCGAAGAGTTGGTTGGAAGTACTTCGTCTCGCCGGCACACATGACCAGCCATGCATTAAGTTTTTGAGATCGACTTCCGTACACAATACAACGGCAAATGGTCGGTACACTCGGCTAAATTCAACTAACTCACAACATGGGCACATTGCCTTCCATTTCTCTGTCTATTGAAATCCTTTCACGATCACGCCTAATGCTCACTTGCTTTTGAGGAATTATAATTAATTTATTTAGTATACCAGTCTAACGTTTTTCTGATAATATTTGCGCGGGGTTTATGTGAACATTGTAAGACTTACTAGAATCCAAGAAGGAAATTACTTTTTAGTGGAATTACATGAAATTAGGCAAAAGATTCACGCAAATTCTGCAAATGATTTCGGTTAGATTGTGCTTCTGACTGGAGTCTGCGGATGAAGCAAGCCACATAAACGAGAATAGTCCACCTGCTTCTAGCTTGAACCAGGCGCCTCCACCAGAAACTCTAGCATATGAATTCAACTACTAAACACGCAAACCCTAAAATTTCTAATATTGGAAACATACTGTAGACATCCACTAAAATCATGATGGTTAGCAGACAGAATTTAATACTTGTGTATCAACGACAATATCAGCGTTATATTGGTCTGGTTTTATTTCAACATATTTGTTTGATAAAAGTATATTAAATAATTTGAAGCTTAATTCCATTAAACCCTTCAAAAATGGGAATTTTTTAATTTTCTTTAATTTTTAACTCAGACACAACTCGTCCGTTTTCGTTAAGACAAACTCACCATGACAACATTCATGTTATATAGCTGTTCTCCTTTTCTGCCTTGCGTGGATATGTTGGAGAAAGTTTGCAAGGTAATCGATATATAGACGTGTTGACAAATGGGTCTCAGGTTAGCAACGCCAACGTCCCACAACTCCCTCGCTGACAAAGTTCAAATCTAAACAAGGATTAAGTTTGGATTATTTAGTTTACTTTGGCATGTTGTGGCCTAGAATGCGAGCTCGGAAACAATTTGTGATTAAATTTGAAACTCAATTAATTCTATCTCATTTATCTTATAGGATCAATTTTTTTGCAATGCAATTTTTTTCTTAAAGAAACATATTGTAAGTTTTACTGTGGTATTTCGAAATAGCTGTTTTATGGCAAAAAGAATTCACGTTGATTAAATTAAACAGGCTCAGTTAATAATAATGCACGGACTTGGTAGACGCTTTATGGTCTGCGAATAAATTTGCAAAATGAAAGAGTTCTGTTCCGAATAGTGGGGCGCATTTTATACGTTTTATCATTTTCTATGTGTTCCTGCTCATTCTGAAAATCTGAGATGCCAGCAGTAGGTAGATACTGCTTGTATGCTGTGTTTTAATTAAGTTCTAATGTGTTCACTACGCCGTGGAGCTTATTATTTCTCATAAACTTGGCTAATAATTCACGGCGGTGCAATCATTTCTTCCTTGCAACTCAGAAAAATTAAAGCGAGACTAGTTTGTAGGTAAATTGTATACGCATGCAACAGTTTTGTGCTTGTGTAGCTTGTAATAATTTAATATGAAAGCTTCTGGACTGAAACGCTTGTGATCATTTTGTTACCCCGAGCTTTTTCTACGTCATTCATGCGCGGTGTGAGCAGTAATGGCGCTGCAATGATAAATAGCCAACGATGTAGTGAATTGCGCGTTCTTTTTTTATCCTGCTTTTCATAAATACACCCAACTGGCAAAATTGTTAACCTATGCCTTTAAATTCTTGTATTTTTTTACACCTGCCTGACATTTACAAAACACGCCTGCACTTAACAGTCAAATGCCTTCAAAGTGCGAACTTCTGGAACAAACTGTTTCATCGGTTGTTTGGCTATCAATTTTGATTTTTGTTCATGTTGTTATTTAATTAACTTGCTGAAAAGTTCCTCATTTATCTATGCAGAATTATGTAACTGCGAGGTTTTCAGCTTTTCTTGGATAACTCCAACGCCTTGCTGCTGTGTGTGGCAGACAGACTCGAAGCATGAGAAAGACATAGGTTAATCCGATTTACTAAATCGAGATTAAAAGCTTTACGCGTCTATTCACAAGTTGGCGCAACCTTTTCGAGTTTCCTGCTGATTCTTGTACTGGAACTCGAGTTCTATGGGCGAATTGAGCTGAATGGGATTGTAAGCATTGCGTTACATTCTACAGCTGCAAGTTGGTAGCGCACTTTGGGTGTGTTTTGCGGCCGCCCAATTCACGGACGCAATTTGTAAAAGCATTGAAAATATCTAAGATATTCAGATTTAGAGCCATTCAGAGTGCATTTGGCTGTGATATGTTTTATCCGCTAAGTATCGCGCATAAATATTCAGCTCGTTTGAAGGATGACAATACGATTGTCACAATGCATCCGAGTGTTGATGAAGTACGCCTATGATAGCAGCTGAATGTGAATTAAGACAAAAGATAAAACAAACTGTGGCTAGTGGAGGCTCTCAGTTGCGAGTCAAAAATGGGAAAAGGGGGAAGGAAAACAATAGCTGAGTGTCGAGAAGAGTGGCAAGACGGGCGCGAAAGGTCGAAAGTGAAGCACCTTTCGAGGATATGTGAATATCCTCTCTGACCCTTTGTCATAACAGTAGACATACAGGAAGTTTAAAGTAGGCAACCAAATTATCTTGACAACTCAAAGCAGAATTATTGTACCAGAACTAGATTTTTTAGTTTTACGCTCAGAAAATAACGCAGAAGATCAGATAAAAAACAAGATATTAAATATACAGTTCAATAAGAAGCAATTAATTTTATTGTTTTCTTGTTTTAGCTGTTGGTGTATATGCATCTAAGTGTTTCACAAAAGAGCGCTAGAATAACAAGATGGGGTGTTCAGGCAGGTTATGTCCGTCTAGTGTATGTCTCCGGTTGACGATGAAGCAAGCATGTTTCAGTAGGGTGAAACCCAGCAAATGCAAGCCTTTCATTTAGCTCCCACCTATTTTACCAGTATCACAATCACTGCAGCAACGCACCTTGGTGGCGGTTGAAAGTGGCTTCCACCTTGTTGTCATCCAGGCGGCAAAGCGAACTTTACACACGAACGCTCAATGAGCAAAACAATGCAGTTTCCAACACTGCTTACAGCCAACAGAGTGTTGTGACACTCAAGTGTCGTCACAATACAGCTGTAACTATGATTCCATTTTCTTTCCAAAGGTTGATTGAGCAAATGACCTATAAATAAAACGCAAGAAACCACTGTAATTGCTGGCGTAATCGATGTTTAATTCAAATGATGCGATGATGAAATTATGCGGGGCTCAATTAAGCAATTTTCTTCATTATAAAATAGTGCTGATCACAATTAAAATTTGCCAAGGACAAAGAACTACGCGGGAGTTGGTTGAGTAAATTCTGTGTTTATGTAATTTCCTAGTCTCAAAATAGTTACACCTTGTGCAATATTGTTTGCATCGTAATTTCTACGCTAATCACGGCATTGTAATAATAATTAATTAACTGTACCATACATATACTTTTATTATGCGCAATAGACTTATTTGTTTTTACTTATTGCAGTTGTTTGCGGTTATTACTTGTTGTTGTTCTATTGGTTTTATCTATTTTTCTTTTCTATAAAGTAGGCAAAGTAGAGAGTAAGCAAATGGATTGGCGTAATTTATTTTGCGACGTTATGAGCGTTACGATCGCCGGGCGAGTTACCAAAACGGCCTACGAGGAAGCACCAGACAAAGTAACTTATTTTTGGCTCGATATTTTGTATCGCTCGAGTTCATGTCGGCGGAAATGGGAATGTCTGT
Organism: Diploeciton nevermanni; assembly: GCA_027575565.1. Lineage (NCBI taxonomy): Eukaryota > Metazoa > Arthropoda > Insecta > Coleoptera > Staphylinidae > Diploeciton > Diploeciton nevermanni. The sequence continues at coordinate 1,639,994 of JAODIE010000002.1, read as the reverse complement.
TCGTCCGTTAAATGGCGAAGGGCTCTTTCTGCAATACACCAAGAAGGAGCCGGAAAGTGTGCGATATGCGATTGCCAGTTTCCCCACTATTTTTTCTCAATAGTATGTCTTATGGTACGCTGCGTATTTGTATTAACAGCGTTTGTGAGGCTTGTCTGAAGAGCGACATCAAGCGCGACGAGAAACTCGATTATTTTCCTATAGTTTTGTTGCGCTTGGTTCGGATAGGCGGATGGAATCTCAGCCTGTCATAGCACACTCTGGAGCTGCATCGGTGCTTCGAGAAAGCGATATATCACGGAAAGGAATTCATCATTTCTCATTTTTCTTCGTAGCGTCTCCCGTGTGCTGTTTCGGAATACCGCATAGGTAAAAAAATAGCAACGCGTCTGAATGTTTCGATTTATGCTTCTACCACTTTGCGATTGCGTTATGCCTACCCTATTCATTGCCTACCCAGTTGCATACCCACAGAATGCGAGGTTGCCCTGAATGTCAACAGAGACAATCGCGTATTTTACAATTTCTTTCAATGAGGGATCTTTCACTTATTTAATATTTCCTTGTATATCACAGTCTGCAAATTGCATGAATCTGCCAGCACATCTACATCGGAAACAACATTATGTATTTGACGTTGTGCGATAGTCTGGGGTAACTTTCACGAGATGCCACGCTTCCTGCAATTCGTCGCCGGGTCGTTTTCAATAATGCATTTCCTTGCGCGCAAATATGTATTCTCTTGTTGTGCTTGCCATTTCGTTGTTCATCGCAAACTGCGAAAACATTTACGCGACAGCAGTCGAAGTTTTCCTGCACTTTTCTCTTTGTTCGTTTTTTGAGGCCAAAGCAGAAGTGTGTTGTGTGTTTTTTACAAGTAAACATCGTCGTTCTCGCACGTGTCTCTTTTTATTCATTTTTAATAAGACCTGCCGAGTGAATGTGGAAGTGGCTCAAGCCTGGAATGTCATATCGAGGACGATGTTTTTTATTGCTACCTCCATACCGCTTTCTTGCAAGTCTACCTTTATTTCTGAATACGCTCAGGTGAATAATTAACGCGTGCTCTGCAGACGAAACCTCAGGGTTCCTGCAAGCAAATTGCACGCATTTTAAGTACGGTCGCGTAGTATCGTAAACCGGAAGTCGGCAAAAAAGATGTTGTAGCGGTTGGTAACCTATATTCTATCTCAGAGAAATTGCAATTTACGTTTTAGTTGAGATTTGATAAAATTGTAAAAGACAAAGTTTTATTGCTAATACCGACTTATTCTTGAGTGTAGGCAACCCAATTAACTACAACATTAGAAAATATGTCAACAACATTTTTAGAATATTAGAGTAACGTGTTGTTAGTAAAAAAATTGTAAAAGTCACACTTTTACTTCTTCCTCATCTCATTCTTGATAATGTCATTGCACAGCAATATCTTTATTCTGAAGTACATCCTGGGGTAACTTTTAGGTCTTTAAAGTCCTCACTTAATTTTGTAGACTGTGAAATCTTTACAAAGTCTGAATGGACAACGTAATTATCCTATAATTTTCAAATTGCTTTACATTTGCAATCGTTTCTTTTTCCAAAAAACATCCCATCATTGAAAAAACAAACAAGAGGAAAATAAAATTATATAGCTCAGCACCACTCCTACTTCCTACAATATCAACCCCAACACATGACCACAGTAATGTCGTAAAATTTTACACATTTTATTCATTTTACTCTCAATTAATTTCATTTTCCCATGCGGTTTTTTTTCTCTATAGTGGCGATGAAGCAAGTCTTTCTTGTATCTTCTACGCTCTAGTATAATGTGCTAGTAGTGTGGTACTAAAGTGTAATGTAATGTTAAGACTATTGCGCGTCTTTCTGCTTTAGAGGTAGATTTATTGGGTTTGTGTCGTCGTCTCGTCTGGTTGTCTTTTATTCCACGACTTGCAGCCGCATCGAGTTGGAGCAAGCCTCTGACGTGTTTATTATGCATTCCGACGAGTAAATCGCGCCGACGACGACGCCCCGTAATCACGGCCGCATTCCTTCGGGTCAAATGAAAACCACCCTCTGGCTGCCGCACGCAGCGCCGAAACAAACGCGTCTGCTGAAATGAGGGCTTATTTCGGGTGGGCGCGCGCGACGAAGTGGTGGCGGCGGCATTTATTTTCTCGCCTCGTTTAGCTGCCGCCGCATCCACGCTAACAAGCTCGCTTGCCACGTTTAACACACACGTAGGGACAACGCATTTATTTTTTGTAAATTCATTATATTATTAATATTCTATCATTACGTCATGGTCTTTAAGCTGTATGTGTGTTGTTTTGTATTTAATTCATGCTCATATCCGAAGGGATTTAGCGCGGTTTCCTCTTGCAGCAGCGGAAAGTAATAGCAGGTTGTGAGGTGTTTTATTTTGCGTGCGGTAAGGGCGGCAGGCGTACGTGTATGACATAACCGAGTGAAAACTGGTAGAAGCATCAATCACGCGCACGTCGTCGGCAATTATCTGCGCAATAAATATTTTTACAAGCCATCATCCCTTTTTCCGTCATCCAACCAGCAAGCATTTTGTTTGTTGGGGGAAGATTTCGGTTGTAAAAGCTTTAGCCCTAAAGGCTTCAAGTCTATTTATCCTCTCAATATGCGTAATAATTTCTATCATGTGGCAAGACCTAAAGTTCTGTTGTTATTACTCATGTTAGTAAAGAAGCCTAAAACATGAAAAGATTGATGTGCTCGTACATTCAGTGTATATCTGTCTATCAAAGATATATTTTCCGCAATCGACAATTGTTCTTATTCTGGTTGTTGTGGTCGCTGCACTAGCTTTCTATTTCCGGTACCTAGATCTCTAGCTGCATGCAAAGCACGTGATATATGGGTGAAGCATTCTATCTACATTAATCTTTGTTGCGATGCGCAAAAACCGGAGAATTTTTCATTCGCCGCTGCTTTTCCGGGGTTTATAAATATATCCTCTACCTCGCAACGGAAACGTGAATCATGCAGGCTGGGAGTCACTCGTCTCTCCAATGACCGATAATTTCACTCGAAACCAAGCAATAACAGATATTCTCCAGAAGAACCGTAAACAAAATTAAGCTTCAGCATCGCCTGCAGAGCGTCACATCACATTGCAGAGCTGCAGTCTATTTAGTGCATTTACTACTCATGCATTGTTTAATCGTTGACCGGATGTGCCATCAGCAGGCGTCGACGTGCACCGGAACCACGCCATTGTAGACACTTTCGACAGGGTGTGACCAAAAGCAATGCCCAAGTTGGATAACTTTCTTAGGAAATGTATGAATCGGAACAAATGCATAAAGCCGATTGGAAGAGTTGATAGAAAAATTGTCTTACTGACCGTTGCCGTAATTTGTTTTCCGTGATCTTTCGGCGTCTTCCGGTAGGATGGCATACGCTGTCATTTCGAAGGCAGGGCATGTCGAGGTACGTGACCGACCTGTCCGACCGTGTCCGAACACTTCCTGTTTTGCTGCCGCTCACGCGCACTCTGCAGCGATATGAATTGTTGCGTCGGCGTTTGGGGTGTGTGCGCGCTGTGGACAGAAAGTGGCAGCTCGCAGTAACGACCGGGGATGCTTTCAGCGGTTGGTGTTCTTTATATCAAAATTACGCCTGGAGGAAACTGATGTTATGTTTGGATGTTTGTTTCCAGATGTTCGAAGGTCCGTGTGTGGTTGGGTTTTGACGTGGGCAATTACTCTTGTTAGCGTTGACAATTTTTTCGTCTACAGTATCAAGGATTATTCTGGTTCTATTTGTTTTGGTGGAAAGGCAAACAAATAATCTCTTTAGAAAATATCCAACAACTGAAAATATATGCAATCATGTGTATATGCAATGAATTTACTAATTATTGAAAAATTGTTTTACTGGTTGCCTACCACTTTTGTTTTATATAATATTTTCATAAATGTTTTTTGTTTACAAAGGGATTGAATACATATGACAAATAATTCTTTCTGTTAAAAAGAAAACACAATTCTAAGTGTTTTATTAATTGCCTACAACAAAAAGCTTTATTGAAGCTTGAGTTTCTACCTCAAACTGAGTTTCAACATTCCCATTGTTTGTTCGTCGTTGACCTGATCTGATGGATGAAATTGTTTTCTTCATTCAAATTTTGTAGGTTTTTTTGAAATACGTGCCGCACGCTTGCGCAAACGTTCTCCGTAAATATTCCGTTAATATTTAATGCCATGAATTATGTCTTTCTTGTAGCTGCCCCCTCTTTCTCTTGACTTGCTTCTACGAGCTGCTATAAAATATGTAAAAATAATCCAAAACTGCGCTCTGTCGAAGAAAGAAAAAGGTGTTTTGTTTCTGAAAACTGTGCTATAAAAAAAATCGAATGGAAAATTCGTCGCTCTAGTCGCGGAACTGTGTGCAAACACGAGTAATTTAATACAAATGCACAATACTCTCATTGTACCAGCTCACTACAATATGCTCATGACATAACTCGACAGGCACACAGTATGCTTTCTATTTATTCCACATCAACTTGTTTGGTCGATTAATAAATTACGCGTTTCACCCATTTTTCTACAATGTTGACGCAACTCACGCATGCCAAATGCAATATTCTCGGCTGTTATTTCACGGAATTACGCCACGATATACATTGGAAATGTCATTTTTGCAATCATGTTTTGTGTATTTTTTTATAGATTGTGTCCAAATTGCATTGGGACGTTATGCCTACAGCTACATGATCAGCGCGTGTGGCGTTACAATTATCAGGTCTATGCGTCATGTTTGCGCGGAAATTTGAATTCTTCGGCAATTAAATTGCCTGCCGTTCTCGGGAGTAGGGACGGGAGCGGCTGGTACACTCCCGATTGTGTTGTATTTTATTAGTGGATGCGCTGCCGAATGCGTGGGTGTGTTCGATGCCGGTCGTCGTGTGTGGTTTTGAAACGTTGCAAACATTGCATGCATTACGCCACAAACGGGCGCTTAAGTTGCAATCATTGTGTGCGGCTGTCGGAAAAATTGTGCACTTGCGGAATTTGCGCGCTGCAACACCGTGCATTAAGCTACAAGATAACCACGCTATTGTTTTGTCGTTTTTCACGGAAAATTGTGCGCTCCACAATTCGAACAATCGCGGTGGGATAAAGGCATGCGAGGTTGCGTGCGAATTGGAGAAAATGAAAAAAGCACCCGCATGACGTTTTAGAGATGAATAGCTGTAGTGTCACGTTTAATTATGTTCGGCGTGTATTAATTTATTTCACCGCTGTGCAATTGAGTTTAATTAATTACGGTCGAATGAATTGTTTCGATTGCAAAGTATTGGCTTTGTGCGGCAGATTAAAAGTGCGCGCTGTGCGTTCAAGTGAATTAATTATAAAAGTGTAAAGTCGGAAAATGCGGCATATGGCTGCGGGTGCACTGAAATTGCATGAGTACGAAATGTTTGTTTCTTGTTTGTGCAAACTTGGACATTATACGTTATGAAACTAAGGGGTGCGTAATGCCTTCGCCGCCTCTGGAGACTTATAAAGCGACGCGCGTGACCCGTAACGCTTTTTTAAGAGAATATTTATTATGTTAGTGACTTTATAACGTGTCTGCGCAGAAAATAGATATATTCCGAGCAGCTTACTCATGGAAAGGCATATGAGAAACATTTGCGAAATTAGTTGTCTACGATGCATGTCTTCTTTGTTTAAAAAGAAAATATAACGTTGAGATTTTGTAGCTCAGTTATTTCACATTTCTAATTAGTTTATTCAATATACGATCAAATCTTTTGCAATCAATTGTTTGATTTTATAAGTTGCTATTACTTCAAGTGCAGGGAAAACACTCAAATTTTCTGATCCTTGTGAAACTTGTAACACCTCGCATACCTCACGTGTCATACATCATTTACAGTCCCATTTGGTGACTTGAACTTGTTACCTCGCCATCCTTCGCAAATAACCTGCGGTCGCGTGATGATACCTCTTGCGAATTAGGTCCTTCGTCTTCCTTATACCTCATCGTTCCAAATATGCGCCGTGATGAAATACAGGAATGGAGGTAAATTTACGTCCGCACCGCCATTCTCATTCACTTTCTTATTCGGATGTCCATCTTGTCGCTTATTAAATGTTTATGTTCGACGGACCTAAATTGAAATCTTTCAATATCTTTATTGCGCAGTGTGCTAAGGAAGCTGTTATGCAATTCGTTGCCTGATATTACAGTTTTTATGAGGGATCTAAATTCCTGGTATTTTCCGCTATGTTGTTCTCGCAGAACGAGGATTTTGATTTAGTGCTATGAACCTAATCCTTTCGTTCCAAACTTGTTTCCTCCTTTCCTTCTCTTCTGAGATCTCAGAGTTCTGGAGTTATATTGTTTTTGCCATTTACTTCTCGAGGGATTCTAGGATTGTGAATTTATGTCTCTATGTGGACATCTCATTTCATTACTATATTGAACAGCTATTATAAATGTCAGAACCTTATTGTGTCTTGCAGCCGCCTCATATTCCATCCACTTCATCTGTTGTCTTTGCAGGTGCTTACTATTATCGCTTTGCATTCAATTCCTCGCTGGATAATGATGACGCGGCTGTTGCTAGATGTATTGCTGGACGTAGATCGTTTAAATTGTCTCGGCATATTAGCGTAATCTATTGTAGACAACGTCAAAGGCATGTTGTGTTCTCGTCTGGTAGAAAAGTGAAACGATTTTGCGTACTAAGCGCGCGTGCAAACTTGGATTACAATATTATCTGTTTGGCGGGCGCAATAAATTAATTACTTGCTTGTACAGCATGCTACATCACTGGGTGGTACCGATAATAATGATCATCATCAGCATGCCACAGGAAAGTTGGTGCGCTTTATTTGATTCGTTTTCAACAATTTCCGTTCGAGTATATTTTTCTATTCTGTTGAAATCGCAGCTGGGAGTGTTAAAACTCTGCGAAATTACGCATTAATGCATTCAAACGGCCCTCCTCTCGTTTGAAGCCAAGCTTTTGAGTGAATTTCGGGCGCACGCGATGAAGGTGTGCTCACCTTCGGCTGGCGCCGCTTTGTATCCTGGTCGAACGAGGGCGAGGGCGACGCCGCTCCTCGTTGCCATGCCGACCGGGCGCACATACACAACGACCCGTCGCCGCCGCCAGCGTACTCGGGACATCGTGGCGCCCGCCAATGCGTCACGGCATCCAACATTTCGTTTTTCCGTGCAGAACACACTCGTGTTTCATATCTACACCTACGCCAAGCAGCTTTGTTGAAATCCTACACCTCTCCTCAGTATTCTAATAAGGCACAACATCGTTGTGATTATTTCTGTACGATGTGTGCTCTTTTTGCGGCATTTATATTCTTGACATACCTACGTAGATACTTTGAATATTCATCATTCTTGTTATTCTTAGAAACGCTTAGGTGGGTTTCTTGGTGCAGTAGCCACATAATGGCAGTGCCTTTATTGCCACACAAATGATGAATTACGGATGGCTCGTGCTTCCTTCCAACGACTATTCTGTTCTCGCGTAGTGTACATATATTCATTCATTGTTCTGTTATACGATCATCTCTGGGGCAAACGCGGTGCTTATTCATTGTCGGCTGAATTCCGACTTAATTTACTCTTAATCTAATGCACTCTAGTCTGCAACGCTGTGAAACTAGAAGCCTCGTAAACAAATTCCATATATGCGGATAGATATTTTAGTATCCTACAGAGGTGATGCAATTAAATCTGCATTAATTAGGGATAGTTGAAATGGAATATGATTGGAGATTTAGTTATAATCTTCTCTAGAAATCGCCTTACTACAAATATTAACAATTGATTATTATCCTAAGTTGCCTAAATATAATTTGACTAATAGCTCCTAGTGACCTCTTTAATTTGGTGAAGAAATAAAGTTGACATCTGTCAAGAGTCAGGAGTTATACGCAGATAATAAAATGGGGTAGCTGTTTTGGATTCATTCTGATTTCATTCGTTCCAGTCATACTTATGATTGTTTTATGAATTAAATAGTGGCCTGTTTAGTTTATCTAGAAAATTCAATTTGAATTCTGTTTCTTAGCGTTATAGTTTAGTAGGAATAAGGATAAAATCCCAATATCTCACAATAAATCTCTCTCTTTACTCATAGATGGAGTCATTTTAATCAATATCACAAACTAGTAAAGAAACGGGATTAGATGTCTTTAGAGCCAATTGGAATCTACTTCAACTCGCTGTACACAGCAATTACAGCTAATACAAATAATGATTGTAATTTAATTGACAATTATGTGATTCGTGCGCGGCCTAGACTGTAACACGTGTAAACCTCACCCGGACAGGTACAATAATAATAATAATGGATGACACGTGTTGCCCCAATTCACTAGCACTGTTTATTTCACGCAAGGGTCTAGCAGAATATTCGAGGCATTACAGGGCACTAATGATGTTATCACCGTCTATCGGCAGCCCCACGCGCCAGCACCAACCGCAATACTGCTAATTCGTGCTAATATACAAATTGACAGAATAACAATACAATAGTGGAAACGAATAGTCTAGCTCTAACTACGAATCTATGAAGTCTGTATGCCATTGACGTCTGGCTTGGACGTATTCGATGCTGCCGTTATGCTTGCATTACCCAACGATGCATGTCTCGCACACGTCAATCACATATGAATTAAAACTGGAAAATGCTCGGTTATGTACTGCCGGCCTCGATTGTGCCTGTGATTTTCATTTCCGAACCTCGGATGAAAATTGGAATATCATAAACATATCGAGGATATTGGTGTGGCCTGTCAGATTAATTAAATCCAGATAAACATTAATTATATTTTCTCTAAAAAACATGGGAAAAACGAAGGTTGAATTTATTGTAATTGCGTAAATTTGCAGCATGATTGTTTTTTAAACTTTTTTATTTCCATTTGTTTGACAGCGGAATTTTATACGTTCAATTAAGCAATCTTACTTAATTTCTCTTGTTGCTGATGGCTCGTTGTCGTTATAACTGGATTATAAGTCTCTTCCGAGAGACTCGTAGGGCCGGAAACGATAGATAGGCAGCTGAAAAAATGAACAAGTCGAAGAAAAACGTCTTCGTTCCACTTGCAGATTGGATGGCTAATCGCCTTAGGTGCGGCCTCAAGACTCACTTTTCTTCTTCGTTGAACACGTTGTTTTCGATCTTGGTAATTTACTGAGCTATAGATGAAAATAAAACGTAGAGACGTTTTAATTAACAATCTGATCTATACTTGTTTAACGCATGAATATCATTAATTCTTCCTTTTACTTTAGCTTAACTTGAAATAAGGGAGAAAGTAGGAAGAGTAATTTAACAACATCTTTATAGGCATTAGGTAAATGGGCAGAATTTAAGAAAGACACGATGGAATTTAAATAGTACTTTAGACATTTTGTGTTTAGGAGATAATTTTCACTGTTGATACACTTGTTTCCACCAATGCTCAATTCTACAATTTCTTCCATTCCTCCACACCAAGTGTTGTAACACACTACCGACCATTTGAAGGGTAATGTAAGTTCTTTGCGTTTGTATTGAATTTCGTCCGACTCTCGTTACAACTCGCTCTGGCGCTTTGCAAAGTAGATTTGGATTTCCGTCCAAATGCGAAACGTCCGATGCACTTGAAGGATTTCTTTGGCACACAGACCTCTTCACTTACCACTCGTAGGTTCGATCGCTCATCCGGAAGGAATGCTTCCAGATTTCTTTATATTTAAGAACAAATGAAGTGCTTAGTTGAAACAATAATTAAACTACAATTATTTATTTATCATTGTCGTACACGAATGCATGTAAATAACTAGATGGCTAGGGGGTCGCTCTTTGCTGACTGCTAATTATAGAGTTGCGTAATTTATGCGCTTCCTTTGTTCCACCTTTCTGGTTGTTAACTCCGGCAAAGCCCACCTGTAAAGTATGAATATTGAACATTTTGCCAGAAAGGGAAGAGCAGAAAAGCAATGCAGAGAGCAGATCTGAAACAAGTTTTCACCCCTAATGCTTGTTTAATTTCTGGTTGTTGATTTTAATTAAAATGTTTATATTTAATTACCAACAACGAGGCTTCTCTATGTTTCACTACTCTTGATTTATTTTCGGTACACTGAAAGGGAATAGATAGGAAATAGCGTTTTGTTTCAACTTTTATTAAATCGAATTGCAACGTGGGAAAAACGTTTTAATTTGGTGTTGCTATTAGCTTTGCTGTTCACCCAATAAAAATGATTTGCAGACTTTGATGTGTTGTGCGCGCAAATAATGGCGATTTATTTTATTCGTAATTGTTTATTATTATTACGTGGTACTCGATAAGCTACTCCATTATCGCATCATGTTTTAATCATAGCACTATTTGTAATCAATTATTATTTATTCGATTTATTCTCTGTTGCAGGTGAGCATAAATTCACGTTTACATCCCAATGTTCGAACGCATCAGGTATTAGTGCGTACACCGCAGATATTTACTTATGGGCTTGGCAAATTAATTCTGCATCATCGTGTCGCCAAAGTATTTATGTTGCGTGGAAAAGCCGAAAAAATTTTTCAAATGATTGCAATCGCTTTAAATAGCAGATTGATGTAAACGCGTTCGGTATTTATTTGGCAGATTGTTGTTTAGTTACCCGTCAGCGAGCAGCAGGCGTCGATAGTTGAAATTGCTATGAGGCGCGGGTTGAACGCATTGGGTCGATGGGGAAAACGGTGGAGGCGAAAGTATTTCACTGGGTTGCGCTTGGGCAAGTCGGGGACGACGGCCTCACGTTGTCGAACGCTGCGACTCGTTCGGTCGCAAATAATTAATTTTCGTATCGACCGGGCGCGGCGTGCACGATGGATGGATACACCGGGCTCATCGACGTTAACGACCCGAAACGCGAGACGCCGCACGCGGGGGTGCGAACCGGTCGTAATTGCGTTCCCTGTTCCGTGTCGTCGACTGCGCGGGTACTACCCGCGTTTCTCGTGTTCGTTTATTTTGCCGGCGAGCCTGAACTCACACTTGCTAGCCCTCAACGCTGGTTCGATTTCGCCACGCACGTGGAGAGCCAGCCGACCTTACTTCCTGCTACCTACTGCTACATCCACGAGGAGATTCGTATCGGGCTGGCTGGAAGAGCAATGTCGTTTTTTGTTACAACAAGTGCAATTTGTAATTTTCGGCTTAGCAACATCCACCGACGGGTGGTGATTGTTGGACTTGCAGATAGTGGGTAGATTGTTGGATGGTTGATCGGTTATGTTGAGTATTTGACAGACTAGTGGCGCCGCAGCAGGTTGCGTTAACGAGACGCGCCGAGGGTGTATCCAACGAGCGGTCTTCTCGTGAATAACAGCGCACATCCGGCTAGCATACATATGATGTCATTAAAACAATAGTTTCATTGCATACACAACACTCGACAGCGAGCGTAAACAAGCAGCACGATCCTAATTTGATCTGCTCCGTCTTCCATTGAAAATGAGCCCAATTCGAATCCGTCGCTTATGTGACGGTTTGCAAATGCACGGATTTTGGTTTCAGCAGCGGCTGGGAAAGCAAGTCACAATTTCTATTAACCGCACCTATCCTCGGATAAGTGATAGATTGACGTGTCCCGAGTGTAGAACCCATATCGTTGAGGGATAATTCTTTTCCACGCTGTTTTTGCTTGTCGATTTGTCGATTTCGACAATTTTCGATTTTCTAAGCTGCAATCGCTGACGGTAATCGCGGTATATTCCCAATTCCAACAGCACTTTCTGGGCGCGATGTGCCGACATTGACACCACTCACTCGCCCCAACAAAGGCAAGCGCGCAAAGACGGCAAAGCTCTAAAGTGGTAGAGATGGTGAACACAAAGCGAAAAATTCACATCATACTAATTCTTATTCACGCATACAACGAACAAAATTCACATGGAAAGTCTATCCCTTAAAGTATACCCTTCAATTTGTAAGGATTTTATTTTCTATTGAAATATTTCGCAATTACTACCTATTCTAATTTATACCAATACTCAAAGTACACAATAAACATTTCAAATATTTATATATTTTTCATAACAGAAAAAGAAAATCAGATGGTTTTAAGAAAGTTTGTTTTAAACCGGCGGAATAAAAAGGTCTGTGTGTTTAAAAGATAAATTTCGCGGTTTTCTGTTCTACGCTTTGCTTCCTCCACCCTCTCAAGGGAACCCTCTTCTCTTAACTGCATACATTTAAAAAGATGAAGACCTGTCTTCCGCGATGAAGCGATGAGAAATGTAAATAAACCTGCATCTGTATTATAACGAAGTCGGCGACGCCACGTCCTGAGCAATTGCCAGTAGGGCATGCCAGGGACGCGAACATTGAACATTTTCATCTCCAAAGATTGCCAACGTGCGCAAAGATTGTGGAAATCAAGAAAGTTGCTGCTTTTTAGCTTATTTGGTTAGAATAACGGGAAAAGCATCCGGTGAGGAACGAGGAAAATATGAGTGGCACCAGATCAGGGAGATGTAATGTGGGAAAACTGACGCACGCATTTATACTTCATTTATTATTGAAGGTTGCAAATTCGTTGCAAAGAGCAGAAAAGTTTTAACAAATTTTTAAATTTTTTTAATTTGGCCAAGTGTTACAACTTAAACACTTTTCGTCATTCACAGTGATAGAAATTTCACCCACGTTGGAATTATGGAAAAAAAAGTTTTATAGATCACATGTCTATCAAGCAAAATGATGTAATAACTCAGCCGCAATCATAAATCTTGAAAATTTTAAGTCAATATAATTCCACTTTACTACTCCACCCTCTGATTTCATTACCGAAATTATTCCGCTCGCAGCATTTACTTTCTTCCCCTCTCTCATCAGACTTGGTCTCCAGTCACCGCGTTGGGTCAACTTCCAATCGGTGTTACTTAAGCGGAGTATAATTGGTTCTGTTTCAACAATTACCAAACTAAAAGCAGCGGAAACCCTTATTTAATCTCAAACAACAAAAGAAGAAGGCACTGCAGACGGTTTTCGCTTGTTTCAAAGAACTGCGTTGGTGGAATGCCCAGCCACGCTAAGGTGCGGAAGTCCGCCGAGACATAATTATACTTTAATTTGTCCAATTACTTCATTATTATTTCACCCGACTCCGTCGGCCATTCTCTATTTAACCGCTCGTAAAATAACTTTTATCGTTTATTTTTTGCGTTTGCTCACGGCGCCAATTGAAATTCGCTTGCGTGAATAAAAATCAAGCCGCGGACGAAATAAATGAATAAATGAAATTAATATTTCGCATTTCTCATCGAGGCGTATGAAAACATTATGCGATGCGATGAATAATGATTACAATGGTTTTAACTCGGTGTTGGATATCGCTGCTTTTGCGTCCCGGGCTGTTTCTGTTGCACTTATAGGCGATAGCAGCGGACGTTTTGGATAAATTTGTATTTACTGAGTGCACGCCGGCGGAAAACGGGCGGCGGGCGTAATAAACGACCCATGTTTGCTTGTTTGTAAGGTTGTTCTGTCCACCCGCGCGCACGCACCCCTTACAATGGGTTTATCCAGCATGCGGTCAACGCGATGATATTCGAGGGACGCGAATCGCAGGAAGCGGACTAATGAATACGTTGCAATTCGTTTACTTTTTTCTGCTGGGTGATAAAAGTGTACAACTTTTTCGATTTGTCAACGTGGAACAAAATGGGCCGGCATTAATCATACTTAGTCTGGATAGGATCATTTGTTATGTAATTTTATGGTACTTAAAACATGTTTTTATTCGAATAACTACTAAAGTGTAATTTCTAAAACTAAAGTGGTATTCGATATTACATATCGTTAACAAAAATTTTGATAGAGATGATCCTGGTATTTTTAAATCCCAACTTTTCATTCCACATTTAGAGCAACAAATTGAGCTATATTAAATCAACTTGGGTTAATACTTACCAATAAAAAATTGCACTAAACTATCAAAAAACATGTTGTTGAAATTGTGTTTGTAAGTTTTATATGCTCAGTTAAAGAAGAATTAATAAGCTATCTATAGCCGTTGAACTACTGATTATAGTCATCTATATTTAGAAACGTAATTTTTTTTGAATTAAGGTTGACTGCGCATGTGCCCCACATCTATCTGGTCAGCCATCCATAATGCATTAGGCAGACTAATGGTAGTTTCAGGTAAACGTCAATCTATACCCGGCGGCTGCCGCCTCCGGCGCGTTGACAGGTATGCCTATTGCCACCCAACTACGACTCGAGTGCATTTATAGTGTCGTGTTAGCGCCGTTGCACGTCTGCCACCATATGACGTTATGCTCTTTCGGAATTCAATTATTAATAAATGAGCATGGACCCTAGTTGCGAAACGTATACAAAGTGTTCAGAAAACTCCATGAAAAACTCTCCATCAACTCCCCCAAGGTAGATAACTAATGCAAACGTCGATTTGATACAATTATATCTGGTATTTTATTCATAGGCTAACCTAATTTCCAACACCCTCTAACCAAGTTACCTCTGCAGGTAGTGTTGGTATATTATTACTAATTGAACCATTTAAACTTCACCTACAATTGGCATCTGACAGGGTCTGCATTTACAACGATCGCCACTCAGAGCGGCCTTAATTATTTAAAACCAGCGACACTGCTTGCAGTCCGCGTTGACAAAATGTCAGCGTCAAACCGGTGACGAAATTAATAAATATTCATACGCTAACACTCTCGACGCTTCTATACCGCCGCCCTCCTTCTTCCCGGCCCGCTGTACAAAATTCATGCATCATTGTTTCCCGAAGCGCGCGAATATAACGAACTCCGGACTGGGATGATACTTTTATCCCTGAGTTATCCAGTGAAATTAGTCTTCGGATCGATAGCAAGCATGATTTAATTAATTTTCAATGGCGCTTGTTGGCCGGTTATGTCATGATTCAATCAGTCATTTATCGTTATTAAATTTGAACCTCTATCCATCGATAATGGAAGCGGATGCTGTCTATCATTCCAGCATTTAAGTCAACCATCCATCAAGTGATGCTTGCTGTTTCTTGGTGTTACGGCGGCGGTCGATCTTTTATATATCCAGGCAGTCGCTATTCAAGAATGTTGCGCTAGGATTAGATTCAACCTAAGTGCACTTGGAGTGTAAAATCACCCATTACTTACAAATGTTCTTACTTCTTTTACTGCTTCATTTGTCTTATTTTTCAAACTTGAATGGATATTTCTTGTGAGCTGGTTATCAATATAATGCTTTCTTTCACTTTTTAATAAAAAACCTTTCCTTCTAATGGTGCTAATGGAATTGTCCTTAAATGTTATCCGCATCAGGACATGCGTGTTTGAATCTTCTCCGGCTTTTGTTCGCCCGTCGTAGATTCGGAAGACTTGGCTGGATGGGTGGGCTGGTTGGCGGTCGGCGCGGATGTCGGGATGACAGGTTACACGCTCTGCTACTCGGCGTACGGCAGTTGAGTAGATGGATATTTCACGTATTTAAGGAAATTCAATTTTCCAACGTGTGCGCACCCACATGCCAAGGTGCACGCTCGCCAGTCTTTCGACTTATCTCGTCGCGAACATCGCTTTGCGTCTTTCGGCGCGTCGAACCGACAGCGCGATTTTCGATTTCCGGTCCACCACTATCATCCCTAGGCGATCGGTAGGCTGGCAGTGCGCAATTTTAAATCCGATTTCATCACATATATTGCCGGAAATATCTTTACGTCAATTTAATTTTTATATATTTACGAAATTCCTAGCTTACTCGTATAATCAGATAGACCGATTGGGGCATGCATAATTTGATTGCGATTTTGCTGCTTCCTTAAAATACAAATATTCCATCTTGAAGATAGATATCTTGGAAATGTATTCGGAAGTGTAACCCGAAGCAGGCCTGTGTGCGATTCATGAGGAAGTCTAAATAATTTATCGCGCACGAATAGAATAGGAAACGGCAAAACACTTTTGTGTTTCTTAACAATTGAGCGCTATCTTGTGCCCTTCTGTCATGTTAAATAGGCTTAGGCTTAAATTAGGCTAAGGCGTGGTTGGCGGCGAGTAATGACTTTCCTGCGTATCGCAGAAGGACGATAAAATTCGACTTCGGCAGACTTGCTTTTGCAATGGAACTATCTCAGTATGCTGGGTGAATTATGCAACGTAGCATTCGAAATATGGAGATGCTATCACAGGTATATGCGCTCATTGATCATTGATGCGAGTTAAAATTCACTCATCCTGAGGTGTGCTATTTGACGGCATTCGCGTGGACTTGTCTATATTAACATTCAGCGCCGAGGGAGCGGAGCATGCAATCGATCGATGCGTGAGAGTGTGCGGTTGGCATACGGTTGAAATCAGTCAGGCGGACAACAACAACAACGAGATTTGCTTCTCCAACAGGTTCATTCCTGCACCTATTCCAATTAATCTCGTCATGGCAAGTTTGCAAAAATGAGCTCTTAAGCAACGCAAATTGCACCAGCCTCCGCGATTAAACAACGCTCATCAGTGGTGCAAAGTTTGCAAATGTATCCAGAAACCAGTTGATCCTCTTGCCGCATTATTCTATTATATATCAGCACATCTCAAGTTTGTCCACAACAAACATTTACAAACATTTACGCTGCGTATGATGTCGATGTTTACCTCTTTTGATAACTCCATTGCTGCCGACCGCGTGCCATCGGTGGACTTTTCCCTCTTGCTTGCTCATGGCCTCCACTCTATAGACTAGCTAGTTCATTACAACAAGCATTGTGTTCCACTTAATCCATGCGCTCTTATCCTCCCAGTTAGTATGAGAAGAACGGGACGCACTCTTCCGAAATGAATCTACTTGGGTCCTGGTGTGTTCTATGCGCTTCTTTGCTTTCCTGCTTGCTTTGCAGCGCGTGTCTGGAATGATTATTGGTGCAGTCCTCAAAACTCGACTGCAGAGACATTCTTTGCTCATATATTGAATGGCGCATGTTTCCACAGCGTCACGAGAGTTTGTTTCTCAAATCCTTTCTGTTTATAAGAATGCGTTTAATAAAGAAGACACGCGTGGCGCTCGTATTTAAAGTCATCTATGCGTACCACCACGTGTTGTTTTATTTAGAGACTCTTAATGCAAGTTTAGGACTGCGCCAGAAAATCTAGAATGGCTGCAAACTCTTGAAAAGAAGTCAACTTTTGCAAGTTGATGTCGCCAGATGTGTTGGCACTGTTCGGGGCAATAAAAATCTTTCATGCTTTATACAGATGAATACTAAGGGTTGACTTGGTGTAACAAAAAGTGAAGTAAATTCTAATAAGCGCATAATTTGAGAAAAATATTAATTTTGTGTTAATAAATTGTTGCTTTGGATTAGCTTAATATGACTTAAATTATTGGCCATACTTATTCGACTTGTATTCTTACACAGCTCTAACTAGTTTTAATTTCCTAAAGTATTCTCGGTAAGTGTTTGCATTTACGCGTGTAGTCATTGGTTTTAAATATAATTTATTACTTTTAATTATCATTTGCATCATTCCGCCGTTAAGGTTGGAAATGTGCTGGAGAGTTAAAAAATGTTGATAGCTTGACTCCAAACACCATCTCCCCAAGGTGTCGGGCATACAAACATCTCTCTGAAATTCACATTTTGGCAAAGTGTACGTTTTCTCGCGGCCGAATAGTGGTGTTATTGTTTATAATATCCCGAGGGTGCGCGTCTGTCATGGGGCGGCGCAGCGCTATAGCTAAGTGCGCGCCAAACATGCATAATATATTTAAGAAGTTTCGTCCTCGTATAGTTTAGACTCTAACTTTCCACCATGCGCACCGAGTACCTTTTCCTTCAATAATTATGACATATGGTCACGAGACCCGGGATATTAATATCAACATCATGATGGCAACACGCACGTTCATAATTTATTTATCAGTGTAAAATATATGAAGTCGGGGGAAGAAAAGTTGAGATCATTTTTTATTTTTTTAGAGTAGCACCAAAACTTGGAGGTAGAGGAGTAAAAAAATATTGATATCGCCATCATATCTACATTTAGGATTCACTTCATAGGTTGCGGGTTTGGCTCGTCGTACCTTGCCACCGCCGTCGACGTCGAGTGAGTAAGTGCGCGTGCCGCGGATCAATATAACCGCTTCTCGCTCTCATGCCAAATCCACCTTTACCTTCCGCATACTGCCGCCTCCGCCGCGCGGCGTCTGAAAGGTAAATGTCGTGCTGACTGGCGCCAACTTTTGAAGGTGGAAAGCGATAGCCATCAAGCATAGTCGCAGGGTGGCAATGCTCCATGTGTAACTATGTGCCGTGCGTTGACCACGCTATTTGTTCATTTTGTAACATGCATTTTCCGTATGATTAGCACCCATGCTACGCTGGTATGGAAGGTAATAGGTGACATTTCGTGCTTATCATGTTGAACACGTGAGCCGGCGATTTGAATATTTTTCAGAGCGTGTGATAAGCTTTTAGCTGACGCTCAAAGTCTCTATCAGAAAGCCATTGGTTTATGAACCCTCTAGATGCTTGCGTAAACCTCGCAAGAGGCCGCAAATGTGCGGCACGGATGGTTAATCGTTCGAAAGTAAAGAAGATTAGGTGGAAGTTATTCGATTGCACTTGATTGTACAAAGTGTTGCTAAACTAACGCAGGTCTTAATACCTAACCGCCACAAGAATGCAGAATATTTAATTGAACACCCGTTAGAGTTCTGGATTCACTAGCGCATAAAACCTGGAAGTGCTGGAATATGCTTCGTACGTATCGAGTGGAAAACGAGCAACCGGTCATGGCCACCTTCGAAACCGCCTTCCGACAGATAAAACAAATGGCGCGTGAGCAACAAATTATTTCGCATAATCGCTATCAATTTGTAATTTTCTGCCACATACCTTTCGAACCCTTTCCTCATGTATCTGCGCATATGGTAACATTCCCGAACACAACATATCCGAGCATATTTCCCGGCGTACATTATTTCCTGCGTATACTAAGTTGATTTCAAGGAGTGGTAAACGAAATACATTCAGGTGCCTCAGGAATGTAAATCAAACTAAAACTATGCTGTCTTCCTCTTGGCTAGAAAGTAAATAATAGGAAAATGAATTTAAAAAAATTTAAATTGCTTTTGAAGAAATTCCAGTATTTTTCTGGTTTGGTGTATTTTCCGTATTGGTCAGTAAATTGTTAGCCATTGAATTGCCGTATCTCACCGAAAAAGTAATCTAAGTTGAAAAGTTCCCCAAGTTGGAGAACTGCTCGTTACTGCTTATTTCCGCGGTTAACTTTACGCAGCCAAAGTTTATCGAAACAATTTTATTGCTTGTTGGCCTTCTCAATGTAGGATCAAGATATCAGGATGTTTAGTGTTCCATTTCTAGAAACTCACAAAGAATTGAAAACAATATTTAGTAATCTGAGATCATTATTTAGTGTCTTGAGTTTCGCAAAATGGGTTGCCTATGTTATCTGTTTTTCTAAATCGAGAAAGTAGTTAAAGTTATACACCTCTGTAACAAGTAGAAGTTTAAACAACCTATTCCTAATGAACACCTATTCCAGTTTCGTTTTAAAACAGCGCAATACAATTAGAAAAGAAATTATTGCAGCACTTCCGGCTTGGCTAGCTAAGTTGGTAGGAAGCGGTTCCAATCTGCAGCACTACATTCAGGCAACAACCCCCAGCGCCAATTGCTCGCAACACAACTTCACTTGAAGCGAGTTTAATGAAAACGATATATCTCTGTGCAAGTTGCACTCGTCGGCCGATTGTGTTCGGCAGCACGTTTTGCCCGTGGCGACGCATCGGGTTAGGGAAAAGTCGTCGCGACGTCGCTGGCGCCGGTGAAGCTATTGTGCGCCTAACATCCTAAAGACCTCTGAAAACTTTTACGCAAGTGCCAAGTTTTCGGCAGAAACCTATCTCCCGGTTGTTGTCGACACGGTCGCCAGCTTTCCCAAAGAAAAGCATACCTTATTACGCAAGCGAGATAAGTTGAATGTACGCGAAGAAGGAATTGTTTTAAATATACATTAAATGTTGAAATTCATTAAACATGCTAGGTCTTTGTGGCATGGTTTAAATTAAAGATTTAATGTAGATGCAAAAAACATAATTTAAAGCATCAAATCATTGATATCACCGCCGCACGGTGCAAAAATCAATCAGCTTCGATATTTAATTTCAACGCTTCGCAATCGCATAAATTCGACAAACCAATTTACGCCAAACGCCAATGACGAGCTGTCATCTCTGACCGAGCGTTATTTTTACCGACGCATGGACGGTTGTTTTCAATTAATATCCGAAACCGTCAGAGCCAATCAAAAAAAACAAGGATCGATACACAACGCAGTGCGATGCGCAATGGTTACCATCGACTAAGCAGACAACGGCAGCGCGACGATCTGTACGCATGAGATGACATGTAAGGAAAGGGTTGGGATCGGCGACAAGTGGATGGCAAAAAAGTGAAGAGCGCGGGTCGAGCGAGCGATTGCTTGCTGAGATAATGAACAAACATGCGTGGCTTGGCAGGCGTCGCGACGCATTGGGGTGAAAAGCCCGCTGACACTGACGCGCATTCCATATGCTTGCAACGCTATTGGGTGGAAACCGAGCGGAGATTTCTGAATTGCGCCTGGTGCATGTGCATATGTAGGTAGCACTATGTGGGTTTACGCCAGGGGGAAAATTCAAGTGCTCAGTCAGTCACCGGTCGTGTTTACAAATGCACGCATGTTATTTCAATATTCCAATTTTTTATCTTGTAGAAAAATTAGCTTTGGGGTTTTTTGAAAGGTGTACTTAGATAAAACGGAACAAAATATATTTTTTTAGGTTTGTCTCTTAAATTTTAAAACAATTGTTTTTTTTTTTAATTTCCTGTAATTCTAATTCTTTTTTTCGAATTTCTGCGATTTGTAAAATTGTCAGAATATAAAATGAATTAATTGATATATTATTTTTACCTTATATATATATCTGCATTGAACATTTTGAAAATTACTTTTCTACTTTCAACAATAATGTGAAAAGACACGAATAGCGTAGGCAACTCTATTAACTTATAACATTTTCTTCTTTTCCACAAAGCAAAATATTTCATATTATTTCTAAGCTACTTTTGCAAAATATTACTTTTATTCTTTTTTATTTGTTACCTAGTAGTTGTGCGCTTTTATCGTCTTGTAAAAATCATTACACGTATTTGCGGAATAGCCCATCAAAGTTGAATTATACTTAGTTCTTATTGTTGCTTCAAACCGATCGCGTGCGTGCGGTACTGGGGTTAAAACAATGGCATTTTCAAATTGCGATTGCCCATTCAGATAGGGCACGTTTTCCGTACGCGCCCTTTGTATGCGGCGCTTTGTACCACCCTCGGTTCTTCGTTCGCTTTGAACGAAATTGAACTGACAGCGGTCGCGACCACCCGGTTAATAACAAGGTCGACCGCTAGATTTTACCCAGCCCAAACAAATTTGGATCTTGTTTTTGTTATCGATTCCATTGCTTAATAGGATCATTATGAGTAACACCCTTATCAAGGCAAGTGTGATCTACTTTATCAATTTGCTCTACAGGCTGCTTGTGCGCCAACTTCTTCCATTGCTCTCAATTGTTTTCGCGGATGCAACTGTTTCGAACCGCAGGAAAGGCTTTGAGTTTTCGATTCGATGAACAACTGGCGCACCAAACCAAACCAAATTTGTTGACTTTGCACGGCTGGAACAAATTAATTAACGAATCAAAGTCAAAGCTCTGAAAAACCGCACAATGAAACCACGAATATTTGCCCGTCTTTTTTGTTTTATACGCTTGTATTTCCAAAGTTGCTGCTTTATTGTGTTCTAATTGTTATTTGACATTTGTTGCAGGTTCGCACCCTTTTCGTCAGTGGTTTGCCTATGGATGCGAAACCACGTGAACTGTATTTGTTGTTTAGAGCTTACGAGGTACAAATTTCTATGAAAATATTAACGTTTTATATTTTTATAAGTTAACGTTGTTTTGAGAAAAAAAACTCATTTTTCTGAAATATTAAATTAATTATGCATTAATTGTTATCGTAGGGTTATGAAGGTTCCCTCTTAAAAGTTACCAGTAAGAATGGCAAAACTGCATCGGTAAGTCTCTCATTCTTCAGCGAGTGCAGAAAATTGGGTTAATGTTGGCGGATTCTTTATTGAGTTATAATGTTTATCTTCCAGCCTGTGGGTTTCGTTACGTTCAACACGCGGGCAGGAGCCGAGGCAGCTAAGCAGGATTTGCAGGTGCGTACAAGATGCCACTAACTAACCGCCAACTCGTTCGAAACTAACGATGATGGTCGATGGAATATCGCATCCAATCGATACGGGTGTAAACGGCAATTTAATGCGCGCTGATAAGCTATAGATCCCTCTCTTTATAAATAGCACCGGCACCAAACTAACACAGCACGTGTGCTGCCCACTCATCCTCTTATACGAACAACAATTAGGCCTGATTGTACCTGGTTGTGCTTAATTACTACGCTCATTTGTGCTCTAGCATAGCCGACGATATGCGAAATCTAACACGGGTGTAACAATCCAGTAGTATTATCTAGCATTAATCAGCCAGTCTTTAATCTTCTAACTCGAGTTCAACGAACAATCACACCAAATCACTTTTGTGGCCAATTTTGCAGCAGGGCGTACGGTTTGACCCCGACATGCCGCAGACCATCCGGCTGGAGTTTGCTAAAAGTAACACCAAGGTTAGCAAGCCCAAACAGCAAGCCGCTAACGCCGCCAACACGCACCCAACTCTGATGCACCCCCTCACCGGACGTAAGTACACACCGAATCTGTCTCTCTTCTCTGCGCTCTAACTCTTAACTCCCGCTGCTCATCGTCACCACCAAATAAAAACGTACCACTGCCCAGCCCCCTTCAAGTGTATTACCCTAGTTGCCGCCTTACCACCCTGGACTTTTCTCTAGTGTCTCGTCTTTTTTTTTTGTTGGCTCCTTTGGCTCATCCAACGCTGAACGCAACACACTCAAGCGAGATGAATGTCGACAAGTGTCACACACACACACACATACACCAGAAAGCCACACAGCCAACAAACACCTAACTCCACTTGCCTTTGTCACCAGCCACGATGGATAGCTCACCAAAACCCTGCCCCCTAAGCAATGATTAATACTCGGTGATTGGTAGACTGCGTAGCATACGTAACAAACGTTTGATGATGGCTCCGATGCGGCTGGTCGGGACTGAGCTTAAGTCATGTGGACGGGACTTGAGAGTTGATTAGGGACGCTTTTGTGTTTCGTGTTTTGTCATAAGCTAGGATGTCTGATATTTCATGGTGTAACGTGAATAAACTATTCTGTGTGTGTTCCTATTGAAAGGTAATTGAGTAATTTTTGATGGATGTCTGAATTGTGCTTGTAGATTTGGGAGCGCCCTTCTTCCCGGGAGGTCCTGAGTTGTGGCATCATCCGCTGGCGTACTCAGCCGCCGCCGCCGCCGAGCTGCCGGGTGCACTGCAACACGCGACGCTCGTGCATCCGGCCCTTCATCCGCAGGTTCCGGTACGTTCCTATCTTTGACTATCTTCAGCAACAGACAAAACTCTGGACTCGCAACTGCAGCAGCAGGCTAATGCCCAAGTCCACCACCACCACGTAAGTGTTCGTCGTTAGCACCGCCCGATTCGCAGCGGATTGGATTGTTTTAAAATGCAATTTATTGCCGGGCATGACTGCAGCCATCGTTATCTCTGCCGCATCCGACCGCACTAACGTCGGTCCACGCCGCGGCGGCCGCCTCTCTGCCGCATTTTCTGCCCAGCCCGGCGCTCGCCTCACCCGTAGGGTCGTCCTCATCTCAACCGGGCGGTATCGGCAGTGCGATGACTAACCCGCCCTGTTCGACGCTTTTCGTCGCCAACCTGGGCCAGTTCGTCTCCGAGCATGAACTCAAGGAGATCTTCAGCAGGTAGGTCGCGCATATACCTATGCCCATCTGCCGTCCAATCTGGCCCTTCACTCACTGATCACGATTTGCATGCGGTTTTGCACTTTACCATCTACTCCACCGTATGGATGGTAGATGGCGGTCCATCATTGTGTCTGGAACCGTATCAGTAGTCAGTCGCTCACCCACCGAATGCACATCACCCTACACACACGATGTGGTTGTTCTTGTTGCACAGCTTCCCCGGCTTCTGCCGCCTCCGCATGCACGCCAAAGGGGGCTCGCCCGTCGCCTTCGTGGAGTACCAGGACGTTCTCTGCGCGGCGCACGCGATGTCATCGTTGCAGGGCTCGTTCCTTCTCTCATCCGACCGCGGCCCCATCCGCGTCGAGTTCGCCAAGAGCAAAATGGCGGCGGAGGTCTGTTGTAACACCCACTCACAATGTTCGCCGATTGGTTTGATTAACTTTCACCATCTCACCCTCACTGGTTGCGCACCGCGTACCACACCGCTTCTTTGTTTTCTAATTTCACCAAGTTTTCTATCACCTTTCTGTTATGGATTGACTCGTTCGCCAGCAGGCATTGATGTCATTGAATCGATCTCACTAACGCCAACTGCGAATTTACCTTTTGCGTTTCTCCATTCTTTTCAGCAGCTATGATTTGATGAAGTCGCACTAACGTTGAGACGTGACGTTTTTAGGGAACAAAAGGAGAGGAAAATGGACAATCTTAATTCTTATCTGCCCCTCAGTACCTGACAACGAACCACCACCGCCCACGTTGTGCCCAGTCACTGAGGCGGCTCCGGCGGCTCCGGCGGCTCCGGCGGCGGCGGCAACATCTGCGAAATGCCTTCTACTCCACGCCCGCCGCACATGAGATAGCCGGGAGTGATCCACGCGGAACGGGAGGTGTTTTGATCTGTTGTTTCACAGCGAGTCCGTGATATATTTAAACATACAAACCAATACAAGAAATGCGCATTGTTGTTGTAACCTGCAGGTAATTTATTCATATCAGTCGAGCGGCGTCGCGACAAAAGTAAGCTAAAGATGACGTTAACTGAGACGAAATAAGCGAAATTTTGCAATTTGCATATAGCGTACGCGAAAATTTAAAGTTTAAAAGATGATGATAATTTTACACAATCTATATACACATTACATACTTATATACTAAAAAAATATTTAATAATAGCTTGCTGCGCGTACGGTGAGCCAGCGTATTATACATTGAGCATACGAAAACACTCAAAAGGAACTTAAATCGGTGAAATGAACACAAATTAGAAAGATTGATAAAAGCTAAAACCAAAGGTGCCCTATATAAGTATATTATTACCTAATTAATTAATTAATTGATAAAATTATGAATTGAAATTTAAACAAATGTGAGAGAGATCAGTTAAGTTTTAGAAAGTATTCATTATTAGAAGTATTATCTATTTAATCGATTATTAAGCAGGTGGTAGTCATGCCGGCGGCGAGCGGTTGTTATTAAGAATTTTATATTAAATAATTTTTAATGCAATTTAATTTCGCAACGCGCTAGCCGACTGGCCATGCTTCCGGCAAAATGGATTCGAGATTTGAGATCGGTGCTGCACGCGACTGCGACGGCTAGACCGTATTAGCCGTACGTATTACGGTTTTGATGTGAGGATAAGTTTTCGTTCGGCAATTTCGATTACGTATTATATACCTCTACGATAAAAGAACAATGAAGCAATAAGATTTGAACCAACCGCCGAGACTACGCGAACCGAATGCAACACACGCAAGAGCATCAAATATTCTGCAGCAAACGCATTTAAAAACATTAATTACTTCCCATTATGTTTGGTATGTATTCATCGGGGGCCCTCAACGTAGCGCCAAAGCAATCTATTTATGTAGATGTGTATCTATCGCGCTGTTCGGCGCATCGGAATCGTAGAGAATTAATCGCAAGCTGCAGCGGGTGGCGGAGATATACTAAAGAAAATTAATTATTGTAAAATAGAGTAAACTCAAACATATCAATCAATCTGTGTTACGCTATACCAAATATGCCTGAAGTTCGGAGCTGCGGAAGGAGGCTTCTGTTTCACATTTCAAATATCGATATCGATTGACATCGGCGCGCTCTCTCTCTCTCTCTCTCTCTCTCTCGCTCTCTCTCTCTCAAATCTATATTTCTCGTGCGCGTGCGAGCGTGATAGCAGTTGACACGATAAACAATTCAACGAGATGTGGTTTTCCAACTGCACAACCAATTTGAAAAATTCACAGTTTATCAATTACAAAGTAAACAGATACAAGGGTGTGGGGCACACTCGACGACAAAGTATTTATCTCTATTAAATTATACACGATTTACAACTACCAAAATACTAGAAATATATTTAGATTGTCGGGAAACGAACTAATCGAGGCGACGACATGTGAATTATAGCAAATAATTAACAGAAGTAATACAAAACTATAGCTTGATGTAGTAGAATCTCAGTTTTTAATCGTTACATGAGTTGCTTTGGGTCACTCACTGATTGGATTCAATTAAATACAAGATTTGCCGTCCCGAGAACTTGTTCAACTTGAATAACGAATTTCAGCACGTTTTCTTGCGTTTAACTTGTATAATAAAGAGACAATCCATGCTTTATTGAGAAACGGGTAAATTATTAAGCACTTGAAGACTGCTGTACTTAAAGTGTGAGATAATGAGTTACAGGAAACAAAAACCACAAAACAAATTGGGCGTATTCATAATTTTATACAATTAATATTGTCATTCAATAACAATTGAGTACTGTTATTATTAGTTAGGAACATACAGACCAAAGTTTTTTTGTTCGTTAAGAGAGTACCTAATATATTAAACACTAATGACTAACAATTATAAATGTAGGCGATTTATTAAATTAATTCTATCAGTTTAGTTTCAAATCAAACCAAACAATAATTTGCTTTACAATAATATGTTGTCGGTTATGATGAGTTTTTCGGAGCTTTTACTGAACGTCAGTATCTCTCGCATGTATTATTCTAGTTTGTTGTACGAGTAGTTGTTGCGTTTTTTGCTTTTATATTATTTAATTCAATATATTTGGTTGTTTTCTTCTACATTAAACACTTGGATCGGGCGACAGGTATTTTTAATCATGCCGTTATGCAGTTAATAATTTCGCGTAGGATTTAGAGGAAGGTAGGAAGTAAGAACGTTGACATGGCGTGGATCTGATCTAGCGCTTTTTATGTCATGTTCTTGTGATATGATGTGTTTATGATTTGTTTAAAATCTAAGTAAGATTTCAGTTTTTAAGTAGATGAATCATGAGAAAATTGATGAAAATTACAAAAAAAAAAAATAGTCAAACGTAGTAGTACCAAGATGGATGACAAAGTAGTTTAGGCGTGCGCGGATTAGGATGATATCGTTGCATATTAGAAACGAAGAGTGGGATGGCATTGATCCGCGCATTCTGTAGGTCGCTAATAAGTAACGTATAATATATCTATTGTATGTTTTATTGTTTAATTAATATAGAGTAGTTTTGTTAGGCGTTTAGGCAATTTATCCGCGGCGTGTCGAGCCGCGTTTGTTTCCGTCCATGGCACACCCTGCGGGGTGTGCCCGATTGCTAACGAGCTCAACACAAAACGAGCGACTCGTCTTAATAAGTACACTACTTAGCAACCAGAGAGTGAATTCAGTCAGAACGAGCACTATTCAAGCCCAGCAACATTCGAAAAACATACCTACGACAAGTCAAACAAATTGAATTTTAGACGAATTTGCGCGCATCTGGGCAGATTAACTAACAATTAACAGTCTAACGCAGTTTGCGCAGATCATTTAAGAATACATTAATGAAATTAGTAAGGTACCGCATAAGAACTACAATTAGATTCGTGTCGGGTTTGTATCTGGGAAAGATGATGCAGTCAAGATCGCTGGTAGACTTTTAACGTGTGATTTCTCTCTCTGCATCGCATACATATCATGATTACAATTACCAAAAAAGTGCATTCACTACACAATCCGACCTTACTAAGCGAAGCGATCATTGTGTTACGTGCTTTAGGCTATTGACAGTGAAGAGTAAAAACAAGTTTATACTCGCTTAGCGTGATTTAAGAAATCTTTGGAGTGCATTTTATAGGATAATTTTGAATGAAAATATTCAAAATTTTGTGTCTTACTTTTAAACTAACTAAAAGTAAAATGATCGTTTCCTATGCAAGTCAAGCTTTATTGGATGCAAATTATGTGTAATTTATTAAGCGCTGATTTGCCACTTCTGCGTTCAATTAAGGAGTACAGCGAATCTTTCAAAGTATACACGGGATTTTCGAATCTACAAATCACAGTACAGAAGATGCTGAACACTATGAAATATGAAAGCTGAATGGCGCCGAGCAATTAATTACTAGATGAATAAGTCAAACACCACTTCTAAACATATCATGATCTGTGCCCCATTTGTCAAATGACGATCTTAAATTATTAGCAATTAAAGTAACAAGTAAACTATGAATGAATATTATTAATATCGTAAAGTACATAATTGCATATTTAATACTTAACTGTATGATATATAAATTGAAGAGATAACACGGCGTCAAGCTGAGAAAATCGTTGTAAGGTGAATAAAACGCCTGCTTATTGAGCTAATCAATGGATTAAATGGCGTCGGGGATGATTGTAGAGTAAACGCTGTAACGTTGATAGCAATCTCTTGCTGGGCACATCAGCAGGAAACAAAGACAACAACTAAAATGCATTATGATCAGCTGTTCATAGCATTATTTAATTAACAGAAATAAAGAAAATAATAGTTCTATATGAATAAAAGTATATATACTGGATAATTAATTGTAACAAATGTAAATTTAGGATACATACTTTTAACATTATAATTATACAATATCTATTATACTGCGTGCAAACCATTTGATAATTAACAATTGACCCAGGAGGAAGTTAACAACCTACGTGAATGACGAGAATGAATTGATTGCTTCACCACTATGACGGATCAGTTATTTGATGACACTGAATGAAAATTGTTAAAGCGCTAAATGTGAATAGCTCTGCCTAGGTCATTGGATGTTGGTCCTACCCTTGGCGGAGGATTCTGCAGCATGCTGCTAAATGCGGTGTGGCAACGCCTTAGTTAAATCTATCTTATGAGACCGGGAAATGCATATTGTTGTTTCCGAATGTCCTGATTTGAATATTTGTATGTACTGCAAGGTATCTTGGTGGACTTGTCTCTACAGGTTTGCGCGGTATGTTTTGTTTTGTTGATATTAATGATGCTTCTAGTCTAGAGCTAGCTCTGTTCCGGATACAACCTATTTTGATTTACCATCATGTTTTCTTGCCCGCTAATGACATTTTCTGTGTAGTTTTCCGGTTTTTATCCAAATAAGCATTCCATACAAATATTATATTACCTGACAACGTACTTAGATATATTTAAAAAATTGTATAGGGTCCAAATGATGGGAATAAATATGTATAATATTTATGTGTTGTTTTAATTATTCTTCCATAATAGTTTTAATGCAATTTAATGATAATATACTATTATAACAATAAACAATGTATTGTATGATCATAACAATTAATGGTGACAAATATTTTATTTACCCATAGGAAACACGTCTATTCATTCAAGTCTATTCGAGTCGATTTATTTTAAAAGGAAAGCATAACAAATACAAACTTATTGTTTAGATTAAAACTTTATTCAATGCCAAAATTTATAATTAGCAAATAACTTGTAACTTTATGCTTGTTTTTAGCGAATAAGATTTCTTTGCATAAATTATGGACATTATTGTCAATAGAACGGCTACGGGAAATGAAATTTAATGCAAAAGATAGGGTAATATCAATCGCAAGCAGGGCACATAAAAAAAATGTTCAAAAATAACAATCACTTTACAAATCACCATCCAGCCCGCAATTTGATCGTTGTTGTTCATTTGCTGAACAGTGTTGAGTTAAAATTGATCACAAATCATGTTTTGTTAATAAACCCTGATACTTTAGTAGGCTTACATACAAACTTGTCCAGAAAAGCAGAGTTACAAAAATATACACAAATATCATGTGCAAATATATTTAGATTAGATTGTAAAAAATACATTTGATTCATCATTGAAAACAATTGTTCTTCTTGTGGGAAACCATGATACTCATACTGTTTAGATATGAATACATTTACGTTCTTTAATCCAATTTACCTGTAGTGGCCATAGGCACTATCCACTGATGATGTTGACGAATCAAGGTAATCTGGCACTTCATTCAATGCATTCCAATCCCAAACCTGACAAAATAATATCATCAGTGTTAATTACTCATGTTCAATAAATGAAAGCAGTAACATACCAGGATGTGGTTGCTTGAATCACCACAAGCAAAAATATCCCCTGATGGGCTGAAACCCACACTTGTGATGATATTTCCTAATCCATGGATTTTATATATTGGTCGTCCTTGCAATATGTCCAAAACACTTATAAATCCACTGCTGCAGGCAGCAAGTACAAATCTGCCTGTTGGATGCCAGGCAATATCTGTTACATTTGAATCAAGTACATAATGTTGATTCATTTTTCCTGCTATGATATCGTAGATCCGAACAGATCCGGATTGTTGTCCACAGGCAACATATTTGCCGCAAATGGCAATTTTTGATGTTGATGCTACAAAAATGAAGGGCATTTAGTCTGTAATTTTTAGGTAGGTTTAGTTTAATTTTATTACCTCGATTACTTATTGAATGAATGACATCTTTATTAGCTACATCCCACACTTTAATAGTTTTATCTTCTGAACATGATACTGCAATTGATCCATCTTGAATGAATCTAGCACAATTCACATAGTGATTGTGCCCTATAAAAGAATGTAAAAACTTTCGTGTTTTCACATTCCATAACTTCATGCATTTATCTGTTGATCCAGATAGTAATGTTCTACCATCAGTAGAAAAGTGAACTGTTGTCACGGGTTTCATGTGAGCTTTTATTTCATCAGTACCTCCAGTCAAGGTAGGCACCCATAATCGAATCACTTTATCATTGGAACAGGTGGCAATCAATTTGCCATTTTTGGTGCAGTCTAAGTCATTTATAGCTTCCGTATGCTGAGAGAACTTATAGGTACGTACATCTTTCGTGTTGATATGCCAAATTAACATATGACTATCTTTGGAACTGCTCAACATCTCGTTTTCATTGCGGAACTTAATTGCAGTCACAGGGGCTGTGTGCCCTATTAAATTCAGACGGAGAACTGGAGGTTTGTCGTCGGTGGCCATCTCAGTCAGTATTAAAAATGATTTGCGTCAAATAACCAGGAGTTTTCTGTCGATACAAACACTGAAATTAAAAATTTAAAATGTACACAGTGCTTGACAGACCTCAAAAAATTTCCGTTAGGATATGAGGTTATACTTGTTTACTGTTGATTTTAGAATAGTTGAAGACGAATATATGAATGATAGAGATGCCTGCCTTGACGTTTGCACGTAGAAACTGCAAGAAACACAAATCGCTACAAATGTAATTCAATCTAATTCGTGTACAATTAATAGATTATTATAAATATAAAATAGAATTGGACATATAGATAGTTTGAACTTTTAAACAACCGAATAAGCACGGGAAAGTCCGACAGATTGTAAACTATCAATCACCTCAGTTAATGATGACTAGGATGACTAAGAAAACATAAACAGTACCAGTTCTTATGGTCTTCTATTTTGTGGCGTATTTAATCAACACATTCAGTGCTTTAACAAACAATGGCAGGATACTTTGAAGAAATGGGATGGGAGCCCCTTCAAGATGGCCAAACACCAAATCATTTCCTGCATCTTGCGAGACTGTTGAGAGATATGAACATGTTTGAGGAACTTGGAATAAATGAAAAACTGCCTCCTGCTGCTTCCCAAGCAGCTGTTGCTGCTCTTCCAGATGTAACTATCAAACAACCAAGTAGGGTTAATCTATAAATGCATTACAATTGTTACAAATTAATATACAATGTTCTTTTAGATGTTCAGTGTCCAATTTGCCTGAAAGACTATGAGGTAGACTCTCAAGCCAAGGAAATGCCTTGCAAACACACATTTCATGCAGAGTGTATTTTCCCTTGGCTGAAGAAGACAAATTCATGTCCATTATGTAGATTTGAGCTACCTACTGATGATGAAACATATGAGATGTATAAAATGGAAAAGATAAGAGCTAAAGAACGTGAAAAGGATATTGAGAATTTACATAATTCCATGTTTTCTTAGGAGGTAGCTTATGGCAATTTTAAAGTATTTTTAATAAAAATATTTAGCAATGGCATATTATTTTGATTGCATAACTCATGTTACAAAAACATTAAATTTAAGAGGATATTCATCTACTTTAAAGTCAAATAATGTGAGATGAGCTTAGTGTTATCAGTTGTGTCTCTATGGAATTTATACAAGGAAAATCAGTAATAACCTTTCTTGGAATCACCAGAACCAAGTTTTAGTTGCAAATCTCATTATTTTTACAGAACGCTTGAACTATCCTGGTTTGAGCACAGTAACTCCACGCATTTTGTAAGTGAGTCAAAAGATGCCAGAATAGGGCCCAGGTACCTCTCCGGGAAAGGGTAATAAACTTCCGGCAGTAGCAGAGATTGCGCCCTAGAAACTTTTCAAAGTTTTTTTTGTTAATTAAGAATGAAGGAAGAAAAAATAGTAACAAACAAGTTTTACAAGAAGTTGCTATTTGTTATTTAAATTTTATTAAGATTATTACAAGAATCAACAACAAAGTACATTTTGCTTAGCAAATTTTCATCGATTTACCGATTGTTTAAACAACTGATACTAGTATAATAAAAAAGTCCAACACTTCTTCTATCAGGACGTCTACAAATTACGACTTTATACCGCATAATTTAATTGAACATAAAAACAATGCAATACATGCGATGTGAGGCCAGTTAAATTGTATTTTGCGGGCGTAAAGATAAAAGTTGACTAAACATGAGTTATAATAATGAAAAATGGCACATAGTTTAAAGATAACTTATATTTTTTATGTTCCAATTATACATTTTTCTTAACGGAATATTTAATGGAAGCTATTTGTTGGAGATGATATGCGCTATTTAGCATGTCATAGATAATTAATTAATAATGTAATAAATTTTAAATGTAAATTAATTACGTTAATATTTGTTCTAAAAAAATTATCTTACATCATGTCTCATGCAAAACTACAAAAAAATACTAACTATATCATATTTGAGTACTCATGATAATTATTATTTGTTTCATAGATTAAATGAATCAATGAAACAAGGTATTTATTTAAATTGAACCTGTATTTCAAGTGATGTATTTGATAATTAAATAATGCCAATTCACCGTTTAACAGCTATCTATCGAAGAGTTCACCAAATAGATCCCTCTCCAATTTCCACTCTCAAAGTGGTATTAGAGGAATTTTGTTGTTATTATATAAAGAAAGATTTAATTATTGTTTAGACCGTTGGTCGATAATCTTGTATATGTATAATTGTATTGCACAATTGTATTTGAACAAAATATATTACTATTATTATTAGTTCAAGTGCATCTGCTATGCGAGTGCCAAGAATTGACTTGCAACCAATACCTGACCTACAAATTTATTTGAAAAATGTAATTTTTATTGATGCGGGCAAAAGCGACATTATAGATATGCATTGTACATTATGTTGAGCTTTGAGGAGGAATAATAATTTATTCTACCGATTGAAGAAGGAGGAAGGAAGAATGATATTGTTTTGCAACAAAATATTATCCTCAATTAATAAAGAAAACTTAAGAGGATAGAGTCTAGAGATAAAAACTACTTAGAAAACACTCATCTTGCTCTTGAAAACACTGAAAAAGTCTTCTTCCATCTCTCCAACTTGATTCCGAAGTCCCAAATCAGTTTTTGAATCGAAATCGCTGGGAAAAAAATTATTACCATTTCATTAGCTAATACAATCATTAATATTCCAATTAATGTATTGTTTTTATCAGATTGCATAGTTTAGAAACGCTTAAGAAAATCGGAACTAGTTTTTTGTTGCATGCTGCTTATTTCTGAATTTAACGTCCAACAAATAAATAACATTTTATGTTTTTATGAAGTTCATAAATTAATGTGAAAGCTCATAAAAAACGTTTTTTAATGGTCATTAAGAATACAAGTAATGGAACTTTTCTCAATTTTTTTTTTTTTAATTTATTTGTATTGATGTAAATTATAGTTCTAAAGTAAGTATAAATTCGAAGATCAAGTAATATCTAATTTATTTATTTACATAGTTTGATGAGCTATGTTTGACTCCAAAATGAAGTATTTTGTTTTCTTGACTTTATTGTGTTATACTTATGTATCAGGGCAAGTCCGTAAGTGAGAATATAATTTGCAAACTATATATTTAATGTCAATACGTTAAATTTCAGCAAGTTATATAAAGATTTGTTCTAAGAATGACAATCTAAAGCAATGTTTAACTGATAATTTTCAGTTTGTTTTGGACAATGTGGATAAAAATGGTATTATATAATAATATGTTTATAATATAATCCATTAAATTTATATGGTCAATTATAGGAGATTCTTCAGTAAAACTACAACCCTTAAACAAGATCCACGTAGAAAACCAACAACTGCAAGCAGCAAAGGAATTGCTAATGATATTAAAAAGTATTGATTTTTTCGGACTTGAAAAAGCTAAATTGGTTGACATTTTAATTGATAATAATGAATTACGGCTAAATATACTTGTTCCCCGTTTGGAAATAGTAGGCAATTGTGAACTTAAAGGAACACTTTTATCCCGGCCACTTGAAGGAATTGGCAGAATGAATATAACTTACGGTAAAAAAATGATTTAAGTAATCGTAATTTGATTCAATTATATTATTCTATTACTATATTCTAGTTAATCTAATTTACGATTATAAAGCAAAGTTGAAAACTGAAGAACGCGATGGGAAATCTTATTTCTACGTTGAGAACAATTTTAACGACACACAAACTAGTGTAACAGTAACACGTGGGTATGTCAAATTTTATGATTTTAAGGGAGGTGATCCCAAGCGTGAACTTGAAATGAATGCTTACTTGGAGGAGAAGTGGAAAGACGTATACGACGAATTTCGAGCTGCTATTGAAAAAGTGACTGCATTTATATTAATGAATCCAATAATTAATGCGTATTTAAGGCGTATACCTATCGATCAGTTGTTTACTTAATTTAATTTCTTAATTTGATGCGGCATTAACAAAAATGTGCAACTTGCTTCATATTAAATACATTATATTTTACGTATTGTATTATTTTATATATTTTTTATTATATTGATAACTCCTTTCTATAACACTTACTTGGTACAACATTTTCGGCATGTTGCCTTTCAAGCAGAATAAGTTTTCTTTTGAGTTACTGGCATACTGGCAAGAAGGCAACATGACGAAAAGGTTTAATGAATCTTAAACACCTTGTAACCACACTGAATAGTACTCTATTTCTTTTTAATTCAAATAAATCTAACAGTTTTGACTACCGCAGGCTGCAGGTAAGCTATGCATCTCTAGCGAACTATAAGGTTTGTTGTTGTTTACATTCGACGCAACTTATCGCAATTGCGCACCAGTTACATCGCGGCAGCCAAAAGATGCACACGCATCTCTCAGTGCTTAAATAACTCTGTTGATAATAAATCGTTTGATGTCGTGATCTATTTTAATTCTTAGTAATGATAGATTAAC
The DNA here is from genome assembly GCA_027575565.1 of Diploeciton nevermanni. Classification (NCBI taxonomy): domain Eukaryota; kingdom Metazoa; phylum Arthropoda; class Insecta; order Coleoptera; family Staphylinidae; genus Diploeciton; species Diploeciton nevermanni. The sequence goes on along the minus strand of JAODIE010000002.1, from coordinate 1,604,222 downwards.
CAGTGCAATACAAGAATACTCATTGTCTATTCTACCTTAGCTACTTATGAAGTCATTGCTTTGTAATTTCGTGTTCATTGCATGTAAACAAGAATCTACTTGAACAATATCCGATTACACTGTGCTACAGCAAATTTCTGATTGATATGAGATTAACGATACTTGATTAATTAAGATTTTTGTGGAAATCTGCTTTTTTAAAGCAGTGTTTGATCAATTTTTGGTTACAAATTGATACAATTTTCCACAACTTCTGTAATTATTATTAGATTATTAAGCTGACTATAATATCAATGTGTGAGTAATTTGTTTAATTGCATAATTTTTGAGAAAAACTGCAAACGCTAGTATAAACGTGTATAGCAAACGTAGAGTGCGGTCATGAAGTATTTAATATTTATTGTGCTGATATATATTTATTTATAAATTACTTTAATTATAATTAGTTTGTGTAAAGATAAGTTTGTATCAACATAATAAATATTAAACATTTTGTGACCACAATCAACGATATACTATATATACATTTGGAATGTAACTCATTAATTAATAAATAAATATATCTTTTCATTTTTCATTGCCGTGCTGCTAGGTGGTGTAGTGAGTATGGTGCCTGCTTGCCACTTGGTTGGCTTGTGTTCGATCCCCGGTTGAGGAAAAACGTTTTTCGGCAAATTCTAAATAACTTCAAGATGGTTGCAGCATTGGTTGCCTGCAATGGAAGAATTATAAATTCTCACAAATGATTTAAAGTTCAAACACTTCCATATAGTTAGTTAGTTAGTTAGTCGTCCTATGCATGTATAATACTATACAAATGCATTGTAAGAACTTAGAAAATTACAGAATAAAAATTCCAGAATAACATGAAAAATAAATAAGAGACAAATAAGAAGCACAAAACCACACCGAGAAAAAGGAGAAACTGCAATTTTATTTTTTTTATGCACGTGTCGTTTAAAGACAGCCCAAAATAAATCTTTAGTAAATTATAAGCATATCCAATTGCTCCCGGCCCAGCCACGCTTCTCCGCAGCGCATATCCTCCAAGATTTTTATTTAAAAACCTTTGAATAAAGATTATTCTAGTAGAAAGTTTGAGATCGGCATCTATTAATTAGGGCATTAACTAATATTATTTTTGAGATAAATATGAAATAGAACATATGTTTCTAAACATTAGTTTAATTTTATGCGATCATACTTTTTAATTCATTTGAAAATCACAAAAATGAGGTACTCCGGCAGATTTGAACCGCGGACTCCCGCGTCGCAAGGCAGGGACGAGTACAACCTAGCCAACAAGACTGCACGCGTGTTCTTGTTTCCACAAGCTACATATTTACAAACTGAAAAAAACAATTTTGTCTTAGTTTTTATTTTCTATTCTAAATTGATGTTTAAGGGTTTATATTTCTAAGTGAATACATTAGTTTTGATTAATATTAGTTCTGAGAAGAACTGTTGATACTTGAAATACATAATACAAAAATAACTTTTGAATTGTTGGAGAATCAAATCTAAAACATAATAACAGACCATAAAATAAAACAAAGTAAAAAAATAACTTGCAATAGATTGTTTGCGAGAAAATAACTTTTTATTATTTATCTTCTAAATAATAGCCATGCATTATTGTTAATCACTTCTTATACTTATGATGTTTCTCTAAATAGAATATGAGATTTCAATGCCAGTATTACACCAATAACAATGTTCTGCCTTTTTCTCTACCTTTGAAGAAGATTGTGGTGAAGAGTTTAATGGAACGCACGTCAATATTAATTGAATAAATAAAAACTTTATTTACAACATAATAAAATATTATACACAATATAATATATAATAAAAAAATAGTAACGAATTTTTAAAATCTATTCCTGTATTAGTCTTACAGTGTCACTCAAAATGTTTTCATGTCTCCCTTCCATTCCGTCTTCGTTTCATTTCATGCATCGCACTTATTCTTTGAATACATTCCTAGCACCTCGATCGGTACGAAAATTTAATCCGCTGTGGCCTGTGGCAATAATGTGGTGTTTTTTTGATAAACACAGTAACAGATAAGGCAACTTATCAGCACATAAGCTAAATGAATTTGGTATGTAAATGAAACTCTGTCTACCTTTACATTCTACGCGAATCTGGCTGCAGTGATTGTAACAACATATTCCTGTTACTTCTATTGGAAGACATACGGTAAACTGAGCAAGATAGCATTTAAATCAAGATGCTTTCTGCAATAAAAAGACTGACTAGCAAGAGTGATGCATCTTCTGTGTCAACATCCCCAATGGCTAAGGGTTCTGCACATCAGACTATGTCCACATCATTACAGAAGAAGTTTGCAAGAGGAGTTCAATATAACAGTAAATACATTCTCTATGTGACAGTTACTTATGTAGAACAGTTAGCTTCCAATTAATGTTGGATTCTTTATTGCAGTGAAAATTATAATCAAGGGTGATAGAAATGTTGGCAAATCTGCACTGTTTCATCGGCTGCAAGGAAAGAAGTTTATTGAGGAGTACATTCCAACGGATGAAATTCAAGTTACATCAATCCAATGGAATTATAAAGCCACAGATGATATTGTTAAGGTTGAAGTGTGGGATGTTGTGGACAAAGGCAAGAAGAAAAAGAGGTTTGAAGGGCTGAAGTTGGAAAATTCGGATCTTCCTGAAGAAACTGCCTTAGATGCTGAATTCTTGGATGTTTACAAGGGTACTAATGGTGTGATTTTTATTATGGATATCACTAAAAGTTGGTATGTACTTCTTAAATGTATATCACAAAATCTTAACTCATCATCTTATAGGACTTTTGAATATGTGCAGCGAGAAATGGGAAAAGTGCCACCTCACATTCCTATTATCATCCTTGCAAATCATTGTGATATGTCACACCACAGAACAGTTACAGCTGATCATATCACCTATTATATAGAATCCCTTGAAGGGTAATGCGCAACTTTGTATTAATGCGCAATGTTGGTATTAATTCCAAACTGCTTTTAGCACCAGAACGGCACAAGTTAGATATTCTGAATCATCAATGCGAAATGGATTTGGCTTAAAACTTCTTCACAAATTCTTCAACTTGCCATTCCTCCAACTACAACGTGAAACCCTTCTTCGTCAGTTGGAACGCAATGAAGTGGAAACCGGCGCAACCATCCAAGAACTGGACATGTATGCCGAGTCAGAAGAAGCAAACTACTCGAAATTTCAGGAGACTCTCAATCGAAAACGTCGAGAAATTGCAGATTCAAATGCAAACATTCCGCCCGTAGCCAACATGCCGATTTCTACTTCTAGCCAACAACTTTCGGCGAATAAAATTGGCGCTGAGGTCAAACGCTCTCAAAGCGCTTCAATTATTGTTGGCGGAGGTAAACCAATACCTTTTGGAAACGCTGCTAGTTCGATGGCTGTCACACAGCGCGTATCTGCCTCGCAAAGTGCCAGTAAGTCGAGTAGTCAAAGCTCTGGATTTGTTTCCAAGTTTGGTCCAAAAGACAGAAGTGTGGAAGATGGTCTACCTGACTTACGTCGCCTTGAAGTGAGTCCTATTACATCAGTGGAAGAATTCTGCCCAGATGGTGGTCAATTGGATCGTAGTTTTCTGGAAGACGTCCAAACCAGCTATCCCAGTGCTGTAAACGACCCCGACGAGTCGGAAAGTGATGGCGATACTGGCAACCCACTAGTTTCCGAGTATCAAGATGATTTAGACCTTGATGAGGTAAAACAAAACAAAACGAAAAATGGAGGTAGTAGTGAAATGGAGATGGATATGAAGCAAACAAATGATGAATTTGACTCTACTATAAATTCGGAGATTTCTGAGTTGACCTCTGACGCGTTCGATAACTGGATGGCTGTGGATACCAAGTGGAGGAGGTCTCCCGAAGGTGGAGAGGATGTTAGTGCAGTAAGTCAGACTTTGGATTACAGCGGGAGCACAGTCTATGATGATAGTACCAGTGTAACTTCTTCAAATGTGCACATGGAGTTGTTGAGCTCAAAGCATAGCATTAGTCCACATCCAAGTCAAACTTATAGTGATGATGAACAACCTGCAAGTGTAGCTTCACTTAAAAAAGAGCATAAAAAAGACAAAGTAATTATCTTCATCTTTCCAATCTTGCTGTTTTAATAACGCAATTTATCTTTTTCAGTCAGAGAAAAAGTCTAAAACCAAACGATCTAAGGATAAGCCTGATAAAGACAAAGATCGCAAAGAAAACAAGGAGCAGAAAGCAGACCGCGAGAAGCGAAAAAAGAAGAAGTCGCGTGAAGAAAATCATGGGTCTAGGAAGTCTCGCGATGAATTAGAAGAGTTCCTCAACGGTTCTTCTAGTCCGGTGTTGGATGGCGCCTACGAAGCGATTTAAGCCTGTCTACGCATTTTTGATAAAATTGCCTGCCAAATTATTTTTACATTTGTTAATATGTAACTGAAAACTTAACCATTTCACTACTCTAATAATCTCAATGTGCAATTTGCATTTACTAGGCGACGGTCTCATAACCTGTAATCTAATACTTATTTTGTTATCTCAAGTCAATTGTACTGTGTTAAAAGAATGGTAACCGACGTGGTTCTGAAGAAGCAATGACTGAATTTAATTCTTATATTATTGTTGGAAGTCTTGTTAGAGCGTTTTAGAAATTTGAGTGTATTTAATATTTTAGTTTGTACTATTGACGCAAGTGCTGTATGGTGCACTGTTAAATGCTGTTACTTAGGTCTGTTGCGGAAATACTAGGAGCTAAATTGAAATTCTAATTTGATATAGTCTAATCCAATGAATTAATGCGGTATTAACCTATGAATGTGCATGCGACATAGCAGCTTGCGCAGTGTCATTAGGTCTATATTAACATGTTTTTAAATAAATGATTTTCTTTTTAAATATGCTATAACCGAATGCAGTTGTATTTCACTATTTTCAATTAGTCTATCCAATCCAATTAGGCGTACCAACTATTAGTCGCAAGGTAATTGAAAATGCACAATAATAAAATTTATTTCTTTCTCTCTTGGTTGTGGAGTGATGTAATTTGAAAATATTTATGTCACCGAATTTGCGTGAGATCATTTGCATTCCTGATACTTTTCAAACTTACGAGTTTTCTGTGTCAGTTTAATTAAACTTTGTACTGCAACAGTTCTTTTCATACCTATACCTCAAATACCTTCTAGTATATTGTGTTGTGCCAGTAGAAATCGTGAAAATATGTATAATATCTACCAAATAAATAATTAAGTGTCGTTTATTTTCTAATCATACACTAAAATAAAATGCCTTCAATCAATAATAAAACAGAAACCTGTTGTAAATTGAAAATATCATACAAACTAAGTTGACAGGTTTATTTACGCTCTGAAAAGATTGCAAAAAAACAATTGTTACCAAATGCCTGCCAGTCATGCTACTGGTGCCACTGCACTCATCCCAGGAACACAACGTGAAGAAACTAGGACTCTCGATATCTATGACAGCGCTGCTCTAGAGTACATCGACTTCCTAGCCAGCACGTTGACAGGCCGGCCGACATTGCCCGTGACGTCACCCAGTGCACACGCAGGTCTCTGAACCCGTCACAAAAAATCTATATTAATTCAGTGTGTGCCGATATCACTACTTATCTATTTCTTAAATAATGAACATTCTACATTGACCATTGAGATTGAGCGAGGCTTTGACATTAACGCAAAATTTCAACCGATAACAGATTTTGTGCTTGCATTTGATTTTTAGTGCAATAGGGCATGTGCAGTTAAATGTCTCAGTTGTGTAATAGCAATTAATGCAGTTAAAAACTCCGATGATTTGACAAATTCATCAACCTTTGTTGTCAGTTATGTCGAAAATTAACGCGCCACGTGCTCATTGTATTCCTGCTCAGCATTGGTGTGCTTCACAGGCTTGGCAGTGAAACAAAAAAGTCAAGTTGAGAATTTTAAAAATACTTCCGAGTACTTTATTTCCCATTTGCGCATGAGGATATCTGCTTTCCACGCGCATATTTCTCGCTACAAGATCGCAAAGTTTACGTTCAACTGACATGCCTTGCAGATTAATTAGAAAAACCGAAAACATTCGTTTAATTAGGAATGGTCTGTGCTGCGCTTCGCAAGCGACGCTCATCGTGATAAGATAACATCCGAATGTGTAATGCGCGCGCGCCCGCTCGCTAAGTATTTTTTCCAGATTTCGGTCGGGTTATTATTACTATCATAGCCACCCAGTGATAATAAACTTGACTTTTTACGGCCAACAAGTTGTATCTACACTCAAACGCGGCCGCGCGCACACATTCGAGAATGAGACATCGTTGTGTGGTAATAATAATGCGTCCGAGGTTTATTGACTTTATTCACAAAACTATTTGACGAACATCAAGAACTAAATTAGCGAATCTGGCGACTGCAACATATTGGCGTCTTTAGAAAAGCATTCAGTGTCAAAAGAAAAGAAGATGCTATAGTTTGGATTGCATAACCGCCGATGAGATTATGAGCTACTCGGGGGCGGATCTAGCGTGCAGGTATCAATGAATCGATGGCGGGCGGCAATCGCGGAAGCAAGATGCAGCACGGGAGCGAGAGCGGTGGGATTCTCTTGCACAGCACTGCGGCCCCCCCACCAGCACGCGGGGGCCCCGTGCGCGGCAAGCGCGACTCCAGGTCGTTCACCCCGCGAGCGGTCCTAGCTGACGGAGGGCGGGCGGCGGGGCGCCGAGGGGCAGGCAGGCACACGGCGCGCGCTGCCGTTCTCGTCCTTAATTCACAGTTACACACGCCGCGCGCGCACTCACACAAGCCGCCGCACATGGGCCGCCGCCGCACGCTGCTCGACGCTCATCCGTGCTGGGAGCCCTTCGAGACGCGGACGCGCGCCGCCCGCTGAAGAAGAGTTTCGGGAGGAAGCGCCGGGCGCGCGCGAATTTTTCCAGCAGCAGACTCGCATTGCGTTGCGTAAGCGCGTCAGCCGCCTCTTGCGTTCGTCTTGCTCCGGTCCGAACTCGTGTGCGTTCATATCACCGGCAGTGCATTTGATGTTGAAAATAAAAGTGCGAACGCTTTCTTTACTCTCCTAACAGTTTACCACCGCACGCGCCGGCCGTCGACAAGAAGTGAATCGTGATACTCCGAAGTGCTTGAAAGTGTTTGTTAAGTTTTTCATTTGCGCTAACTTTGTAAACTTTTTGCGGTGCGCAATCGAGGATTACCTTACTTCCCCGAAAGACTGCCAACTGACACCATTTTAGAGAAAGGTACGAGAATATTGTCATTGCTGCAACAGAATTAAACCAAAACAATAATTAGACAATCAATGCAATCGAGTCCCACCTCAACACAACCCCAATATCTTCTATTCGATTCTATTGCTGAGACTGGAAACGGTTTTAGGTCAAACATTGCGTTCGTGCGGCTGCAGTTTAACGATACCAATTTGCTCTGACCTATTTTAGCCACTTGCACAAATGCACGCAGCGCAACCACTATGCCGTCATTGAGTGCATTTGCTGCTCTAAACATGCTAAACACGTTGTTGTTTATTACCAAAGCAACAACGCTCGCGGTCACAAATAACAAAACACCATGCAATGTACGCATACGCGACGTTATTAATTGTGTGAGCTTAAAATCGTGTTTGTGCGTTTCAAATGGGACATCAACGACACAAATTTAGGTCAAACGGCTTAAAATCGAATTTTCCAATAGCACCTCCACGCTAGCTGACCCAACCTGCGTTTATCAGCCACTGTCGCAAACTTTATCGCGTCAAGTTTTTTTATTTCATTAACTTATCGGTGCTAAGAATTCATATAAACTAAATGCTATTCACTTTCTTCTAGTAGGTATGGAACCAATCTCATTCACATATGGTGTGTCTCAAAGCCACGAAATTACGACGTGCGCGTGAGTTTGCCATTCGTATTATCGCAGCATTAGTACAGCTATTACAAGCGCTTGTTCGCGGTTCCGGCGAAGAGAAAGCTTTCCGCAAATGCAACTTTCACTGTAATGCACTCCGATGCGACATTTTTAAACGTTCGCGATTTTATATAACACAATTATCAACACAAAATTTCTCAATTCAATTCTACTCGAAGACTCTTGGCAATCAGTGTGAACCCAAGAATAAATTCCCACCGGAAGTGGTAAAGAATCCAATTTTTATCACACCGAGTACATTGATAAGAAAAAAAAAACTCTCGCATAAACCTTGAATTTGAAAAGCCAAGTACAAGTTCACATGACTCTGGCTGGACGTCGTCGTCGCACGAAGCTTTAATGTGATTAAAACATAGATACATATCGTACGAATTCTGATCATCGATATGGCGAACACGTTTTGCTCACTTTCGCTTTATGTGCTGCATTGCATTTGCGCTAAAGACACAACAGCAGATCGAAGCCAAGTCAGGCTTGGTCAACTTTACTTAAGGTGGACGGCCTTAATGGTAACAGGATACCTTGTGTTATTTGTTGATATTGACCGTTTACGCCAATGGCTGGGGGAGCACGAGACGCAACAGAGTGTCGCTTTTTATTATTAATCTTATTAATTACGACGTTGTTAAGGTTGAATTGCAACTTTCTTAGACACAACAAAACATTATTGTAATCTGAGAGAAAAGATTATTTGAACAGTGTAAGATTATCTCAACGACTTTTCCCTTTTATTATTTCCTGATGTTCGTCTCCTAAAAGCTTTGACAAAAATAGTATGTCATTAGAGGTGGACACTTTTCTAAAACATTTCTAAACTTTGCTTAGTGATTCTGAAGCGACTCTATTTATTGTTACTTGTGCTTCACGCGCAATCCGTGGTCCGTTGCTAACTACGCGTAATGTGGATCAAGGTAAAATTGCACAACCGACATCGGCTCGCCGACACAACGTATAATCGTATTCGAAAACGGATGCATGTGCCTTACACAACAATACATGCTCTCAAGTCTTCGTGCATGCTTGCTCTTGCAACTTGTACCTTGAAGAAAATCCTGTACAACCACACAGAATCAATAGAAATATCCAGGCCCATTACGACAACATGTGATTGATTAATCTGTACTGAAATATATTCAAATGGAATTAGTAAATAGATCGAATTAATCAGTACGTGTTATTCAACAGATAGTTCATTAACTAATGTAGAAAGAATGAAATTATTTGCTATTGATTTTGTATGATGTCACTTAAATGTGTTTAATAAGAAGATAAAATGTTTGCTCGATGTTTCAGGGAACACGCGCAACTGGCGGATTGATAAGATGCTCACGCCGCGGGCGAGTTGAGTGATTTCGCGTGCGGATGCGCGGTGGACGATGGCTCGCGCCGCTTCTTTCGGCAATCGCACCCTTCGATTGTCCAACGCAAAGGCGTTCCGTGTGTTTCGCAGCGTGTTCGACGCCACCGATATTAGATAAAGCGACAAGATAACTAATGAAAATGTAAGTAGCACCCATTACTCAACAATTTCTTACGTTGATGCCTTTTTTAAGAGTGCCTTCTTACGGAAGTCTCTCCTAAGGTACATAACGTAAAATGCTTCAAATCTTCCCCAACTGAATGTGTAAACTATGAAATAGCTCAAGTGAAAATGCTTCGAGCGATTCCACTTAAACACTGCTCACTTGCTCGGTTGAGCGCGCTGCATAATCTCACTCTCTCCCTTGTGCTACGCCGACATCAGTAGAAGTGAGGTAGGCTAATTAGCTGTTGCGTCACTGCCTATCTGCTCAGTGTTGAGTGGGACATGATGAATGCTCTGGCTCGCGCCGCGCACTATATGCGAGTGCGTGTTTTATGAAACCATCTAATATTAGCCGTAATGACTGATAAAAGGCATTGACCTTTGTAAAAACCAACGCATGTATATCTACATAATTACGCTGCGCTGTTGCTCTTGAAATCTCGGTGCGGCGTCGATATATCAATGCGCAGCTCCATCAATTTCGAGCGAGGACCGAGTGCGGAAAAGCTTCAGGAAGCACTCGGTGAAATATTGCGACATGCATACGAGAGACGAGTGGCATGCAGAAGTCATAAACATTATTCATCTTGAATATGAATTCGCAATTTCATGTAAACATCACATGCGTATTAAAATCACATCATCGTCGTGTGTGAGATGAAATTCGATACAGAGCTCAATGAGACAATACTGCAAAGAATTAATTCTGTATTTGTTGTGTGCGTCAATAAATTGTAATTCTAATGATCGTGGCGACGAAGTCAAGTTAATATTTACATCAGTGCATTGTGCATTGTACGCTCAAATAGATCGCGTTGTTGGCTTTTCTGTCGTTTCTCGAGAGAAAGGCGGAAAATAGGAAATGTGTTGCACACTGCACACTCTCCCTGCACCGCACAGTGTGCAATGTGCGCGAAAGTATTTCCTGGTTGGTATCTGGTGCCAGTTTAACGACGATTAAACTAAACAGAACAGGAAATGATCGCTGAGATCTAATCATTGATATTCCTAGACCATCAAACGCACTCGGTTTAATTCATCTACAGTTATACCAACACCAAACCTATGATTCGTACCGAATAAGAATGGGCTTTCCACGTGTAGAACTTTTTGCTGTCCCAGGCCGCCCCGTTCATCTCAATCGCAATTCAAGAAGTCCAACATTAAATTGATTTAAAACTCTATCAAAAATCAAAACATTACCATTTACATATTCCCATATGCAATTCTCTCAAGATCATTGTCACATTTTGTAGTTTCCATCGCATTATCGCCTGTAAGCTTATATGCACGAAAGAAAGCAGCGTTATCAATTCGTAATCGAGAAGGTGCATGACTCTTTCATCAAACAGCACACACTCGTAATATGGATTATTGCATCGCTGCGCGGGCACAAGGGATCCAATGCATTGGTACTCTGAGAACTCTAGCGATGGTGGCTGATTTCTCCTGGGCGTGTACAAATAAATACTTACTAATGCACGCATGGGAAATGTGTGTGTTTAGTATCGGCTTTGTTATTGGCAGCGCACAATGGTAAACGATAGTACTTGCTGTGAACGTGCACTCGTAAACAAATCACGGTTGAGTTTACAGACAGCCCACTATGTGTATTACTATTGAAATTTGATTTGTAACTAATAAAATAGATGTTGTGATGAAAGTGGTGGAATTTCAGATTTTAGAAAGATTGTCATGAATTAAAAAAGATATAACACTTTTCTAGATAAATACTGACTACAAAGTTATCCAATCCAATAACCTCCCCAATCATCTAAGTTAATTCTAACGCAAACAAACTCATAACCCCCAAATTTCATACAAAGCCAAATGCGCCTTCATCGTAATTTAATACAATTTCACAATCAAACATGCGGAAAAACTAGAGTCCAAACCCATTACACCTTCCCATATCTCCGGAGAAACCAGTATCTTTGTCAAACTGACCACTGAATCTCTTCAGATTTCATTTGTTTCCCATTTGAGCCTGTGTAAGGCACACGTGTCGTTCCTAACCACTGTTCATGGAGTTTATTCATTCGGTCATGACTACCCGATCATGCCAGTTACGCAATGCAACACCCTTTTTTGAAGGGCACGAAGGGCAGCGTACAAGGACAAAGGACAAGATTGGCACCCTTGCTCTAATTTTCTATGGGCGCACACAAAGCTATTTAACGGACACGTCATGTGAATAGGCAAACTGGGGAACAATCTGTCATAGAATTGGCATTGAATCATTGGAATTGAACTAGTTGAATGAATTTCATTGGGATTTGATAGTACAAATAGAAACACGTTTCTGTAACCTCAACTGAACTAGTCATAGAAAAATCTATGAGCGTTTGTTATATTTGAACGTGATGCAATTAAATCATCAATTAATAAACACCACGATGCAGTAGTGCAGTACAATTTATCGTATTAGGTGTGTGTACTACTACGCCAGTCAAGCCATCGCACTCGACAGGGGCAGCAGGAACGAGGAGTAAAGGCACGAGGAACTACCGCCTGCTAGTGTTGGTGAGTGCGCGCGCGGCGGCCGTCGACCCCACGTTATGTAGGTCAGTAATGGTGGGCGTCGTCGCCAGAAAAGCGGCATGCGCGCAACGCGGCGGACACACGCGGAGCACACTCACCGACCGCATCGACGGCTACCGCGGCGGCGGCGGCGACGTCCAACATGATCATATGACATACTCAGCAGCTATTCATAACATTAATTCCTACCGCACATAGAGGTGTGAATATGCGCTGGAAATTTTTTTCATTGCCAAAATGACTATTTCTAACGCAACCGAGTATAGCTACTGTTTGTATCTACCAGCTGGGCCTGGTGTGTGCAGTGTAAAGCAAATGTAACATGTTCTACAACCTAGATGAACACTATTAGAGCACCACAATGAACGTGGTGAAGTTATCGAACTTTGAGTTTATCGAATGCGCTTCCGCGTTTGCAGCTTGTGCTGCGTTCTGCAATTCGCTGCAGCGATCGACTTTACTTTTAGGCTTCGCAGAATCGCACCACGTTTATGTGCGGTATGCTGAATACACTTCCTTCTCTTGCACGTCGCCTGCTCAATCGCGTTGCAACAACATAGTAAGATCTAGGAGGAAATAAACCGTGAATAAAATTTCTCTTCATCAAAGGCGCATCGCGAACCTCACACACTACAGCAACCTATTTAGAGAGTGAACCCAATGAGAATAGCATCGATCATTGACTTTACAGAATGCTTTAAACTGTAATAACTAAGTTGCCTTTAGATCCATATTACCTATGGATGTAAAATTATTAAATCTTATTAAATAGTTAAAACTGTTAAAAATGTGTTCATGCCAGAGCCATGCAAAGATCACACTGCATTCGTATCAGCAAACCACACTTTGATAAATTCCTAACCATTTTGATAATAATGAAATCTGAAAATTTCCCATGATAAACATTTTACTTGCGACTGTTGATTTCCTATACCCAACTTGACCCACTTGAAGGCCACCCATAGAATCCGCTGACGGGCCACAATGCAAGACGCTGATATTCCGCCAATAAACAGAAAAATCCTACGGACGCGCTAGACACTCAGCAAAAAATGTCAACGGAGCAGACGACGCCACCAGACATCGTGGTACCTCGGTACCACCGTGTCTGCTCTAGTCCGAGCTCGCGTATTGTCTAGCCTAGAGTGCAGACATCGGTTCCCGTTACTTCACGTTTACTTTTCTCCACTTGCGATGGTTTCATGTAACGCCTCGCCTTCTCTTCAGCCGCGGCAGTGCGCGAGAGTACCGGCCATGGGAAAGAGTGTTGATGGTTGAACTAGCGGAAGAGCAACGGCATAGGCGTAGGATGAGAGTGAAAGTTACCAACGTGTTCCGATGCAACCAATGCAGGAAGCCTGCCGTGCGGCATTGCCGTCGCCGGCCGTCAGCAGCAGCGGCTGCTGGGAAGCGACCGTTAGACGTCTGTCACAACAAGCTTAGTATGTAACGTACTTTTTACTTCACTGTTTTGCTGGTGACTAGAATGTCAAAGTGGTAGATGTCATCCGGAAATTAGCAAGCCAAGTGAAAGTTTATGGTTAAACAATGCAGTAACTACTTTACAGCTGACCTTGAAAAAGTCATAATTTAGCAGTAATCAAGCGAAAGTTCCTTTTTATTTCTAACTGTAAATTATTACCATCAAGATACAATCGCAGCAGCTCCATTTATTCAGTTGTTCTCTTATCAGCTTTTTGGCCGAAATTTATGAGTTCGTCATGTCGTGTCAAAAGACGCGATTGCTGAACTAATAAAGGTCAACAGCCAACGAGGCACGCTGAAATATTTGTCACTGCGTGTCGCACGTTGAACTCGATGACGCGGTGTGTAATAATATCGTTGCTAAATTACAAACGCATTAATTAACCAATCTGGCGATCGACAATTTGATCCACATGATCGTAATCACAGTGTGTTGTCCTCACTGCATCATAAGGTTAATGATCAGGATCCTGTTGACAGGAACTATGATTAACCGAGAGTGATCGACTGCCAATCAGCAGCATAAGGCAATTTTCTTCCCATTCCTATTTCTGTGCTGTCATTGCGTTGTTTTCACGTAAAAGTCCACTACACTTAGCAGTCAGCTGTACGCGTCATCCTAGTTTGCGTGTGCAGCAGGAGCCCGCTCACTGGCAGGTCAATGCCCGTCCTCAAGCCGCGGCCCCGACTTGTTAGAAATGAGAGCGAAAGAGACAGAGAATCTGTATGATTCCACGAGGGCACTTGCGTTCCATCTAAACCACTTGCAAACATTTGCCCAAAGCCGTCCTGGACACTCGAGTGCAACATCAAACAGAACGGCTCAGCAAAGGCCAAAGAAGATGGTCTAGAATGCAGGGTCCATCAAGTTAAGCAGATACCGAAATTTATAACTCTCTATATGGCCTATTGCAATGTGGCTTGTACTTGACCCTCATGAATGCCAGCAAAGGACAAAGTCCTCATTGGATGTAGTATAACTGTAGTATTGCTGCCAAATCACCGAAAAAATGACTTCCGCTTTTGATATCGATATCAAAGGTAGTGAACGGTTTTCGCGAGGACGATAACGCAGGTCACTTGCACGCATTGGTAAACATCTAACAAGGAAGTAGGAAACGAGTGGATCACAATTATGCGATTTCATGCGCGGCGCGGAAAAGAACCGCAGAAATGGGTCACGCACTTTAACGAGCAGGCGATAAATTTTTCCCGTTGCATTGCGTGGCAAAGCAACCCCGACCTGCAATCCGAGTTTACGTCTGTATGAAGGACGAAAAACAAAAATAATGTTAATCGTAAAATTCGCCTAGAAACTTATAACTGTTGCTACAATGTGCAATATGCGGAATGAGAAGTTGCAAACGTTTTCATTCTTCTGGAATTCTCTGATATTTACGAAGTAGTCAACTTTACTAAACCCTAAATGCCTTAAAGAATTTCTAAACTTGATCAAAGCCAATAAATCATGCAAATATTCCACTCTGCTGCGTTTAATGTTATGCAACCAACCATACACATATTGCTTTCACCATGTTGCATAGATCATAGATCACACAAACAATTTAGACGTGGCTGAGATCTGCTGCGTCTGCAAGAGACTACTCGGTACGAACGCGGAAAAGGCCAGTACGACGACAGGCACACAACTTCTCGACTGCGACTGGGATAAAAATAGCACGAAACTCCTATTTTTAAGCGCCGTTCTACATTACATCATGTTTACGTGCGCTTGGGTTTACATCTGCTGCATAAGAATGTATTCGAGTAATTTGCAATGTACTGAATTTCATCCACAAGATACATCGATAAAATAAATGATTCATACTCTATTGCATCAATTAGACTAAGGTAGCGTGCTGTTTTACTATCGATTCAAAAAATGCATGATAAACTACGTGAGCGATATTTTTAAAGAAGAATAAAGCCATAGTTAGTTAACCCAGTTTACAAACCTTATGCAATTCAATCACATTCGTTGCTATTGACTGGAAAACGTTGGAAACGAAATACTTGAAATATTTAAGAGATATGCATTGTATGCAACCAGCTTTGCGCACAACTTGTGCTAGCTGAATATAGCTGCAACATTTCTACATTTAAAAGTGAATCTTTCCTTGTTCAATTTCATGCTTGTCTTTGTGGTGCGCGTATGAAATTAATTTACAGCGCTCGACATGTTGTCGTCCGGTGATGACGGCGGTAATGGCGGTGGCGGCATGCTGCGTTTTCCCCATTCCATCGCCGCGGCGTCGCACGCCAGCGCCGTCCCTGATATAGATAGGTACGGGTCAGTATCCTTTCCTTCGAAGTGGGTCAGACTAGCACGCTCATTGCCATATCGCATATTATTATTATCGTTCGACGAGCGAGTCTTACGTATTGCACGTACGTGCAAGTTGGAACGTCATTTTTAACTTGATTCTTTGTTTCCGTTACAATGTAAGTTGACTAACAAAAACTATGATAATAGAAAATGATATACACGATGTAATATAATACTTACACTTGTATTGATTTAGTTAGGTTTGAATAGGAAATATTTTTATGAATTTTTATATATTGTGGAGGCGCCGGGCAACATGTTATCTCTTATTTACTACCCTTGTTATAAATATTGATAGATGTTATTATTATTATTAACTGATTAAATACGTTTTGTTAGCATTGTATGCGTTTATCTGCATCTCTCTAATGACGTCGTCAAACGCACATTTATTGACAAACAACTGCAGCGCTGCGCTAAAACAGGTTAAGGACGAAACGCAGCGCCAATTTCAACTCGCGTTTCGTTCATATCACATTGTTGCACAACGTTTCTAACTATTATTATTATTATTATCAAATAGTAATTTCCTTAGGTTAGCCTAGACGCTGCACTGCGTTGCATCTTTCCAAGGATTCAATAGTGGCGGTCAAAAACACTCATCCTACAACTAAGTATTTTGCAAGTATAAAACACATCAGAATTATTGCTATTGCCAAATGAACGTACAAAGTTCATTAATGACAAACAATTAGCCATGACAAGTGTTCGTGTACTATTGCTCTAGCTGGCAGCGTGACAAGGACGATGTAATTTGATTTAACTTCCTTTTGATTCTTTTTATCGTATAGAGGATACAGATATTACAGAGGAAAGAGAAAGAAACGTAATTGATAGGAATTTAATGCAATGCAATATAATAAACGCGTTTGATAATTCTAGGATGAATGTTGTAAGTGACTTGTACGAAAAATCGATGCTGCAATTGCGCACCTGGTTGGTGTAGGTTAATGTTCCAGTTTCAATTGGTGCAATGGTTCAAACTCCTCTTGACTTGGCGTAGAAACAAATTATTGATTCTAGTCTACCACGTACATAAAATCAAGTCAATCAATAGAAACCACCATTCTTTTCTATCTTGATTTGACTTGATGGAGAATAAATTCGGAACATTTTGGTGCTGATGACGCAACTACATTCTCAACTAGGATTCATTTGCATGCGAGTGTTTGCGAACGCATGCATTAGTACAATGCGGTGCATTTGCTATGAAATGCGCTTCGCAGTAGAAATTGGGTCGAAAAATCGTCGACCGGAGAGGGTCGCGAGAAGTGGTGCCGGCTACACGTTCGTGCGATCCGCTCCTCTTTGCATAAACATGTTCAGGATCACGGTTGGAACTGCAAGTATACGACACTCGCCGTTACACGACTTTGCAATGCGTATAAGAATATGAAAATACAGCTAGCTGTAATCAATAGTCAAAGAACCAAAGACACACTCTAATCCAATGTATGCAACTTATTTAACACGAAGCAAAAAATCTGAGAATTTAAGAGAGCACAATTGCACTTAATTTAAATGATATAATGCCATCAAAGAAACAAGTTTAGAATTACTGCCACATTGCTTGAATTGAAGGTAGTTGATGCATTCCTAATTTTCCGTGTGTGGTCGTTATTTTTAGCATGACGCGGTCTCTGCTGGCGACATTAGTCTGGGACTAAAACACGCGTTAATAAATTCGCCGACGACTTTTTCCAGTGCAAAGGCACGACCCAGAAAACGTTCTAATTCGAGTGACGGCCGAAAATAACGCCGGACCTCGTGCGACAACTGCAGCGACAACAATTAATGATGAACTTGCGATAGGCACCTTTCCTACCCACCCTAATTTGTACTCGCACAATTCAGCTACTCTCAGGTCATCTCTTGTAGATGTGTTTAATTATTTATCCATTTACAACGTACGCTTCTACTTACATTTTCGAGTGTACATCCAGCTGGGTCATATTTAGAACTTGTTTGTCTTCATCATAATCTCAATCATCACACAAATTAAGCAGAAAATCAGCGACATTTCTCCACTCTTGCTTGTTTTGGCAATGCCGTGCCATGTTTATTTACTCTGCGCGCTTTGCACATTTGGCGTGCGGCGAATGAATTGCGATAAACGAAGAGAATGCAACTTTTTTTGCCTGCCACTCGTGCGGGTGAATAATTTGTTGTTCAATTAGGCGCATAATGAAGTCGTTTCCAGCTGCCGCAGTATGGATCGTTTTTTACGAGGCTTTCGGGCGTGAAAAATTCGGCGAAAAAAGATGGAACACTCACATGTGTGAATGCAATAAACGCCAGCGAAAACAGCACAAGATGAAAGAGTTGTCGTTTGTGAGCCTATTTTAAGATTTTCGCCAAATTAACACTTTATACGGTATAAAATAAATTGATGTTAAATCGTAAGATGGGAGTTTGTTTAGAAGTTAAGAACTTATAACGGTTAAATTTAAGAGTTAAGTGCAAGGGATTGCATTAAAACTGACTGCTTAATTTAAATTTAAACTTTACAAGTAGGCGGCCAAAGGAACGGGATAGAATTTGAATGTAATTCGCCAACCAACGCAAACGAAAGTCATTTTGATACGATCTGCATGCGAGCGGAGGTACAACACTTGAACTCACGATTTCTGGGTAAAGATAAACACCTTCTGCTAAGAACTACAGAACAATTAGAGTAGAAATTTAATTCCCACGCAATCACCTAAATGAAAAATAAATCTAACCGAACAACCAACGTTAAAGTTGAAAAAAGACTGTAGAAGATAGAAAAAATAAAAAGTTTCATAAATTAATATAAATTTCTAGTTATCAACTTTGGTACAAGCCTCATAAAATGAAAAAAATACTTGCGAGTCAGAAGCAATGTACATAAAAGGTTTGAAACACTTGTTAAGACACCTCAACCGGTTGAAATATGCCTGAGGCTTGGAAAAGTTTGTATCATCTGTAATTTAGTGGATGATAAACAGCTGGATAAAAAATATAGACATGTTCTTGCATTGTATTTTTATCTTTGATAAAAACGCAATTGAAAATGTTTAATTTTGAGTCTTTAGTGATTATAAAGCAATAGATCTTTTAAGTAGAAATTAACCTTAATTTGCAATGTTCTATCACACCCTTTGATGATATTCTATTGAATGTCCCAACTTAGAGAAGAGTTTACTCGGTAAATATCAAACTTTTTATACTTTTTATTTTTTAATAGGTAAGTGACATTAATATACTAAATCCCTGCAAAATATGAATTTCGAAAAGCAGAAATTACTATTGAAATTACTGCTTTGTTTGTAGCAATTCAAAACGGATCGATTTGAATTTATTTACTTTAAAATGAGCTAGAATCCTGGTAATTGCAATATTAAAAATGTAGACACATAATTTACTAATAGATAGTCAATCTATATATAAGCATAAATCTTTAATGAAATGCATTTTGCATTAAAATTAACCCACTAAAAATGCATTAAATTCAGACACGTATGTGACTAATAACAAAATCCCTTACGTAAACATTGATTGCACATCAAATAACCGAAGTGAACAAAAGCCATAAAAATATTATCGCATTGCATGTCTCATCTTTAATCGTGACGACTGCAGCAGTAATAAACAATCTGAACAAGGAAGTGATGCTAGTGATCCAACGCGCAGAAGAATTCAGCGCATTACAAAAGAGTTTCATTGCACGTTGCAACAGCAATGAATGCGCTCTAAGCGTCCACACGATGATCACCATCGCGCGCATCTAATCGGAATAGAGCGATTTTGTGAAAGCAGGAAACGCCGCTGCCGCCACCGCGATGACGAAACCGTTTTTATTTTAGAAAGTGAAATTTACAATACTCAATGCACGCCAACTGTGCGCAATACCTACGAAGTGATTGAGAACACTGCAAGCAAGTGCAGTGTTGTTTAATAGAAACATATTTAAATGTTTAAAGAAAGCTGAAGTATTCTAGCGATTTCTATAGCTTCTTTCAACCATTAATGATACAGTATCAGTTTGTTGATTCTGAGATTTGTGTTTAAGCACCAATTTCCGGCTTAAACATTGGTAAAAGAGAATTAATATCATGGGCAGTTTTTAGACTACAATCAAGGATATCACACACAAGTCAATAAAAATTGTTATTTGTCCAAAACAGCATTAGAGGTTTAAATTGCCAGATAAGCCATAAATTGTGTCACGAGCCACGACAAATAAACAATCATTCCTCCAACGCGGCGATACCCAATAAATAATTGTGCGCTAATCTGCAACTAGTAAATCGATAACATTATTTACTCAGCACCCAAAGTAAAAAACCATTTTCTAATCTCCATCATAGCGCCTCCATCGCTCGAAAAATGCAGCGGCAATTGCCTGCTGCGCGTCTTGCATTGGCGAGTCCTCGACTCGCTTGAGAGGTCAGTCTATGCAGTCGCAGGAAGCGTTCGCCAATCAGCAGGCACGAGGAGGCAATGCATCCACTGCGATTGGCCAGCGCGCATGCAGGGCATCCTGCTGCACGCGGCGCTGCCATCGCTCTCCAAACCGCGCGCACTCCGCGACCTTATGTTTCATTTTCAATGGGAACGCTCTCGCAACATAGCAATGACCTGCATCTAGGTCGTATGTTGCAATCGCGTTTGGTGCCTCGCGCACTGCGCAGCGAACGTGCACATGTAATCAACATTCGAGAAGGAAAAACAGCTTTCCATCAGCGAGAAGAAAATGCGTGAATGCAGGCATATACGCAATTATACGATTCGAGATGAGGTTTGATTTAGTAACTTAACACGGATGTGAATGATTAGTGCCTTATGTAATGCGAGTAGTTAATAAAAGTGCAATTCGTGCGGTGCACTTCTCCGTTTGCGGCCTGATTAGGTCGACGCGGTCGCCGAAGCCTTCCTAGTTTTCACCGTAGTCATCGTTGACGCTAAATATAGCCTTCGATGCATTTCAATGCGTCTCTCGATAGATCGCCCGAGCTGAGACCCCACTATCGAAAAAATGCATGCTGAGGCGGCTTACCTAATGCAATTATGACATTGATTAGATAACGGCTAATCACCTTAATTGCAGCACACTTTCATGTTTTGGCATCAAAGAATTCTTGAAAATGTTGCGTAATCTAAGAACCTTAGCGAACTTTTCAGTTTTATTAATAACAGTAAATTATTAGTAATAATAAAACACCGAAAACAAGAATCATTTAGGTGAAAATTAGAAAATCTTTCTTCTAAGCACATTTTAACTTAGTATTGTTACGTTTTAAGATGAAATTTAAGGGAAAAACCTCTGAGAAGTAATTAAACAATTCCATCTCTTCTGAATGCTTTTAAAGTAGGTTACCCACATGTAACAAACATATCCCGAAAATGCAAATAGAGAGCATGCCTAGACCTCGGCTCGCTTTTGCTCGTTCATAATAAAAATTACAGTCGCATGCGTGCGTGCACATTGTTTATATTTGCCATTCAAACAAACGTCTCGCGCATATCGAAACTGGCGCTGAAAAGGCGTGAATTTTCTGTCATATTTCTGTCATTGCAATTTGATTTGCGGTGCTCAGCAGCCTCACTTGGATTACATTTAAAATGTAATATTGCATTAAATCTAATAGCTTTTCACTCTGTAATAAATCGCCCGATGCTGTTGGCATGCTGGCAATGCTGCAGGAAATTGCACAATCCTTTGACATTCACGTCTTGTAGCTTGCAATCGCGATTGTGGGTTATCATTTTTACCACTGCTGCCTGCACGTAGTGCGCGAACGCGAATTAATAACAACATATTAAGGTGTTGCTCAAACACCTTAACATTGATATTCCAGAATACAAAGGAGATTGAGCAAGTTGGAAATGAGCAACAAGTCAAAGTAGCGAAGCGAAACCTCACTGTTAACACCTTAAACCTTACAGAATCAAAGTCAAACACAATAACATCAATACTAAGTGAAGAACAATCAATAATATCATCTCTCCTCGACATCTTTAAAATACAATACAAATATATTTAATAATTACAATATATTGTTTATTGCTCCTACAAGTTTGTGATCGGTTTGCATCTCTCGGTCGGGGCTTTGCAGAGGAATAGAGGAAGGACAAACCAACGAAGCGCGAGCGAATAGCCAGCTTGTACGGTGTGCGAGGGCAACACTCGTTACGCAACGATGCCAGTGGATACACAATGTGCAGGTTATTCACCTGAACTCGGTGCGAAAAAATCAAACGGCGGTTTCACTTCTAAAGAGAAAGTTGACCTAGATTCTGATCCGCGGCTGCTAACTCACTGCTCGTGCGGTCCGCAATGGGTCGACGAGTGGTTGCCCTCCCAAGAGGAGGCTAATCTGCCTAAAGAGCGAACAGCAAACTAACATCCACTAATCATATCAACTTTCAAACAGAATCATCAATTTCCAACCTAACAAATGAAGAAAACCTTAAAGAACTAATCCCTCTTTCAGTATCAAGTATCATCTCATGATTATCATTTTCTTTGTGCAACTTGGCAAGAGCAGAATCATTTGTAGTAACCTTGCATTTCGAATTGTACACCTTCGATTTGCAAGTCTACAAAGTGTTTGCGTAAACAGCTTGCACTTGAATTGAAACAATTCAAGCAAAATACGTAGAATGGCATTAAATAAATGTCTTACTGTTATGTTATCACTTATCTTTTGAAATTATTTGCAAATCTAATCATTGGAAGTCATAGTGGTATAGAACAAGTGAATCAACTGCATGTTTCATCAGTAAAGAATTGGTCTTCCATTAGAAAAACATGTTGCTTGTTGAGTAAACAAGCAAATGAGCATGCGTCCTTTGGTCGATTAGAGGTTTCCAGCGTCCTTGGCTTAACTCTGAGACGCAACGTTAGCTAACACACAGACCTAGAGCAAAATACTAGAATTATTTATGCTACGCAACATGTAACTCTGAACGGTGATTCAATTCAATTGAATGTGAAATATTGGATTATTAGTTGTTTTCAAACTTTGGCAAGAAAATTAAAAGCAATTGAGTTTAAATATTCCCGGCGCCTTCACCATTACTCTATAGACAATTATTGTGTGATAAAAACAATCCCTGAGTTAATGTGTTGGAGTAAAAGATATTTTATAATAATTATATTAGTTGATAAATGTTAACTGTATTAATAGCTATAATAGTTCTGTGTCTGCTGGTTCCTGCTTCGTTTGAGTGTTCAGTTCGGTGAACCTTGGCCCGACTGGCCCAGTGAGTGCGTGGTGTGTGCGTATCGATTAGGGTAAATGCCACGGCCAAGGGCGGCTGCGTCTCAACGCATATACATTCATAGCCTAGAATAGAGGAAAGCAGCGCCGCCTCCCAGCGGTCAATGTTTCTTTCCTTTTTGCTATATTCCACCTTTTTTCGTCGTTACTTCTATTAATATAAAACACATTTCTTCCTTTTGGTTTGCAAAAATTCAATTTTCTTCTAACTTATACAAGTCGCAATTTTGAAATTGACTTCAAATGTTTGCTTACATCAGCGAATACTTAGATCTAGACATGATGATAATCCTAGCTTAATGAAACCGCTCCTCAACAAACAAAAAGGTCTTTGTTTCTCCGAGTCCGCTTCATTTCAGTTTTATAAGCCTTTTTTCCTGCCTCTCTGTCTTCCAGCAATGTTGTGGCCTGTGGTGGGTCATTTTGAAGATTGAGATAAACCTTTGGCGCCCATTTTCCGAGAACTGGCTGTCATTAGAGTAGAGCAACTTGGGCGAGTCGGTGTTGGATGAGAGCCGCAGAGCATCGACACAGTCACCCGTGGCGGCGGTTGGCGAGCACAGTGTGCCGCAATTATTGATTATTTTGGAGGCGCGCACCGCATCACCGGCGGAGGTCAAAGACCTTCAGACTAGAAAGCCACATAAGCCCTGGATTTAGAAATTCAGGAGCGTTCCTGGAACCGGGACGACGATAACGATCGCAGGGTAATTCAAGTTCATTGAAATTGAGCAAGTAAAACAATGCAAACAACAGGAGGCGAGAAAATTGTGGCGAAACAAATAGTATAATAATAAAAAGAAAACTGTTTCGAATTCAATTTAAAGAATAATTTTAATTTCTAAAGTATATTGAAATTGAAGATAATTTTAAAGAAACTAAAGGAAATTCAATTCAACAAGCTTGAATGATCGATTGATGCATTGCGGTAGAGAAGTCGATAAGCCAGCTGGGTGTCAGTGAAGGAAAATGCCCGAATGGAAGTAATGCGGAAATATCGTTATTGTGACGGTTAGTGCCAATGACCCTCGCGCGCGTTGCCTGGAAACGTCGCCGACGCCCCCGAGTTTCGTAAATATAGCTGCCGCTCGTATGCCGCCACGCGCCATAACGACGTAAAGTGGAGCAGACGGCAACCCCACCAACAGCATGGCGCCTGATAGCCTACCACGCCAAATACGCACATACATGCAACCCCCAAGTACAACAAGCAGCAAACACATTCTTTTATTCCCAATCCATACATCTGACTCTTCTATCAATACATCTCCAGGCGTTTTTTCTATCGCGGTGCATATCGAGGAATCTCTAGATACTATAATTTCCTATCAAATGCAAAAAAATTGTTGAAGGGTGGATGAATTGATTTGGAAAAAAAGGAGCGCGGTATTGGGGAAGCCTCGACCGTCGACTCCGGGAACGATCGATCCGTATTGTCCTAGGTCGGAACTATCACACCAAACTACTGCAATCTGGCTGCAGTAACGCACGCGGAAGCAGCGACTTTCAACCACGTGCATGGCGACGTGGCGTTTATTTCCATCGCTGAACAAACACTGCAAACGTGACACACGTACATTTGCTTCATGTAAATGCACTCATTGACATAAATACTACTAGTCAACTGGTTCCCACTGAGACAGCTATTTGTAGAAGAGTGTAGATGCACTATCAGTCTATTATCTCGATTGAAAAATAATTTCTGATTACAAAATGGCGCTTGTGGCGCACCTAATATCATTCGATAGTAGCACATTTGAGGATTGTACAAATACTATTTGAACCTAGGTCTGCTTCTGGAAAACTACGTTATTACACTTGGCATCCTTTTGTAGGTTATGTCAAATACAAACCCGAGGTCATTTCTATTAAGATAGGCCGAATCAAAAACGCATTGAACTATTTAAAGCATTAGATAGCAATGCTGCATCCAACCATTCCGATTGTACCTCACGATTATCCTTCATTTTGGTGTAATGTTAGGTTCAAGTGTCTGGAATTGAAGTTTGATCGTATTTTCAGCTGACGTTCTGCTCTGAAAGCTCACTTTCTGAATTTCAATTCACTGGTCGAAAGTAAAGTTAGTATGGTTTCTACATTCAGTTAGGCTAATTATCGTCAAACATTTCTACTATTTTGATAGACATCAAAAGATAAGTTGTACAATTTGTTACACATTTTGGGGAACAGTAACCCGCTTAGAATGCTGATACGATAACGGTAAACTTGAAACGAATTGGAAAGTCTTTTTCCTAAATGTACCAGATGGTTACAGGCGTCGCTCGGTGCAGTCAGAATATGAAAAAATAAAAGTGAACGCAGCCGAATCGAAAGTTGTCGGAGTTGAAAATTCGGCAGTTCATGATACTCATTATTGGCGTTTATAGCATCTGTATGGTATTTGATTGTTTTCGGTCTACACCTCTTCTACCCATGCATTTGAGGCACTCTCTCCTCATCGCGATCACGACCACGATCAGTAGGTTCTATTGTGATGCGGTTTTTATTTTGGAATTCGGATGTCCGAACAATAGAAAGTTACTCACGCGGACTAAAAATTACTGTTACTTTTATGCCTTTAATATTCAGGATCACGATCATGCATAATACAAACCATTTAACCGTAAATTCTTAAAAGTTTCTGAAACGTTTTCAAAACGAAAAAATCTGGCTTAGTTGTCACCCTAAATTTTATTGGGCATCTGATCGCAGAACAAGTCCAGGAACGGCTGCAAAATGATTCCTGTGCGGCGTGATAAATGTGTTGGAAATCCAAGAAAAAGACCAAGTTTGCAAAAGTTTGTCATGTCCTTGTCCCTTTTCCAGCACATTTCTTCGCGTTGAAAGCGCGATACGCAATCTTAAGAATGCGTCGAATGCACTTTTGCACGTGATAATGATGTCATTAGGTAATAATGAGGCAGATCGTCAGCAATTAACTAATTTCATTCGATGCCAGCAAAAGCAATAAAGTAGGTGAGTTAATGAATGCTGAGTGTTAACTCAGGTGGTTGTAGAGCGTAAGAATGGAGGTGTTAAAGTTGAAAGCGTTCAGCGCAGCACAAAACAAACATGACCTCTTGTGTGGCACGCTGAGCTCAGCGATTTCAATGCTAAAATTCATTGCGAACGCTCTTGCCCAAGACCTTCCAGCACCGCGTTTTTCGGTAACGGTTGATGTCGCAAGAAAGCGATTTCACGTTCTGGGGAGGGCAAGTTCATCGCGCGTGGCCCAAAAATTGTTCGCGAGCTAACGCAGCGAAATGAATAAAAACCGAGGCACACGCACTCTCACCGCATTTTATGCCTCACACAATCAAGCAACACAATGAAGCAACCGCCTGTAAGTGATGGTTAAGCTAGTTAATAAGTAATCAACGAAAAATATAATTAAATCACTTTTTTATTCTATCTACACGCCAACAGGTGCCACTGCCTATTAAAAGAAGAGATAAAATGATAACTGCTAATTGCAAGTGTGAAATGATTGACTTTCACCTCGAACCGAAATTTCGGCGATGCAACGATTGCGTCGTTGGCCTCTCAATGGCTTGCGACGTGCGAACGAAAACGAAAAGAAATTTTTTAAAGAAACCGCACACGGCGACGCATATAGCAAAAAGAGCACTCGAGCGCAAAAAATGGAAACGGTTAGTAATGAAAACGAAATTTGTTATGGAATAATTCGTACGATGACTCCGTTGGTGGACGAAAAAAGACGCGCGGTTGAACTTGGCGTATTTTTATCGGTTGGGAGGATGTGAGAGAATGTGAGACGATTTCTTGAAATGGTCGATGAAATGTTTTTCTGGAATCGAATGTAAAGTGAAGGTCATCCTCCGGATACTTGACAGCTGTTTCTGGAGAAGTACAAATATAGCATGTATATGCAACCCAAATAGCTTAAGATATGTTTGAGATGAAAAATTTTAAGTTAAAATGAAAAACCTAGTAATTGAGAACAACATTAGTATCAGAATCTTAAACATTTCCTTTAACAGTGAGAGCTGATTCTGACAGCTGGCTTATACAAGCCAACTAAAGTTGATATCTTTCTCCAAAAGATGACCATCGAATATTCAATAAAGTGATAAACCGTCTAACTGGGTGTCCTTAAGCACTCTAGGACCAAACCACCCAACTCTAAAGTGTATCCTAGACCCCAAGTCTTCTGTACCAACCAATTTCGATCACTACGCTTAAGTTGGCCTATGCCAATTGGGAAAGCTCACTTGATCCAGCTTACTTTCGCACACTAATAATAACCCAGAAATCGTTACGCGTTCCATTGCTGATAATGTTTCTTTGACCAAAGAAAGCACAATTAATCTTAAAATTCCGCGTTAAATTAAGTAATTTCTTATAGGAACTTCCCAACTAGAATCGAGCAGCTAAAACAATGATTTGTGGCCATAAATGATGATCTTGATCTCTGTCGTACAAAAAAAGGTGAAAGTTGTTCATCTCATCATCAAAATTTCTTCTCACTTCCGATGCATGACATCTCCGCCGCAATTCTTTCTTCGGCACTCGACCGATGTGTCTTGCCTGGTGGTTCGCGCCTTTGCCATCACCACTTGAGCTCGCGACTCCGCCGTGGCCGGCTGGTTGTGGCAGTTTCGCGGAGGCACGCGCGCCGTCTCCTATCTCCTCTCTCCGCGAGTGTGTGCGCCTAGTTCGTGCCCTACTTTGGTACCTGGTCGACTCCGTCGCGGCGCACGCCAAAGGCCGCTCGACGTAGCTGTATCTGTAGTACTACGAATACAGTTAGCGCGAGCGGTGCGTTCGAAGCTCGCGCGCGCGCGACGCCGCTTCCGCAAAGCTCACCAAGTATGAGTGAAAAACTGACGTCGAAACTGCCCTCCAGCGAGGGTATGTCAAGTATCCGAGCAGCGAATTGCGCAGCACGTGCACTTGTAGTTCGCAATTTCGGGATTTAAATTCGAAACTTCCAATTGCTTTCTGGAGGGTTTGAACAGTTTGAACCAAGTTTCGGGTGTTGAAAGTTGCCTAAATTGGATTTTAACTAACGGGTGGTACATGGTGTAGACAAGGTGTGATCGAATTTATGAGAGAATCCATGGATTTTACTATACAGTGGTCAAGAGAAGAGAATTTGAATTTATTTCTTGCTGTGAATGGGGCGACATGTCTTCACTAGGTAAGTGGTAATCTTAGTTTTATCAAGCAGGTATCTCGTCATCAACTTCCTGGTTTAAAAACAACACAAATTTCATGGAATCCACAACTAGTTGTAAATGAAAAGTATCATTTTATTTATAGCCTTTCCAGCTTCCTTTGTTAGCATTAACTGAGTAATCTCAACGCGGAACTAAATTTCCCATTGCTTCAAGACGGTAAAGCGCTCTCAGGCGTCTTAGAAATGCGTAATCAGCGCATGCTGTCTGTACATGTTGAGCACACGTAATGTGAAAGTCACTTTCACTTTGTGCGCACCTCATCACGTCGCGTGTGCTCTCTTCCTCTGCATGCAAACCGCACTCCGCCTGAGATATGTAACAGCAGGAAGTGACCGGATCGACGATTCATCCCACATTTCCATTACATGCCTAAACACAATTGAATACCATGCACGACGCTAATCGCACTTTATTGATACTGGCGCGTTTGCATGCACGCGGGCGAACCAGGAAGTAAAGTGACAGATGACTCTCAGTTGTGTGTATGTTGGGTTGCGCACTTTCTTTATTGATACTTTCTCAGCACATAATTTATACATTTGATCAAGAACTGGTATAATAATGCGTTTAAAGATTTAAAATATAAATGCTCACCTTCTTCAATCGTAATGTGTAACTATAAAGCGTAAAGTTTCAACCTAGCGCTAAACCAAATTCTAAAATATGCAAAACAAATTCATACTATGCGATAACAATTAATCATTATTCGTTTAGTACCGGCAGTAACGGTACATTGTGCTAGTTTATTTTTTTCGTGAATTTTATGCTTTCCGTTCCGGTTCACAATAGACCATCAATTTTTTTCTGTTTTTCTTTTGCTTTAAACTCACATTCGTTTAATATCTTTGTTTTCCCTAGAAATTAACCACAGATAAATATTAGCATTGCTCGTAGAATCTGTGACCTTCCATTGACGGCGTAGTGTATAAATAAATTCTGTTCCTACCAAGATTTAACGGCCACTAAATTGAATTGCGCTACTTGCGTGCACTTTTAATGCACTTAGCTCACTGCGCATGCGTACTGAATTGCGTCGATCGGCACGTTCGGATTTATTTTTAATTGTGTCCCATTTTAATTGTGAGTACGGCGACGTGCATTAATAAGATTTTACTGCAGAACACAATGAGCGAATGCGGATATTTGAAGCATTTTATTAAGAATGTGTTTTTCGTTGTGCATTGAAGAAATTTCTAATTTTGATGACATAACTAAGCTTATTATGATTGTATGTTACATTCGATTGCACACTGCTTGTTATGAAAATGCTTATTAACTGCAACCGCAATGTATGCACTAGTTGTTTAGAGGTGATAAATTTGTTGAACAAGTTTAATATTCCACCAGAAAAAGAGTAAAAAAGTTGTTGCATAAAAGTGACTAGAAACTCTTTCTTCTCGGGTTTTTTATTATTGAAATGGAACGAAGAAAGAAAGCATTAAAAAATTAAATATATATTCGTTGATTTTGATCATGATGAGTTTCTTACGGTTTATTCATGTATGAAACATTTTCGCCTTGTTGCCTTCTTCCCACAAACGAACATAAGCAAAACACTTAATTTACCCGAATTGGAATATATCCAATTAAAAGTTAGATTCTTCATAAAATATAAAGTGTCAAAATAAATATGATTATTTGATACTTGCAATTTATTTAAATCAATATCATTTGGTGCAATTCAATAAATTTCTACGCGCAAACAGAACGAAGTAGTTTGTCCAATCTGTCTCTAGTTTATATATATGAAAATTAATTTTATGGTCTTTGAAGTTAACAATGTGAACTCCGATATGTTTAGATTTGAGAGGTAGACTTTGCGAATGGCTTGCGTTTCCTGCTGATGTATTACGGCAGGTCATTAACATCAGAAAACTTTCCCTGACACACACTCACAAAGGCGGTGCTTCTATGCGGCATAGAAATGCAAACAAGAAGTCAGCGAGTTGCGTGCATTCGCTTTGCGTTATATAAGTGCAAATTTTACTTTCCAATAATGACGCTCGTAATGTGCTTCTTTTTACTCAAACATCATGCCATCAACTGTGAGAGCGGTCAGTGAAGTGTGATAGAAAATAGTTGGCATAAAATAG
This sequence comes from Diploeciton nevermanni, assembly GCA_027575565.1. Taxonomy (NCBI): domain Eukaryota; kingdom Metazoa; phylum Arthropoda; class Insecta; order Coleoptera; family Staphylinidae; genus Diploeciton; species Diploeciton nevermanni. The sequence continues at coordinate 1,573,833 of JAODIE010000002.1, read as the reverse complement.
AAGCAGAATTTAATTTCAAGTATGAAAAGAGCATAACAAAGCTGAAAAGTCAGACAAATTCAGAAAAGTTATGTTAATAAATATAACTGATTTATTCCTTCCAAAAAATTCATTTAGCACGTCGGAGACCTGTAGGGTTAGGTGGGCCTGTACGCGCGCAATGTCTTTCTCACTGAGAGGGAGCGAGAAAAACTGCTGAGCAGCGCAGACCTCTGTGCAACCATATAGCCCCTTAAGTCCCCAACGTGTTAAGTAGATAAAAATATAGATTTTAAACGAAGCAATCATCAAATTAATTGAAGAAGACCTATAAATACCAAAATATTTCAATATTTTTCATTGAAATATATTTCTTGTTTTTAGATTTTTAGGTTAGGTCTATTTGAGATACACCTAGTCATAAAAAAATGAAAAGAAATATTACAAATTAAAACTTTTAATTGATCCAAACTTGCAACTAAATAAACAAATATTTGCATATGAAAATTAATGGAGTTCTTAGAAAATAATTATTAATAGATATATTCTCATGATGGGAACTCTCGTCCACTAACTCATTACTCATTAAATTATTTATTAATAAATTAGTCAATTATGTTAGGTATTTGAAATAATGAGTTAAATAAAAATAAAGCACGCATTTCAAATCGGGATGAAAACCAAATTTATCCTGCATAAGCGCGGTAGCTTGACAAGACTTTTTGAAATATGATTGGCTGGAAATGATTTGCCGTTTATGCAGCATTTCTCAGCTAGTTCCCACTTGTCAGCATTTTCCATTTATAAAGTTCAGTGCAGTAAGGTCAGCTGCATAATGTCCAAGGATGTCTCATTGAGAGAAGTGCGAGTGGCTGCAGGCGAGAAAAAAAAATCACTAGCATTACCCACTTGCTGCCCGTTACAACCGCATCCAACTCACAGCTCGCCAACCAATCAGCACGCGTCTCGATAAAGCTCGATCCAGATAAAGCTCACCGCACAAAAAATCCACATGCTGGAAAATTGATAACATTCGCCAGTATCACCAAATCGTGCATTCATGCTTATAGCATACCTATGCTACGTTGCGTTGTGTTATCTACGTTTAATTGTTGTTTTCTACGATACTACACCCTGGAACTTATTCGAGAGCCGGGAATTACGCTGTGTGCAACATGTGCAGCTGAATTGGTGGATTCGTCGAGGTGTTGAGTAGGAGGCGGTTGCTGCTGCCTACTACAGTGGCTTTAGTATTCAGCAGCAGTGGTAGTAAGCGTAGTAGATTTATTAATACGTTGTGAGAGAATGGCGCATACAATTGCATACGTCGGCGTACGTGGAGTACGCGTTGCAGTGCACAGTGTGCGTCGCGTAATTTCCGCCGAACCACGTGTGCGTGGAAAATGCGCCGCCGACAAGCCAAACAACGATTATGCGCACATGCCGCCATCCGCGAATCCACCTCAATCAGTTATCACCGTATCACAAGATTATCTATCAATTTGGCCACCATTAGTTACTACAATAGTCACACGTCAGCTACAACTCCACTACATTCGTAATGCATCAAAATAAGTGCAACAAACGTGATCTCTTCGCTAGAGCAGAATTTCATCAGTATCGGTTCAACCTTTTCTATCAAACCATTGATCATCAAAGTGCTACTCTTCTTATTGATCTGCATTGAACCACATTAATAAAATAAGAGCAAGTGTTGAATCAGAGTGAATTCCATATACGTATTAAATTGCTGGGTTGTTAATAACATTATTGAAAGGTCAAGTTCTATGAATAAACAGACATACGGCGGGTTTGCGCGAAAACATGCCGCCTAGCGTAGGCTCGCCACATGCAGGCCGATGCATTCGGAAAAAACGCAAGGTTATGCCATAACAAATTTTCTACTGGCAGTGCCTAGCTCGCCGCCCGCTCGCTGCCAGCCGCCGCTGCAACGTAAGTTGGCCGCAATTGCACATGCACAATTTGCAATGCGCGTCGTGAACGCGTCACTAACATGACTTTGATCGCCACTTTTTGTAACGCAGCATAAAAATGCCCAATCTACAATAAAACTGACTTAATTGTCAAGGTTCAATCAACTGCGAGCAATAAATTACCGAATTAAGGTTTCTTCATTGACAGAAACTTTGACATTGGCCTTTTATGCTACAAAATAGTATTTTAATTTAATGCATCCATGCTTAAGGTTACATGTAAATCTGTACTTGAATAGATTTTTGCTACAGTTGCTCGTTGTTTTCATTAATTGCTCACTCATGGCGAGTCCAATTGAAAAAGGCACTGTGACATTGACTTGCTCTCCTCTTGCCCTGATGCACGCACGACCGAATTGCCCCGCAAATTGTTTGTTGTGTGCACGCACGAGTGCGAAGTGCACCGGTTAGCAGCGAGATGCTTGTTATGTTAATGAATTATAAAATGGTATAAACAAAACGAGGAAGTAACCTTCGAACGATTCTGCGTCGCTCTAGGATCTTCGCAGTTGTTTCCACGTTTTCCCAACCGATCTGCATTATACTTCGTACGCAGTACATAATTTGATGATTTACCTACCAGTGGTTGCTTGCTGTTGTTCACTAAAATGTAGTTTTCTTCTTCTTGCAGGAATTATGACCCTTACGCGTACCCCGTGTGAGCTCGACAAGATGAGCCTCTTTCAAGATCTTAAGCTCAAGAGGAGAAAAGTTGATTCACGTTGCAGTAGTGACGGCAAGTGATTTAAGCTGAAGATTGGGAATAAGTTTTATTGGGCAAGTTTCTGATTTTAGGTGAATCAGTAGCCGATACGAGCACATCCTCCCCGGATCTGGTGAGTCCAGCATCTCCCAAGATGACGGACGCAGGCCCCAATCCGCCGAGTCCAGACTCGACGCCACCTAGCCGCAATCATCACCGACATCCTACCGAAACTGAGGTGGTCTCCAGCCGGTTACAAGAACCGGGAGTCTTCGATGGAGGAGGATCTATCATTGCCCCTGGTACTACAAGCGTTATCCGCCTACTGCCCGGCTCTCGTGCTCAGTCGCCACCGCTGCGACCGGCGCCAGCCTCTTCACCACCGACGCTGCCCCCGCGTCCACACAGTTCCCCAGGACGGCCGGCAAATGCAAGTCCCGTGATACGGCACAGCCCGCTTATCATCTCACCACAGGTAAATCATCTCACACCGCATAGCATGCGCAGTTACTTAATTAGCACTTTGACATCCGTCTAGATCATCCATCAAACCAGTCCAGTTCATCAACTACCCCCTTTGCAGCATTCGCCGCCGAGACATCATGCGCGACAGTCGTCCCCACAACATCAGCCCCATCTTCAACTATCTCCGCAAGCTCAACCGCAGATGCAACACCATCAGCAGCAACAGCCGCACCAACAGCATCCATCAAGTTCACCACGAAACGTTCAGGGAGTTATCATGTGCCAGCAGGCGACAGTGATACAGAACCAGCTGTGGATACAGAACTCGCGCATTAACGGAGTGAAACCCGAACTGATCGGTGGCAATTTTAACAATACGGTGCTATTGAGCCATCAGGAGCCGAAGCCGAGTATGTTGAGCCCTGGTGGCGGGGGTGCACTTGGCAATGCTGCTGTCGCCCGAGGTAATTCTAACCCACCTCTTCGGCAAACTCCTACGGTAATAATGGGTGAAGCTGGTGGTGTTCGGACCATGATTTGGTCACAACCAAGCACAGTAGCGCAGTCGCCGATTGTTGAACCGCAGTTACACGCGACTACATCAACGTGGAGCAACAGCAGCAACTCAAACCTTTCATCGGGGACGAATCCTGAGGAAAGCGCCGCGCAAATGTTACTAAACCTAGGCCAGGAGCGAGGTCGTAGTGCGGTTATTTCGCGAAATGTCTCAACTACAATACGATCGCCAACGTCACACTTTACAAACGTTCCTTTGAATATGGAAAGACTATGGGCTGGAGACCTGACTCAACTACCGGCCAATCAACAAATACAAGCCTTAAACCTCTCCTCGCCCACGTCCCTACCACCTGCCCCACCGATGATGTATGGAAACATCAAACAGGAGATGAAGATGTCTCAGGGGATGATGGATCCTAGTGTGGTGCAAGACAACAACGATGAAGATGAACAACCAATGATTTGCATGATCTGCGAGGATAAAGCAACAGGGTTGCATTATGGCATTATCACCTGCGAAGGGTGTAAGGGGTTCTTCAAGCGAACTGTGCAAAATCGACGGGTGTATACCTGTGTGGCGGATGGCAACTGCGAGATTACCAAGGCCCAACGAAACAGGTGTCAGTACTGTCGCTTCAAGAAGTGCATCGAACAAGGCATGGTCCTTCAAGGTAAGCATTATAATATTAGAAAATTTGAACTCCATTGAAAGTCTTGCACAATTTGCGCTGACCATAACCAGCGGGAAAAAGTCCTGTGACCATGGTCACTCAGTAGTGAAACGAGAAAGAAAAGGAAGTATAAACAATGCGCTGTGTGTACACAGGCGGTGATTGCAGAGTTGAATCGCAAGAAAAGCGACTAGTAACAACTGACCTTAATAGAAACATCTGTGAATATAATGACACGACGACCTTCAACCACTGCAACAACCGCTATGAAATGCACAATATACCTACCAGCTGGTTCCACAACGATAAATTTACCTCAATAACTTAACTTACACTCATTATTTAGTCACATAACTATCTCAAGCAACGGTAATTTTTAATTTCCAGCTGTGCGTGAAGATCGCATGCCAGGGGGGCGCAACTCCGGCGCCGTTTACAACCTCTATAAGGTGAAATACAAGAAGCATAAGAAAACGACCAACAAACAAGCGCATGCAAAGCAGATGGTAACAGATAAAGCCCTGCTGTCGCCGCAGGTGAAGCCGGAACCGCCACCAGCAGCCATCCCGCCTCACCTGGTCAACGGCACCATTCTCAAGACTGCCCTGACCAACCCCAGCGAAGTGGTACACCTGCGACAGCGACTTGATAGTGCCGTGAGCAGCTCCCGAGACCGCAACTTCAGCATCGAGTACACACTGTCCATGATACAAACGCTCATCGACTGTGATGAGTTCCAGGACATTGCGACACTGCAGAATCTGGATGAGTTGCTCGACCACAAGTCCGACCTCAGCGAGAAGCTGTGCCAGATTGGAGACTCCATCGTGTACAAGTTGGTGCAGTGGACCAAACGACTGCCTTTTTATCTTGAATTACCTGTTGAGGTGCACACGCGATTGTTAACGCATAAATGGCATGAACTGCTCGTCTTGACGACCAGTGCGTATCAAGCCATACATGGGCAGCCACACAAAATTTCGGATATCAGTAGTGACCCACCTGCGTTCAACCAGGAAGTAAGTGTATATTTCCGAGAGAAGTAATTCAAATAAAGTACTAATAGCAGATTGACGTTGTAGGTGAATATTAATTTATGTACGCTTCAAAACTGTCTAACGTCAATGATGGGCAGACAGATCACGATGGACCAACTGCGACAGGATGTGGGCCTCATGGTCGAGAAGATTACCCATGTTACCCTAATGTTCCGCCGGATAAAGTTGACGATGGAGGAATATGTGTGCCTTAAAGTTATCACCATGCTTAATCAAGGTGAGTAATTCATTCAATTGTCAGGCGCAGTGAATAATTGTGCTAGGGTTGCTTGCAGCTCGACCTGGTGGAGCTACAGGTGCAGCAGAATTGGAAAATATTCAGGAGAGATACATGACTTGCCTGCGGGCATACACGCAACATATCTGTCCTCAACAACCGTCTAGGTTCCAAGAATTACTAGTACGATTGCCAGAAGTGAGTACAATCTCTACAATCCCATCTAAGCCACACTTAATCATTGCCTTCCTTCTGGTGCAGGTTCAATCGGCAGCTGCTCTACTACTTGAAAGCAAAATGTTCTATGTTCCTTTCCTTCTGAATTCGGCAATCCAGAGATAGTAGCAGTGGCAATCTCGTACACCACCAGGCACCCACCATCGAAGCGGTGAACTACCCCATGTTCCGACCACACCATCTAAGCACAGATGATCTAAACGCAAGTACATTCTCACCCAGAGCAGCGTCGCTGCATCCAACTGCATCCAACCTCTAGCGTGGTCTCATGAACAAAATACATTTGATATATTGATATATCCGTTAATTGATACGTTTTTCGATTGATTAACCATGGCGACAACGTCAACGACTGAATTTTATTCGCAATTTGAACGCCAGCGCACCACTCTTTTCGCACGTTCGACCGACTTTATACAATTATGTATGCATAATTTACTACTACGTAGGTTTTATTAAATTTATATAACGATAGCGTTTATATATATTATACTGCCAGCTCATCCACTACCAATGGGAAGATCTGCGTTGCATGGCAACCAGTCTCGTAGTTACCAGTCTGTACAAAATGCAATGAATACTGCCCGACTCGAAAACCAACACTGCCCATCCTGGCCGTACTCGCTCCATAGAGCGGGGCAACCATACGAATAAGCCGAATCAGTTGCAACCAGAATACACATAACGTATAACGTATAAGTCTTTGTAAGTAATTGTACATAGATGAAGAAGTTAGACGTTTACTATTTTCGTTTGTATAAACAAATCTATAACGAGAATATTCTTAGCAATTCGCAAGCGTGCTGATGATTACCTACGGGAAGCGCGCGGCGCGATTGTAGCATTTTTTTCTCTTGCGATTCTTTTCTAATTTATTGACCGTAAATCTACGCAAATAGAGCATTTTTCACGTGTGCATATGAAGTGAGGTTTTTTTTATTAACGCTATAGGAAATACGTTTAATTGTTATTGTAGTTTTATATTGCGTGGAGCGACTGCAGTCGTCAGCTGCAATTGTGTCGTCCCACGAAGCGCGAGTCCAACACTGAATGAGTTACCATTTTTGTTATTGTAATTTTGTACTTGTAGCAATTAAGACAAATGTTGATTACGGGAACGGTTAGAAGGCGAAACGAAATTATCACGTTTTAATTGTGAAAATAAATCATAGTCTAGAGCGTTACGTTCGGAATCTCGTCACGAAACATACACCCTCGACACCGAAATCGATATTAGATAGAAACAAATATAAGTCGTTTCCGAAACGAAAGTCTGAGTGCGTTGCCTTCAAGAAAAGCACGCGCTTGCTGCGCGCGCGCCGCAATTTCAACAAGCGTTGCCTGAAATTTTCACTGCCATTTGCCCCCTTTGATTACCACGCGAGCACACTGCCAGTAAATGTTTCTTAACACTCTAGTCGGCATGCATCATCTAATTTCTAATGCTGCGAGTTACCATTCGTACCAAATAAATACCTGCTTTACTTCGGTTGTCAACGCGGTGGAAATTGTCGCGTCGGCGCAGCGACGCGTGGTATAAATACATTCTTACATTACAGATAATATACAACTTAGAGCAAGGAAACTAGATTATAGAAGAGGAAATATATTTAATTGAGCAAATCCGGTGATGAGACAAATGACGAAAATATGATAGTGGTACCGAAACCAAACGAAACAACATCAAAACAAGCAGTGGCACTCCAAGCGAATTCTCTAACTAACTAAATTATTGCCACACAATGCGCAACGTGTACCTTGTACGAATGATATGGAAATTGCTGAGAGAAAGCGAAAGCCTCAAAGGTGCAAGCTGAGTGCATGCGTGAAGTATAATTAAGTATATAAATTATGCGTTCAAGAAATGACCTACCGAAAGAATAGCTAGCTTAGTAAAGTTACGTTTCTGTCATTCACCAAGCCAATCAAAACACTACACCTGTTTCAACACGCTAGAAATGATTGATTAACGGAAGCAAACCATTTCAAAAATCAAGCGGAATTAGTACAAATGCGTTGTAAATTAAACAAGAAATTAAAGCACGATTCTTGGTCAATTAGCCCAGTGGATTGATACGTGTAAATGGAACCATTTAGAAATTGTGTATAAATACTACCCACGAATTTGTAAGCAAACACTCGGGGAGGCGATAGAAAAATTCAGAGATGCAGAGAGATGAGATCTATAGGCTGTACAATTATATAAATATTTTGACTAAGTGTCCAATAATGAGCTACCTGATGTGAGTATGTATATTGTTTAAGTAAGAAGCACTATCTATATTATACTATACGTTATCTGTTATTAATTTCTACATTGATCGAACCTGCCGCAAAATGAAGACAAGCGAAACACGACATAACCTAACACACCAGTGAAATACTGCCTTAGAATTAATTAGCCACAAATTGAGCGTTTTTTTTTTACTTGGGTATTGTACTTATAAATCTTCTTGTGCCTTCATCAGTTCTATAACTTGTCTGCATATTCAATGGAACAGGCACTATTTATTGCTTTATCTCCTGTTGTTTCGATTGCTTCAACTATGATTTGTTCCTTAATTCGACGACTCTTTCCTTATGATTTCATATCCTCCTAAATGCTATTTTTTTTTTGTATGTAATTCATATTGTACATTTACGCCGAGCAATGCTTGCTCACGTGATTCTTTTAAACCTATTTTGTTAGTAATATTTCACCCTGTACATGTTAAGTTAGTCCCCTTCTCGGTTCATCTTCATTCACTAATTCGCCTTGTTCACCTCACACGCACCGCACAACACAACATTTGCAGGATATTTCTGTCCTGATCATTCATTCAACGCGTTTCATTTTTACCACATTTGCAAACACTGATGATAGAGTCATGTCCCTTTGTTTGTTTTCTATATTGAAGCGTATTTCAATTTAAGAACTATACTTTTTTATTGAATTTGTATTATTGTGTAGACTAGAAATCAATCTATTATTATTATTATCTACTGATTAATTATTATTATAAATATTATAAATATATTTGAGTTACCGTTATTAATTGATAAGAGAAGTTTATTAAATTTTAAGGAATTATTATATGAATAAAAATGATTATGAAATACTGAGCTTGTGTAAAAAATAAATTCAGACTCGAGAATTCTGTTTTTGTTCAAGCAATGCCTAACTTTCCGTTAATTTGTTTAAATTTCAGGAACAGGAAGTGACTTGGACCCACTAGATTCTAGACAACATTCAATAGGTCTAAATTTCCATAGCCTAGATATAGACAATCACACCTCGAGGTAGGCATAGACACATAGATTCTATTGTTATTGTTCCAGATAAATCTCAATCAAACACTCGTTGTGCTTTGAGTTCATTTCAAACTTGTTTGTAAAAAGGTTTTAAATTGAATAATTCCTTTGAGAAAATAATTAGTTAAATAGTTTATAAATTAGCAAACTAATGTTTTTCGTAGTGCATAGTTCGTCATAAAATTCTGAAGCATTTTGTTTCACTTAAATTCAATGTCAGGATAATGAGTTGTTTAGTTATTTTAAGAAACTTGCAGCGCCATCTCTTAAAATAGACCTGTCTCAACCAATAACAATGAGAACAGGAAATTTTAAGTGATTATTATGTTAATAAAACTTTACAAGACACTTCGGTAAGTAAATTTATAGTAAAGTTTTATCAACATAATAAGTCTTAAACACTTCGCAACCATACTCAACAATTCACTCTCACTTAACCCACGCAGTTAAACTCTGCATATTTTCTGTATTAATAAATATGCTGCTGGTGTTAATTATTTGAGATTACGTAATATTCCACCGCCCGTAAATCACGTAATACTCAATTACGACCATCATCAATGCCATCTCTAAACACTGACCAACCACATGCTATAACATAATAAGCACGGAACGGAATAAATACGAACATTATAACGAGTCATTCCATGGTTTAAAATGTGCTTAAATTGATTATAACAATAGTAACTATAGTTACGTACTTTCCTACCAAGCTATAGCTGTTTGCGGTCCATAAAAATGTTAAATATATTATGTTTCGTAATAATCCTATTGATAGTATATTGTATTGTTAAATATTTCGAAGCCAAGCATAATTATTGGAGGAATTCAGGAGTCCCAACTCCAAAATATTATTACTTTATTGGAAATATTTTGGATCAGTTCCTAAATCGACGTAGTTTAGGCGAAATTATAACTAATGCATACAAGTAAGTACTAATCAATTGATAGAAACAATCTTGCTAAGAAAATATTAATTAATTTGTTAAATACTCAGTGACTTTTATGGCTATAACTACGTTGGATTCTATAACTCAACAAAACCAGCAATTATCATACGAAATCCGATACGATATTATTGAAGAAATAATGGTAAAAGAGTTTAGTTCCTTTCATGACAATGACATAGATATAGATCCGGATGATTCGTTAATGTGCAAGAATGCTTTTTTGTTGAATGGTGACGAATGGAAACGAGCTAGGGGACAAATAGCACCGTGTTTTACGTCAAAAAAAGTTAGTTTAGTAACAAACTAAAAATTAAGACAAAAAATTACATAAGAAACAATAAAAATTGTTATTTTCAGACTTAACTTCTTTTACTAATTCTTCAAACAACATCTAATAAACTTCTAGACTACTTAAGCAAGTTCCCAGCAATAGGTATCAACGCTAAGAATCTCTCAACTAGAATCTACCTCAATCTGAACTTATTGCTTTAATCAATTTGTTCAAAATCCCCAAGTTCCCTAAGTTTCATCCAATTATATCGCGAACGGATGTGGAATCAAAACAAGATATAAGGTGGAATTAATTTGAAAACCGCAAATTGAAATTTGATTCAGTAATTAACTGCCGTTGCTGATATTGTTTTGCATCATACCTGGAATTTACAGGTATTTTGTATCAAAAATCGTGCAGACAGACGGATTTTTTTCGTTCCATTTAATAAGAGTTTCTGACTTTATGACTATAAAGTATCTCTTGTTGACTCCTTAGCTTTTAAGAAATACTAAATTTAGTGTAGTTCATCACTGTTCCTTTCTTATTGTACACAAACACACAGTAGTACTTTACTGTGGCTGCAACATTTTCAAACTGAGCCCACAGAACATTATGAATTTTACTAGTAGTTGTTAATTTTTAGCACATTTTAGAATCAAAAGCATATAAAACTAATCTTTGGAATAAGCAGAACAGAAGTAAACCACATAATTAGAAATGCAATAATATATATCTGACTTTAACAATGTAGTCTCTAGTTATTGTTATTTTACCTTATATTTATCTAAAAAATGTTTATGATTACTGGAAGAAAAAATATCTAGGCACTCCAAAATACCACCATTTCGTTGGCAATTTACTAGATCAGTTTAAAGTTAAAAAGAATACCTTTGGCTCCCAACCCAGCTTTTACCGCACAAGAAGTAAGAATTGAAAATGGTAATAGTAATAGCAGTTCATTTTTAGGTAAAGATAATGATGCCACTCATCAATGAAACATGTTCTAAACTAATCAAATACTTAGAAATAAACCGCTTGGGTTATTCCTACTTGCAAACAAAATAACAGCAAATAACGTAGCATGTTGTGCATTTCATCATGAAGAAGACAATTCCGCAAGAGAAAATGCAGAATTAATAAGTATTTGCAATTGGTTAATAAAACCTAATATATGAAATATTCTTAAAGGATCCATGATGATGATCTTCCTCCCACCGTCTTTAGCTAAAATAACCAAAGTAAAATCCTTCCAATTAGAAGCACCCCAAAATCTGCAAAATATTATCGAAGAAACGCCTTAAAGAAAAGATTAACAAATTATTTAACTTCTCAAATATTCTCGGGCATTCTGAAGAATTTATCCTTGATGGTATTCTAACAAGTTGCAAATATCCAAAATGAACAAGAAAAACTCACACAAAAAATTTTCCATATTCTTGAAAACAACAACGGAAGCTGATATATGAAAACATCCAACGTACAGTATACTTGAAATGTGTTTTCAAGGAAAGTGTGAAGATGAAATATGATTACAGAATGAATGACCTTGCGTCAAGTTACAGTTTGGTACACCGGATATTATCCCAAATCATGCTTGGCATCGAGATAAAAAAATACTTTCCCGAGTCAGACAAGTTTGATTCAGATCGTTTTAACCGGGAGAATAAGCATAACATTGTAAGGAATACATACTTGCCTTTTCGTGATACTCCTAGAGTCTAGGGCGAGTCTAAGAAAGATATTTGGTGTTCTACAAACTAAAACAATCTTCATTGCTATTTAAAAGCATTATAGAATTACAATCAATTAGAAAACAAAAAAAGCAAATGACATAGATCCCCTAAGAGTTTCCTTCATTTACCACTTATGGAACATTGGGTGTTGACATCTTATTGTTGTTGTTTTTAAATTACATAAGCGTTGGGTCAATTGATAACATTGATCCCCCTACTAATTTATTTAATAACTAGAGTGTTTGCGTAATCTGTTCAATTTATTTTAATTGACCGCAATAGGCTTCACTTAAGTGCACGATATGGAATCGCCTAGATAAAGTTGATCATTATTTCTATCTGCGCAGTTTGAAAACTTCTACAAAATGTGGCTCTGTTTGATGATATTTTTTGCGGGTTTACTTTGGTTTTATCTCAAAACTAAGTTTTCTTATTGGAAAAATCGCGGTGTTGATACTGGAGACTTCTCATACCTCGGTGGACACTTGAAGGAACAATTGTTATTAAGAAAGCACACTGGAGACATCATCCAAGAACAATATAAGTAAGTGTTTTGCAATATAATGTATCAGAATCAAATTTTGCAAAGAGTTTAACTTCCCTGTTCTTTCAAGAACTTTTAATGGATATAACTACAGCGGCTTTTACAATATGTTTCAACCAACGCTTCTCGTAAGAAATCCAGAAATTATTGGGAATATTCTCAACAAAGATTTTGGGTCGTTTGCTGATAACGACTTTGAAGTTGACAAGAAAGCTGATCCTATTTTTGGCAGAAACCCATTTATTTTAAATGGTCAGGAGTGGAAGAATGTCAGAACTCAAGCTACACCATCTTTCTCATCAGGAAAGGTACTCCGTTAAAGTCACATTTCAGTTAAATGTGCGCAAGTTAAGTACTAATAAATATGTTTCAGATCAAAATGATGTTGCCACTCATTAATGAAACCTGCGCAAAACTCGTAAACTATATGAAAAATCACGAAGACACTCCAATCGATGTGACTGACTTGACACAAAGAGTAACTGCTGAAAATGTCGCAAGCTGTGCGTTTGGTTTAAATGGCGGAAGTTTCATTGATGATAAACCTAAATTCGTTGAAATCGCCAGTGAACCTATCAAACCTTCGATGAAAACCGCAATCAAAACATTTATTATCCTAGTATTTCCGGCATTAGCGCGCATTATAAAAACAGGATTCTTCTCACGAAAATCAATTGACTATCTTAGTGACATAATTAAAGAAACTATGACTTACAGAGAGAAGAATGGCATCCACCGTAATGATCTCATCGATGAGATGAAGCGTCTGCGTGAGAAAATCAACGATGATAAAGTATTCGGTTTTGATAATATTCTCGGCCATGCTGGAGGATTCCTTGTTGATGGTGTAGTTACCACAGCTTTCACTGCTAGTCATCTCCTCTATGAGCTTGCCAAAAACCAAGATATGCAAGATTTGTTACGTCGGGAAATTGAAGATGTGCTCCAAGATAATGATTCCAGTTATGAGAAGCTTAGTGAATTAGAATATTTGGAATGTATGATCAAGGAAAATCTAAGACTTCATCCAATTGTGGTGTCTTTACTTAAACGTAACACAAAATCATATAATATGGGCCCCATGAGAGAAGACGGCACTGGACCAAGTGTTACATTATCCCCGGGAGATGTGGCTATCATTCCTGTTCTTCCGTTACATCTGGATGAAAAGTATTTCCCTCAACCAGAAAAGTTCCAACCAGACAGATGGCAGCGTGAAAATCAAGATAAGCTTGTTAAGAATACTTTCCTGCCGTTTGGCGATGGACCAAGGGCATGTCTTGGCATGCGTTTTGCTATGTTACAGTTGAAAATGATGATGATTGCATTCATTAGGAATTATAGGGTGACCGTGCATAGCAAGACGCAAGAACCTATTAAACGTGATCCAAAGAATTTCCTTAATTCACCACAAGGCGGATATTGGTTAGTGTTTTCTAAAGTAAATGTATAAAGCTGCCAAAATTAAAGCACAATAATGTAATAAAAGACCGAATTGCACGGAAAACGATTAAGACTAGATACTTTACCATATCGTATCCCTCACTTCTAAGATACAAACTTTTATATAATAAAACAGGAGTTACATTTACAAGATGAACGAACATGAACCACTACAATATCCGATTGCGCGCGTGAGTGAATAAACTAATTCTAGTAGTGAATCACCGTATAAGCATAAAATTCAGTAAGTTTATGTTTGTTTATCGAAATTATAAAAAGTACGGCGTTACAGTCCGATTTGGTATGACGCGTTCTGCTTCAGGCACCGCTTGAAACAGATTCGCCTCCACTTTATCAGGTGATTGAAATTCCAATATGCTCGCCACATTGCCGCAGCGATAGCAATAGTTTGGTGCCGACCAAACTGTGACCAATTTGTCATCAAACATGTATTTATACCCTGCGCACGCAAAGAAATAGCACATTGTTATTAAGTGTATCCACTTAGGTTGTAAAGCCAGTAATGATTGTACCTTCATGCACCAATTGATGTGCCCGACATATCAAAGATAATCCATTAATCCACATAAAATCATGTGTAACTTTAGCTCCAAACAAAAAACCTGCACCCCTTGGACTTGCAGACCAGCCATCAATGTCCTCTGGGTCTGACCAAACCAGATCACAGAAAGCACCTTTATGTGGAATCTCTTGATTTCGCTCTAGACATCTAATTTGATCAACTGTTTTGATGTCTGGGCTGAGACCACCATGTACACACAGAATTCTTTCATCTACTAACTGTGAATTACATTTGATGGTTAATGTCTAATTAGATAGTATGACATTAGTACTTACTGCTGCCAGAGTTAACAAGTCAAAGACATTGCAACAGTATTTCCAGGCATTGACATTTCCATATTTTGTGAAGCACTCATCATAGAAGCCATATACCTGTGTAATTTGTCTACTTTCATGGTTACCTCGCAAGAGTGTTATTTTGTTTGGATATTTAGCTTTAAGAGTTAACAGTCTTGTGAATGTTTCCAAACTGTAGTAACCTCTGTCTACAAAATCACCTAAAAATATGTAGTTTGTGTCTGGTACTTGCCCACCACATCGAAAAAGTTCTTCTAAATCATAAAACTAGAATGAAGAATACATATCACATGGCAATCCTCTAATAATAAGTTATCATACCTGTCCATGAATATCCCCACATATTGTAACAGGAGTTGAAACAGGTTGAACATTTGACTCTTCTAACAGGATTTCGCTAACGATATCACATAATTTTTTCAAGTCCGTTTCGGGTAGATACTTGCATTGTTTTGCAATTTCAATCCAATTATCCAACTCTGACATTGTAGAAATATAATGATATTGTATAGATCTATATTAAAATTACAAAACGGCCAAAACTATTTAACGGAACCGCGACGCAAGCTGTTTTGCCGTGTTCCGACGATTTCATTGACAGTTTAAAACCAGGTTAGCCAATGCCTTGGTACAAATTTAGTGAGAAAGAACATCACGTGATTAAAAACTTTTTAAACCGTTGTTTATATCAGTCTAGAAATGATTTAGTTATTATTATTATTGCAGATCTTGTAACATTCAATCTATTTAATTTTATTGAAAAATTATTAGTTTGATTCTTATTGTATGCTTTATAGGAAGCATTAATAAATATAAAAGCGTCTGAAAAATGTTTTACAAATCAATATTAAGTAAGTGTTATAATTAAGTTTCATCTATAAAAGAATAATTCTAACTTATAACAATACTAACACGCATATTATAAACGTGATACTTGTTATTTATACGAGTATCACGTATTTCAAAAACGACATCGAAACTAAAATATTACTTTTTATTGTTTTTTACCCACGAATTATTGTTTTATTTATATTATATTTTGTCCAACAGATGATTTTAGTAAATTTCTAGAATTTTCATATTTAGGGTGTAGGCGATTTCTAAGGTTGGTATGATATGCTTCAATGTCGATTTAAATACGTCAATCGCACACTTAAATGACGATGTTGATTGGGGTGGCGTGGGGGCAACGGAGGCAGCAACAGCATTGAGAGCCCCACAACAGCGTTGCGTTGATTGTATTTAGCGCGCAATTATCGCATATTCGTCGGCCTCTTCGCGACGATCCGCTGATCCCCGTTCATTCCCAGCTGGCGCACAAGTAGTCGCAGCTAAGCAAACAAAATTCACAGTGATCACGACACGAATTAGGACACAACGTGTAGCAGAGTCTAACCGGGCGTATTTATCAGCTTCCTAGCAATCACAGCGACGACAAAATGGTGCAGACATACAAACTCGAGGAACTCAAGAAGCACAACGACAACAGTAGTTGCTGGCTGGTCATTCACAACAACGTCTATGATGTAACAAAGTTTTTGAATGAGGTACGTCGCAATATTAATCAACATCAAATTACACATCACTAAATGTCTACAATAGAAAATTGCAATTCAGGGACATCGTTGAGACAGGGTACTGTTACTAGTTAATTGCCGGTTTGGTGTTTTGTTTCCTTTCATGTGTAGTATTCGTGATGGTTTCCGTTTACAAATTTGTTGCAACCTGCTGCCAAGTGGCTGCATTATTCGCAATACGTTTGGAAGCAGTGCTTATGATGAAATGTAACTACGCCATACTCCATACAATTACAGGGCAAGCATATCAAGTTGTCTAGTTTTTGCTGTGTCATAGTTACGCAAATCTGCAATTTATGTAGTGATTGCTTCGAAAATGCCTAATCTCATAGTATATTCGTAGGAAACACAGTTGTAGTAAAATTAATAGCGTAATTTGTGACTCTAGATCGATGTTCAACATTAATTTCTACGTTATTTGCGCTATACAACCTTAACATTCACCTAGAAAATTTCGGGAATTTAAATGGCATAGTTGGCAGAGAAACGATCTTTACCTCTAATAAGTAGCTAATCAATTATTTGTAATTTTCTACTAAATGTTAATATGATACACTTTCTTTATCATGTATCGCGACTTATTGAATGCTTATTGAATTACCTGTGCAAATGAATCAATGAATGTTTAATCTACAAATGCAAACTATAATGAACTTCCTTTGAAACTAGTCATCACATGGATTTGTATGCATCATGACAAGTTATAATTGCATTCATTGAAAGTATATAAACAAACAACGCGCGTTCTGAATATTTCTTGTAGACTGAAACTAATCAATTGTCACATTTTAGCATCCTGGCGGTGAAGAAGTCCTGCTGGAACAGGGCGGTAAGGAATGCAGTGAAGCCTTTGAAGATGTTGGCCACTCTACTGATGCAAGGGAGATGATGAAAAAGTACTTGATTGGTGAAATCTGTGATGAGGAAAAGATCCCTGTCAAGCAGAAGACGCACAACTGGGCTTCACCAGAACAAACCGCTCAGAAAGAAAGGTATTAACATTATTCTTCTCTGTTATACTTTTTAAATCCGTTTCAATTTCCCTACTAAGAGATTCTGTATCATTTCTGTTGTGTTGTCTTCATACAGTTAAATAAGTTTTTGTTTCACGTTTTATTGCTTTACTTATTTTTATCTACTACAATATTTAGGACAGTACTACTTATACGCGATTTCATAATTACTGTAACGGTATTCTACGATTGTTTTTTTTTTCTTTCTTTCTTAGTGTTTTTGAAATGTTTGCTTAATCACTTATAATAGTTTGCAGTATTTCTTGGTATTTTAAAAGTTATTAATACTTTCACTTTGAGATAATAACGACAACAATGTCACTGTACTTTGTATGATATGTTAGGTTGTAGGTCATCATAATTAATTATATCTTTGTTTTACGTCGTAGAGTCATCGGTGAAATTCATTCTGATACCACGAATCCTTACATCCTTTCCATCCATTTAAGAGAGTTTCTCGAGCGGTAACCATTTATTAAGCTATTCTAACATATGCACACTCTCGAAACCTCTCCCAATAGTCTTATTTACCTTGATGTTTCATTGACGTGACTATTATGCAATTGGAAAGAAATGTTAATTATGGTGTCCACAGCCACAAATTAATGTCATGTCGTAAAATGTATATAATCTTTGCTTTTTAGTTCTTTAATGGGATGGTTAATGCCAATCACGCTAGGCGTCCTGGCGACAGTCATCTACCGCTTCTACTTCCAATCGCATTAGATACGTGCAGCGCATTCAAAAAACTGATTACGCTGAACGGAATTCAATCATATAAGGTCGAAGAGTGTTGAAATAACACACATATTCAGACTTTAATACATAAAATGCATTTACATAATATACGGTTTAAGTGGTACGTCAACGTCTATACCTACTACCTAACGTTGTTTCGTTGATTTGTGTTAACCCTTTTTAATACATTACAGAAGCAAATCAAAATTAGTGATGCACAGTTTACATGTACATTATGCAGTTATACACATTACAAATATATATCAATTAAACCAATAAGAGGTACTTACTGTGCGCTTGTTGCCGATACAAAATGAAATTATATGATGCATAATACAGTGAAACTTGAGATGTAATAATATGTGGGACCACGATTAGATATAGTCTATATGTTGAAGCACGTTTTATTTCAAAATATGGTGCGTATGAGGATATAATAATAACGATACCCTGTTGAGTGTGGTTCTGAACTGTTTAATTAAAACTTAACTATAACACTTGCTAATTTATTAAGTTTTTACTTCTTTAGAGAAGAAAATAAATATTTAGTAGGTGTTAAGTTTTATCCACATAAAGTGTAATAATAATACTAACCAAACTGATAGCTACACCAAAACATGATTTGTGCTTGGGATACAGAACTACCTATTGGAAAGTTAGTTTGCCACTATTGAGAAATATTTTATACTTGTTAGGGTAATGGAGAATTCATCTAGGATTCATTTACACTGTTATTCAAAAGCGTTTTATTATATTGTGCTGCTCTTTGCGAGGTTTATGTAATGTAAAGTGGCGTCGTTTTTATGATTCTATAAACTTGGTATAATAATAACTAGATCGCAGTTATCATGCAAACTTTGCCTTCTTTATTTATTACCATTGTCTTTCTCTGTTAGTTGGAAAAGTATTGAAGCTAGTTCAGTTACTTTGTTGTATTTTATTAAAGAAGTCTGTTTTTAGGTTATTGCCTTCAATTTCTTTGTTCTACTTCAGCTATTTGACACCAGAGATAGTTTTATTTTTTGAACTTATTACTTCTTTCTCTGTTCTTCAGTAATTTCCATGTAACTTTAAATATTATTACAAACAATGTCCAGCTTTTTTTTTCAGGTATATTATTATCGATGTATTCGTCCTCTACTTCTTGATTATACTGCATCAGGTACCATAGCTATTAGCAATTATTGGGAGTGGGTTCAGTAAGAATATGTATTGTTGGATATATTCTCAGCAGGAATTGAATCTGTGTATAGAATATATGCCTCGCTGTCACTGCTTACTAGGAGTAAGACGCCTTACTGCTGCTATTATATTTTAGTAATGTTGTATTGCGAATCTTTTAAGAAGATTTTCATTTGCGGCAAAAAATTAATTAACCGGTCTCATGAATATAAAGTGCACAAGTAACATCTATTGCAATCTATTTGAATACTTGAATCTGCAAAGACCTTAGAATTAATTGCAAGTAATTGCGAGCAATTAATAATTAAGGTCTCTCAACTGATACGTGAAACTTTCATTACGTTTTATGTTCAAAATCTGGTCTAATGTAGATTTTTTAATGTGATGTTTACTATATTAAGCGAATGAGCATGGTGAACGCTCACAAAGATTGAATACGGTCTTGGTTTGTTAACTTCAAGACGCGTCTAAGGCAAATAAGCAAACATAAGAATAAGCTATTTGGATTTATCTAGCGCTTTATCTAGTACCGTTGCACAATTGAGCGAACTGAGTGAGTTTGATTGTTAGACTAAGTAACTACTATTTAACCAACATCTAAAATGCGTTAATGCACGGCGGAAATTATATACTATTTCTAATAAAAGCATAAAGTGTCTTATTGCTCCAAGGATAATCATGGAGCAATTTGATATTAAGAAAACGCAGAATCTATATTTAGATGTCGGTTTAGTTTGGTTTATTTTATTAAACATCTCTTGCCAATGCTGGAGTACGCATTGGTCAAGCCGGGAATAACTCGAGAATTGTTCGCATCAAGAAAGCAGAAAAGTGAGTCTGTTGCTATGCGCGTATCGCATCACATTATCCGCTCACGATGTCCAGCCGCCGATGCACCGAAGACACCTGAAGAATCGACGCCGGACTGCACGCGCACCAACACCTTCATCCGGGCGCGGAAAACACGGAATCATCTAGCCAGCGCAACGCACACACTTCATCCATCCTCTGCTCTTCGGCTGCATTGCGATGAACGATGACCGCAAGAGACGCACAAGGCATAACTGGTTGAGCCATCGATGGCGCGACGATGCCCAGAATGCGCAGCAGGGCGAGCAGCCGCAGGACGATAATTGCTGGTCTTGCGCGCATTTTTCTTTCTTACCATTTAAGCTAACATGGCCGAAGACGTATTAACTGCCATAATCGTACATTTATTCAGCGGCGTTCGTTTACTCTGTGTTATGTTTGCATTGTCTTTGCGTGTGCTTCTGTTCACCACGCTGCGTACGCCATTGGAAAAGACCCCGGCGCGATCCTGCGGTAATCCCTAGGCGCGACAAAGGTAGACGCGCTGCACAACGACCACCCTATTCGCTGAACGTTGTCTTTGGAATGTTTTCTTAGTATTTACAAGTTGTTAGTGCTTTGCACGCGCATACAAATGCTCACAAGGATTCTTCAAGAAGCGAAGACGAAACGTGAGTGCATTGCGTGCATGAGCAAATGCTCATAGCGCACACATTCTTTTCTTCATCTCCACCTGCCAATTTGAAAAGTTCAACTCTTCACCTGCACTTACAGCCATCGATCGCATCGAAGCCCAGTAGAAGTCTGGCTAAATAAAAAGCGCAGCTTTCTGAAAAACTTGCACAGCTGGCGTCGGCAAACGCGACAACAGCAATGCAAACTGCACGTTACTTAGAGATGCAATGAGAAGTAAGAAAAATGTGCGAAGTGATTCCCAGTATTGAACATTATTGCGTGACAGCTATCAATTCTAAGTAGGAATAAGAGAAGACCATGAAAGCTACCAACAAGCTGCTTTAATGTGTTTTTGTAAACACAATTTTTGAAAGTCAAAACCCCCAAGATTTAACTTCGCTCTTCATTAAAATTCTTAAGAACCCACATCAAAATCCCAGGAAGATTTGAGTCATTTACTTGCCATTGATGACTGGCCGATGGCCGCATTTTATGACTTTTTTTTGCTTCTTTTTCACCACACTCGGCCATGTTGAGAATCCGAGGCCTTTAAAACCATTTTTATACCGACCTTCTCATTTTTATTCTCATGCTCGCGCTAACCCTTCGTTCTCTCGGTGACTTTTATGCAGGTGCTATCAGCATTCATCAAACACAATGAAATGCTTCTTTCGTGCATCAATTTTTTCCATCGCCGTCCATCATTCCACCGCTTTTTCTGAAGCCGTTAATAGAGTATGAAATTGGCGGCGCTCCTGAAGACAACTGCAGCGCTGCTGCTAAAATGCGTCATTGTTGCGTTTGCATGTCGGACAAATTAATGGTGCCCGTCGTTAATAACATAACGACAATGCTATTTTTAGACGGTACACATCTTTGGATGATGAGATACTTGGTCACCTCGCAAGCCAACCTGTGTGTAATTAAATCCAGGGGGTAGAGCAGAAAGGCCACTCAAGCATCGGTCAGACGCCACAAAATTAATTAAATATATATTATATCGCGCGCACGGTTATTGCGCGTCTTCTCGTCCAGCGTCCGGCGCGGGCACATAAATATACGTTTTACAATGCGTGAATGCATTCGCGGGGCGAGCGCGTGTTGTAAACCGGTCCCGATGGAGAGTTGGAATATGCATACGGCCGTTTTGGCCTCCAACTTCTATCTGCGGTTGCTGCCTGGCTGGTCAATTCTTCATCTGTGGAGAAGTCCAGAATCAAGTCTAGTCCTCTAAACCAATGCACCAAGTGAAAATCCTAATGCCAAGCGAAAGTCTAGCACCTTGGTGAATCCCACAAGATACTGCTAGTGCCGGTTGATTTTCTTCTTCATTTTATTGGTTGTCTAGGAAGAAACCCACAGTTGAATAATACTTAAATCATTTTCCAGTGGTTTTGTGCCTTCTTTTTGCATATTACCTTGACTCGCAGGTCTGCAGTCGGTTGTTAATCAGTCCTTCGAATGCCGCAGAGGCCCCACACAGAAAAAAATGCACAAATTAGCCAGGCGCTCTGCTCAACTCGCTGCTACCATCTTGCTCTACCGTCCATACAGCGATTGGACATTGCAAGTG
The DNA here is from genome assembly GCA_027575565.1 of Diploeciton nevermanni. Taxonomy (NCBI): domain Eukaryota; kingdom Metazoa; phylum Arthropoda; class Insecta; order Coleoptera; family Staphylinidae; genus Diploeciton; species Diploeciton nevermanni. The sequence continues at coordinate 1,551,308 of JAODIE010000002.1, read as the reverse complement.
CAGCATATATAATACATAACGAAACAAAAATGCCCAGCCGGTTGTTGCTCGCTTCAAGTCAAATTACTATCGAGATGGACTCCCGGTTCTTCGCACTCACCTCGTCTGGATGATCCGCACAAGGCCCATTAAGCGCAATTAGGACCAATACGCCCGATGACCATACTTAAAGCACGAAACAATTAATTTTACGGCCAAAATCAACCAACTTCTGAGCTTATTCCTGTAAACTTGTACTCTGTGAGGAAATAAATTATCCATTTTGTAGTGTGTCGGCTTGGGTCACAATTTGTTGTCTTGTGACCCCACGATCGACGCAGTCGTGTAGTCGATCGTAGTAAAAAAAAAGCTCCGCGGCGCTCGTACCAGGTAGAAAATTCGTCGCCTGTGTTTCTTCCCGGCCGACTCTTCGACCTTTTCCCTGGCGCGTCAACATGCAGCACACGATATAAAACTTATAATCGTATCTGGGCATCTTTTGCAGCCGAGGATCGACGTAGATATATGAACGTAGTGTAGAAGCATCGTTAGGAAATTGGTGGTATCTCGCGTACACCCCTGAGGTACCTTTGTGTCTGGCCGGAAAATAACAGAACCCTGACTGAAGATCTAAAGCTGTGAAAGCATTTCGATGTCTGAATCCGAGATAAAATGTCGTGCTACTATTTAGCTATTTAAATACATGTGCATACAATGGTCTTGGACATACAATGCAGTCTGGGTTCGTGTGTGCTATCAAACAATGTTATGCGTTGGTGTTATGTGTTGGCTTTGAAAGACTTGAAGCACGAGGGTACTTCTTGCATCGTTGGTGTAGTTATCTCGTCACGCCGCCAGACACAGTCGGCTTCGATTCCAATTGGACTGAAAAGGAACATCTAATAAACGTTCTACCTACAGTTAAGTTGGCTGATGCTGTGCTGTAGCTTGCATCACGTTGAAACTGGTATGATACTGATGGTACAACTATGCCATCTGTATGCCGAAGCTGAGCGTCGCGACGGTCATCATCCAATCCCAGAGCGTCATGGGGTTGTGGGCTGTTAGGAAATGTGTGCACGTGAAGAAGTCGCAAGTGCGTTAGCGTTAGGTCGCGGCCATGGTCGTGGTTGTGTCGGTTCGTGTTTTTTACGCGGCCGCGCCGTTCGCAGGTCTTTCTAGCATCGCGCGTGTGTGCGACGGGCGCGTACAGTTACGCCACTTTCAACCCCACTTCTTCGGCTGCGTTGGCTTTGTGGTCGCGCTCCGGCTGAGACGGTCGCGCGCTCGCGAGTCTACCGGCGGCGGGTCACGTCGGACAGTCGGCTTTAGAGTTCGCTGCTTGTTCCATCAACAGTCGGGTGCAAGACCACCGCGCTAGCTGCCGAAGACAATCCAATTGGAATTCTAACATCTTCCGATCAACCAGAGGTTATGACGGTTGAGCACGGAGAAGGAGCGTAAGGCAGACGAGAATTTTAAGTGAAATAAATGTGCGCATCGTCCAGCCACACAAAGGAGAAAATATCGAGTGCAATTGGCGTCACTTGTGGCGATTAATTGTCGCAAAATGCAGGCACAACCTGTCCTATATGGTGCGACGCTCACAAAGAGGGTAAGCAAGAAATTAAGATTCCTAAAATAGTTACGTCGAAAAGTCTGCAGATGTCATACTTTTAAACGTTTCTTTTGTTTTTCAAAATTTTAATTTGAAATTTGAACATGTAAAGCGTCTCATGTTTTACTTAAATTGCTTAAATTGCTTTTTGTTGTCTGCATCTGGATCTGCATCGAAAATAAGTTCTAATTCGAGGACAGATGCGTCGTGAATTTCAAATGTTAATTTTATTCATGTTCAAATATCGTTCATCTGTTTGAAGTACGCAAACAAGTAGATTAGCACAGGACAGCTTATTAGCTTCCGTAGACTGCATTTTTAACAGTCTCGCATTTATGATTTCCGCATTTTGTTGCGTACGTGCTGGGGAACACAAAAAACGGATGCCTGTGGAATTATTAATTTGAAAGCACCAACCGACAAACTTGCCGGCCGGCATTGCGAGACACCGCCATGGCGTACGAAGAAGTAGCATACAGGTGGGGTTGGCCTCCCAAGGTCAGGTGTGCGCTGGCAATAACCTGCCGGAGGTCGAAGGGGGGCTGCTGCCGGTCGGCGCTCTCGCGTTGCGCCTGACTTACGAACTTTGTGTCGTGGGAGCCACGATGGAAGCATCCGCCGCCCATCGTACCGCAGCCCAGCGCACGCACACATTTTCATTGACGCATTATACAGAGGCCTCCGAGATGAAACTTTATGTGTTAATTCAATAATTTATTTCAATGTATTATATGTCTTGTTGGTTTGCTGATGAGTTATGACGAAGGAAGATGTTCCCACTGAGTTTGTTGCCGTTGCCACATGTTGCCACAAGTTTGTAGCCGTCTCAGGATTGCGTCTCTGGTAGACGGTACATGGGCCCAGTGTTTGTGTTGGGCGCGCGTCGGCTGTCTACTATCGCATGTGTGCAGGCATGTGCATGCACCCAGCGCCCGCGATGATGGTACGATTTTTTCACCTGTCACGAATGCCTTTATGCGCCTCCATGTCTACATGGAGGTATAAAAGCTTGGAACGCGTCCGTGCATGCGATGCGATCCGTCGACACGACCCAGCCAACACACGCTGGCGCTGCTTGAATCATTGTTGCGCTGTGGGAATTTTTCACAAATAACGCGCTTTGCATGACTGAACATTCCGAAAATTATAATTAACATAGACTCAAGATGCTTGAAATACTCACAAAGTAATTCAATGCTAATTGATGAGAACCGCAAGATACTCGACGATTAAAAAAGACCTAATCTAAGCATGGACAAATTAGTACCTTGATCTTTGATAACCTACGCTCAAAACTTAGACGCAAAAACAACAACTAAAAAGTAATCGAACTCTCTTGACATTTGGTTCCTTGATCTGTATCCTTCTAACAAAACAACATAGAAAAAAATCGCAACTTATTTCGATTATTCTGAATTGATTTCTTGCAGCTGCTAGTCTATTATATTAGTAATAAAATTAATCGCCACGCGTCGTATTCCATGTAATTCAATCATTGTCAATGCCATTTTTTATATTCACATCGCGTAGTCTTTCCTTCGGAGAGGACCATTGCATACCAGCCAGTGAACACACTGGTGCTTAAGTTACTTTCAATTTTTTTCTGCGTCGAAATTGAATATGCTTGTAATTAAGAGACAATGCGACTACGTGATGAAGCGACGTAAGAGGAATCAGGCATCATGGTCGTAACAACAGTAGCAGCATTAAAAAAAAAACAGCAATTATAAGCAGGAAAATATAAACAACAATACGTTGATGCAACAGATTAGCTTGTAATTATTACACACACTTTTTTATGCATGATCAATTAATCATATTAATGATTTCTGAACAGTCGTAATGAATAATAAGCAAACAGAGTCTCTTTAATATTCCAGCTATAACGTGTTAAAATATATTGTCTTTTATTCTTCACAGATTTTTGACGTTTGACATCTGCAGTTCATCATTTGTCGAAAGGCGTAGATTCTAATTTGTCCATTGGAAAGGAGAGGATTGGTGGTCAGCCTCCTCGTTGTTCATGCTCGCTTGTTTAAACAGAAGCAAGGAGAAACTCATTGGGACCAAATTTTTAAGTTGCAAAGCAGTGAGAAGTGGTAACTCCACCACCGTTGGCGTGAATTTAAGAGCCAGCGGTTGAGGAGTTCCTCATTCTCGCAGCATATCCACATTTTACGATAATTTCGATTCCACTTAATATGGGTTTAATTATTTTGTCTCACTAAACATCTAAGTGTTTTGTACAGAAGCTGGAATGTGGTCTCTTCAGGAAAAAAATATCAAGCCCAGATGGGAACGTATTTATCCGCACAAAAAGAAAGAAGTCCCTAATCGTTCTACTGCGTGCATAAGGAGTTGCCAACCAGCCGACATTGAAGACCCGCAAGTCGACAACTTGGCGACAACGATTGCCATAATCGTTTTATCGCGCCGGGCTTCTTCGAGCCCTGCCCATCTTAAAGGCCATTACTTTGATGTATTCAAGTATAATGCTGCAATGCGCCGCGAAGGAAAAAAAAACGAGCATAAAAGGCGGCTGGAGAGAGGAAAAAATGAGCGAGACGAAAACCGATCGGAGTGGTTCCAGTGCTTCTATCCAGCGACATAAAAAGCTGTTGGGCTGGTGACTTAAGTCGGCAATTTCATGGATGTGTTTAGTTTGTTGCACTAGATAGGAATTCGAGACTGTAAACATTAAATATAATTGATGTACTTTATTTCATAAACCCTCGTCCTTTTTATTCTCTACTGGAGAATTTGTGGTGTTTGTCGATACTTTTTAATTGTTTCTTAAACCAATTAATGTAAATAGAGAAACATAAAATCAAGAATTATTATATTACTAATAAAATAGTTCTTGGTTAGATATTTTTGAATTTATTTGAGTTGAGATTAGCTCCAACTGGTGGTAGGTTATACGACTTGTCATATCTTTTCTAGTTCATTCGTATTCCGCTATTTGCCAAAACGCTGCATGACAAAGATTTAAATCAACGTCCATTTCAGATTTAAGGATTTCATTTGAATGTGGTCACGAAGTGTTTAAAATTCATTTTGTAGATGAAACATAACTATAACACTTATTTACTATTCATTTGTAGAACGTTTTCGGCTTACTACCTTCTTCAGTATTAGTATATTAGTATTATTAGCAGCAAGCCAAAATAAGAAGTAAGCATAATAGTTTTGGCCAAAGGACTGTTTCCCTAATTAACATTTAAGTCATATAACTTTAAATTGTCTTCGTCTTATGAAATTGTCTGTATCAATGCGTACATTTCTTCATAATCAGCTTTGCTCATGCGTCGCGACGCGCGCCGCTTATAGAATATTGAGCACAACGCAAACTCATGTGCTATATACGTTCACTCAACTCAACTAATATTGCTTGCCTATCACACTAAACATTCCTGCGGGAAACTCTAAATTCCATAACTCGGTGATGTCCGATTTGCGCGAAACCCCGTCGCGTGATATTTTCACAGATGGTCTCCCGTCCGGAAAGCGTGTGCAACCCAAACATCAAAATAGCAACTACTCCGCCAGATATGTTCCAGTCAGCACCCAAAGCAATGGTTCACCAGATCCATCCTCACTTCATGGACGTAAAACTTTCGCATTTTGGACATTGGTCGGCTTGCTATTCGTCCTAGCTGTCGGGAACCTTGTCCTAACCATGACCATACTCGGCGTACTCAAATTGGGACAAGGCATGGAGAGTCTTGAACTAGTCCCTGAGTTTGCAGCAATTAAACTGTTTGGTAATACTGATTTGCATGATATTTACAAACGAGATGGTCGCCTTGAAAGCTACATGGATCAACCACTACAAATTCACGGGATTGATGGTCCTTTAATGTTTAATTTAACGAATAAATACGGTCGCACCGTGCAGAAACTCGAAATGGGCAAGGATGGCACCATCATCAACAATACCAATCAATTTGTTGTTAAAGATGATGAAGAACATCAACTATTCACGACTACGACACCGATCTACAATATTCCACACGCGATGAGGAAGTTAAACAGTCAAAGTGTGAATACCAATAGAATTGTTGCTCCTTTAAAAGATGACTTGTTATTGGAAGGCAATGATGTACATTTACGAGGCTCAGAAGGTACTACTTTGGAAGGTCGTGATTTGTTAATAACCGCTGATCGAGATATCTACCTAAAGTCATTGAATGGTTCAATTATTCTTGTTGGAAAAGATGGCGTTCGATTGGATCACAAGAAACTCCCAATTTATTTACCGAAAATCAACGATAAATTGACTATGCAATATAAAGTCTGCGTATGTATGCCGCAGGGAAAGTTATTTAAGATTCCAGTTACAAGGGACAACGCGAGAGTCTACTGCGATAGGATCAACATGCAACAGTTCAATCCGTGCATATGAACAATAGCACTCGACAATACAATGTTTTGTAACGAATTAATGACTGTAGAACGTTGTAGTACCTTGTATACTAGGCTGTTCTAGATGGGATTTCATTGATATTAGCAACAAATAAATACATCATTATGAACGATAAAAATTACTTAAATGAATATACCTACTAAGCGCACGATTAAAAAGAAAAATAAATCATACGTCCGCTGTTTCCATTCCTTCCTCACCGTCACCTTCCATGTCCTCATCCTCGCCTTCTTCACCATCTTTCTTCTCTAACGGCTTTTCATAAGCAATCTCCAGAGGTGAAACTACAACACCGTCCCAAATTGACATTTCCTTGGCAATTGAAGCATTGCCTTCAAGTCCAAGAATATGTTTGTACCCTCCATGTGCAAGCACTCTCAAAAGTGTTTGGGCAGTAAGGCAACATGTGTCTTGCTGCTCGAGTGTCATCACTGTATGAATACGAAGATTACCACTTTCACAAGGATCGCTAATACCGGCAGATCCTGGTAGAAATAGTCCAGCTGCTAAGAGTTGGAATACGCGGCGGAAAGCTTGATTAATAGGTACTGCTTGTCGGCTCGGATTGTTCATGATTGCAAAATGCGCCAAGAGGTCCATCATCCATGGAGTTAAAGGTTCAAAACCTTCAAACCGTGAGCGGAGATCCCGTAGAAGACGTATGAGTACTTTAATAGAAGAATGATGCGCGTTTTCTTCGAACCACCGCGTGTGACGGATAGCTCCCAGATGGCTCATCATTATTTTAGCATCCAGATGGATTTCAGGATCAAGTTTTCTGATGTTATGATGAATTGTGGTGACCATAACGCGGACGGTAGCAAAGCAATTACTTATCTCAATACCACGCTCGTTAATGGCGTGATTAAGAGATTCACCTTTGTTGATTACCTCTGACTTCATGAGGTTCTTCAAATCATCACGGACTTTGTTACCTAAAGCTTCCACAGCTTCCTTTGTTGGGAGTGTTTTAAGGATAACTACAATGTCAGCTACATTGTGACCAGTTACCATAGTTCCTTTCTTAAAAGATCCAACTTGTCTCACTTCTTCCAGTTGCTAAAATATTCGTTTTCAATGGGGGAATAAATTAAACATGATTATAACACTCACGCAAGCATCAAATGTACCAGGAGCAACAACCAAGTTATCAAGTACTGTGTGAATCTTTGTAACCAAGTTGAGTATTGCTGTTTGTTCTGCGGCTGTTGGAGATAAATCGGCATTGCGTTTAAGCAAAGCAGTGGTAAATGCGGCTTCATCGGGAGACGGTTTTAGTTTAGGAAATGTTGCTTCTGCTAAGGTTAAGTCAAATGGATGTCTTGGCAAGAAGAGTTTTGGCTTGAATGGATGGCGGCCAATACCACGACCAACTCCTCCACGCCCACGCATGTTTCCTCTGGCCATTAAATGTGAATTCTTCTATTGCGCTGTATTAATTTGCGCGAGTTTTCTTAGAAACAATACGCGATCGATAATCACGCCGGATATAGTGTAAACAAGACTGCCAACGATTCGGCAGCCATTTATGCACATCATGCGCATGAACACTAAACACTTGTACAATTTAAAAAGAATTTAAAAGTGATTTGTACTTAATGTACTAATTTGTTTTAATTTGAATTTAACTTAAAAATGTATTTAATTTTTATTTTATGTAATTAATATCTTTGCGGATATAAACTATTTTTATTAGTTTAATGCATTCCACTTAATGTGTTATTCTGTTTAAATATTACGAATCAAACAAAGACAGAAATAGGTTTGAAATGTTAGTAGAACGCGCAGCTAAGGTGACACCTAGGAGTTACTAAAGGTAAGTAATAAATAGAACTTTACCTTGTTTTACCTGGCTTTCTTTACACTCCTGTACTTAGATAGTCACGAAACCAAATTGGTTAATTTTAAATCACAGGTGACAATATATGTCTGATTTTCATATTAATTTCAGGCCAATGTTGAATGAAATTATTATTATTTAAAAGTTAAATGTAGTTCCTAATATGGATAAACAACTTCCCTTCTTTATAAATATAGCACAGTTGTTTAAATTTTGAATAAATGTCTAATGAGCTAACTGTAATTCTACATTTATATGCGAATATTTATGTGTATCTACTAGATGATGGAAATAAGGACCGTAAACAGTTACTGAGTTATTGCAACCATTGAAATATGGATGGAAAACCCGAAAAAATCACGTAATAGCGATGCTTTTCGTATTTATCTCATTCATATGGAAAACAGTGGCTCAACACTTGGCTACTCAGCTGTGAGATGAATTCCTTTTTTGCGTGATCACCCAACACATTCCGTATTGAATGCATCAGTGGATGGCAAGATTCTTGAATAGCCAGCCAGCTAGAGCGAGGTAAAATGCGCCAGAAGAAGCGAAACCCCCCTTGGCCATCCCATCTCGCTCAGCGGCCTCCTCTGAGTGTCTGGTTTGAGACTACTAAAGGCACCGGCAGCAACGTCTGCGGATACTCAAATCGGCCACGGCATTCGGCGTTTCGTTGTGCATCGTATGATCGTCGTCCTATCACGACGATGTGATGCGCCAACTCGCCGGTCAGCAGCATGTTCCAAGCAGACGAAACACTTTACAAACTTCAGTCTGCTATGGTCCGCCTTGGAGTTTGACTCGGCTGAAATTAGCTGCACAAATATTTCAACCGCGATTCTAACATCTAATGAATTAGTTGAGTTGGAGTGATAAAACGGGAAATTAATTTCTGCAGAAAGAATGAGTGCATTTCAAAATTGTATTTAAAAAATCGATAAGTCTACCTAGCACAAGTAAATCGGCAGTGATATCATGTGATAAGAAGAGTGATTGGAGTAGAATATCAGGGCCAGGTGTGGGTGTTTAGGTGGATTAAGCGATATTCACTTGCGCATGCTTGAAAACATTTAAGGTTTCCTCCATGTGCGCGATCAATGTGCAAATTTCCGCGTGGATTCCAGGATTCCCCAACAATAAAACAAACTTGTTGAATGACGAATTTCTCAACAATAACGGTATCAACTGAAATCAGATATTCCTAAAGGTGTAAAACTGTACAATTGTATTCAACACAATAAGTGTTGAATACATAACAAATAACGCGATAACAGCACCTTCTAGAATGCAAGCAAGCACGAAATTATTATTTGTAAATTGAATAATACGTAAACGTTGTCACGCATTGGCGACCACATAAGTATGTAACTTATTTGTTTCATAGCCAATTAGCCTTGACCTAGATCATTCAAATTCAGTAAATTTAAAGCGTCTTTAGACAAATTTAAGACCAAATTTGACAACGCGTTCACGTGTGAACAACCTGGACTTTATGGGTTTGTGTGTGTTTCTAACCTAACTTCTGCACTACGCTGTTAGAATGCGATTGAGCGCAAAACTAAGCAGGAATGGCGAGAAAAAGAAAGACACTCAGCCTTATCGTGGGCATCGTGCTCGGCGCGCTACTCTCTGCGTTCATGAAACACGAAGGAGACCTCTGTGGAACCTACAGCCCAAAACGCCCATTTGCCGATGACATAACTGCACCTGACGCTCAAGGAAGAGACCTACTCTTCGTGGGAGTCATGACAGCGGCGCGATATCTGGATACGCGCGCAAAAGCTGTCTACGAGACATGGGGGCATCAGGTACCTGGTAAAATCGCGTTCTTCAGTTCGGAAAACTCCTACTCTGACCACATACCTCTAGTGCCATTGATAGGAGTAGATGATGTGTACCCACCGCAAAAGAAATCCTTCACTATGCTGAAGTACATGTATGATCATTATCTGGACCGCTTTGAGTGGTTCATGCGGGCTGATGATGATGTCTATGTGAGGACAGATAAACTAGAGGCTCTCTTGAGATCAGTGGACTCTGCAAAGGCATGGTTCATAGGCCAAACAGGACGCGGTAATTCCGAAGAGTTTGGTCTGTTGTCTTTGGAGAGCGATGAAAACTTCTGCATGGGTGGGCCTGGTATGATTCTAAGTCGGGAAACATTACGCAAATTGGGTCCACACATTGAGGAATGCCTGGAGAATTTGTACACTACACATGAGGATGTCGAGGTCGGGAGGTGTGTGAAGAAGAGTGCTGGGATTTCCTGCACGTGGTCCTACGAGGCGAGTGACTTCACGTTTAGTCAGGCAAGAGAGGTGTTATTTCTGAATAGAAGCTGGTTGTGGTGTTGTCATTCATTAAAAATCAGATCAAAAGTATTAACAGGTAGCTAGGTTAGGTTCGAATTAGAAAGACATCTAATGGAAAATTGAATAATAACAGATACATTTAAGAAGGCAGGTATGAAGAAAAATGGCATGCGTAATCTCAATTAGATGATTTACGACCTCAGGGTATGTCTACGATCCTACAGGCGTTATCACAATTACCATCCCTGTCAAGGACAGTGAGATGACGGTGGACGGAATTAAAAGTCGCGACCTTCTCGCTCAGGTGTATTGTTACGTGTTCGAGCAGGTATAAATTCCACAGATTGATTTTTTTATCTTCATTTGAATGGTTAACTCAGAGCCGTATCATAAACTAAGTCAATTCCAATCTCTCAAATGAAGCTCTTCCTTTACGACGCTGTACGTATTAAACATTCACATGTTATTACAATTGAGCGCTTGTCCATCATCCTGTTCACGAGCTAAATAATAATAACATTCGTGTGTCTTTTTTGTTCAAGGCGTTCAAAGAACAAAAAATGTCCGCCAATGGCAACCCTTTCTTAATGACTAAAAATTACAAGGCGTGCGAAATAAGTAACCATCGCAAATTATAACCTTCGAAAAGTAAAAAATCAGGAAAATATAACAGCCTTCGATCGGTGTAAACTATAAGCAATCTACTTAATTGTAGTGATCACAATTGTTAAATACAGGTATTTTGTTGTTGTGGATTCATACAAATGCCTTGATTGACAAAAACAAATAAAAATTAGAGTAGCATCAATAACATCAACTCTCGACCATCTCTTTTGTAAATAACGCCTCTCTGTTCATTTCGGCCACGAGTCGTAAATTGTTAATTACATTTTACGTAGACACGATACATAAAATACGCTATTAATAGTTGCACAATTTAGCATGAAGTACCTTGTACAACGTTGTATGATACATTTGAGTCATTTTACATTTGCTTACATCTCACATTTTGCTCATAACAACACACACGTATAAACAATGATCAACAAGACAAAATTCGGATTTTTATTCAAGTTTACAATCATTGCTTAATTTACTGCTTTGCAAGTTACACTTAATTTGTCACCAAACACAGCTCACGATGTCATTTCGCACTAGTCATGACTTAACATCACACATGAACCACTTTACATCATTGCTGCTCTCGCATTGCCACATACTACAATACAAGATTCGTCTTGCAGATGCAGGTGATCCTATACCACAATCAAAGCAGTGAGGCGGCGTTTAGCGGTGACTTAAAGCAGAAAGAAGTGCATCGTGCCATCACATTGCATCCGGTGAAAAAACCGCCGCTCATGTATCGTCTTCACAAGTATGTCAAGGTGAGTGAAATGTTTGCATTGTTTTCATTATGCATCTAATTGCTGTAGTGGATTTGTTAAGAAGTGCTTAGTCCAGCAAAAGTCACCTACTGATTACTTGTTGGGAAGGTTTACAGCGTTAAGGCGGTTTACTCAAAGTGCTTACAAAATATAATGCAAAGATGCGACCTAATGGTTCATGCAGTGCTTTGTTATTGAATTTTTAATCACCATGTATGCAATTGCTTACGTAGGTTCGAATAGTAAACATTGTGGCTGTTTATTCTAGACTTTGCATCGTTGTCTCATCGTGGGCATCATGTGCAGTAATGTGCAGTGCCAAATGCGGGCAAATGCATTCATTAAATTATTTAACTGGCATTCATCATGTTAGTGATATTGCGGCGGACAACTTGCGGTGAAAGATGAAACTCGCTGTAAAGGAATATCTTAATTCAAATTACAGATGTCAATTTAATTTTGAGCCGACTAAACAAATATAATATGGGAATATGAGAAGGAAGAGGTTGCTGCTTTTCTAATTTGCACAGAATGGAGCATTTGTTAATGCTTAATTGTATGTTTACAAAGAATCATTTGAATTGACTATGTCAATATTCTACACTTTTACTGTGAAATTAAATTCAACCTGCAAGCAAAGCAACTTCGCTGCAATTTTTAGACTAAAAAATTATTGTATCCTATTGAGGAACTTATACCTAATCAAATGAATGTAATGAAAGTATACATTACATTACAAATCTATATTGGTTTGGAATATGCATTTATATCAGCGTCTGCACTTTTTCACAAAAATTCAATTTGATAACTTTAACTATGTTGCCATTAAAGATAAACAAATTACGTTTTTACACATTTGTTCAGTATTTATTCACAAATTGTTATTAATAAAGATAGCTAATTTATAATAATAATTACGAAAGTTATGAGGTAATATATCGCAACCGAAATGTGGTCAAACACTAAAATTGAAATTAAGAAAAATGACGATCAATCTGTCAAGCATTTTGAGAAAACTGTTCTTAATGCCTCAATCGAAAGTTTGCTGTTCCACAGTATTATTGGCATACTCAACAATGTTTGTAAAACTACTGCTATCTCTGCATTTCCTTTCCTTAAAAATAACCACGCTAAAAATGTGTGTATCATGTACAGGTTTCAGAAGCATTGACAAAGTAGAGGTATTAAACGTGTCTGGCACTTATTAAATTTTTTTAGAGTCGTTTATCATACCGGTCCTTCAGTTAAGTGCACTTACGCACAAGTATATAAAGCATTCGCGTGCACACTCGTTTTCAACCTGCACCTGTAATATTGGCATGAACATCATTTCTCTGTTTTATGATAAGGCCGTTGTGAGTGATGAGACTAGCCATACATGGCAATAAGATGTACAAGGTGCATAATTCAAAACTGCCAGAGAGAAAAACTAACTGCATTTCGTCATTCGATTGGAAATTGAGCGATTGGTTTCAATCGAAGTCGACGTATAAGTCTCGCAATTACTGATTTAATTGATGTGAAGATAATTAGGAACAATGAATTGCTTGATTTGGCTTATCTTGCTGATGAATGCGTCGTAAAGTGCAGGAAATGCGTCCTAGATAAATTGCTAACTTTAAAACAATCAATCAATAAATAAAATATATAATATTATGAAAACTGATAAATGTTATTCAAAGCTCAGATAATTATTATGCACGCACATATTAAGGTAATAAGCATTTTGCTTTTATGCGTAAAAAATTGACATTGAGAGTTAATAATTCAAAAACCAATTAAAATAACTCGTTTCCCATTTCACTATTATGCAATTAAAAAATTAATTAATTATGATAACATAGGTCAAAGTTATGCAAAAATTAATTAGGCGAAAAAGTAGTAAAACCCAAGAATTTTGACTTAAATTGTAAGAAAGAAAAATTTACAAGCACAAACATCACATCAAAATTATAACAAATGTTTTGTTAATTTCAATGTTTTGCGGAAACACGCACTTTGACAGTGTAATCCATAGAATATCCTTCAGCTCACTTAAGCTGAGTTTGGAAATTTTTAACAACAGACTTTTTATTATTTCTTTGCAAAGTAATTATTGTTTTTATGACAGGGCTTGAGTATACGATCCAAGAAACAAGAATGTATCGAGTTACATCGGGACATGGCTTTTTCCTACGCTGAAATGGGTGAGAATCTTCGACATTTGGGGGAAGATTTTCAATACGAAGTATCTCCACATGTGGACGACAGATATTTCGGAGAAGGAAATATTCAAGGTAAGAATTCATGTTACTTGTCAATCATATTCGTTAGCAGTTGCCTTCAATTAATGTGGGAACAAATTTCTTGTTACTGAGCTATTTGCTTAATATGCGCAATACTTTAGCTCTATTTACTTAATTAATTACCAACTGAAATGGTTACAGTCTCGTAATCATCTTAGGTCTCGACACTTAGGTCTCGACACAGAAAGTGTTATTGCAGGTCACGACATTATTTACAACGCTGATTAAAGACGAAATCTAGCGATAATTAAATTTCAATTATAAGTTTATCACACCACCACCAAAGCAATAAAATACTTGACAATGAGATAAAACAGAGCTATATATAAATATTTTTTGCAGGGAAGTCAACAAATTTAAATCGATTCCGGCCAAAGTCAGTAGACGAAGTTCTAGATTGGGAATTCATCTCAAAATCGCTTTATTCCTACAAAGATTTGAACCCAAGGCGACGTTATGGCTCGTCTGTCAAGGAAGGCTTGGGGGATGTTGTCCGAGAGGTATATTATTTTAAACAGTTTAATTTCTCAGAAGTTTCCTCATGCGTAAAAAGTTCAAATTACTTTCGTGTTTTGTGTGCTTAATATTAAACTGTGCGTGCATGTTCTAATTCTGGCATATGCCATTGTCGGCGTTTAGGTGATGGAGGCCATCAACCAATTCTCGAAACAACGCGGTCGTATCATCGACTTCAAGGAGATCTTGTACGGATACTTCCGGTTGGATCCCGTGCATGGTGTCGACCTCATTCTGGATTTACTGCTGGTTTACAAGAAGTATCGCGGCCATAAAATGACTGTATCTGTACGTCGGCATGCGTACATTCAACAAACATTTAATGGTAACAAATAAAGCATGTAAAACACTTGCAAATTACGTTTGTTTGTTTTGTCTGCTTGAAATAGGTTTGGAGATCCGTGAGGTAAACGTAGAAAACAACGTAAACATTGCCATACCTTCATCGGAAGATGCACTACACAAGAAACTATTCAAACATGTGATTTCTAAATTTAGCGAAAACATTCCAACGCTCTTTACTGGCGCCGCTGGCCAGGAGAAACAAATCAACTTCGTCTTACCACTGAGCGGGCGTTATGAAACTTTTCGCCGCTTTATGAAACACTTTGCGACTGAGTGTCTTGAAACGAAAGAACATGTCAGACTTATCGTGGTCCTCTATCAAGATCAACAAGATTTAGAGCAAGGGAGTGATTCCGAGATGGCGAAGACAATAAATCTCCTTAATGATTACTCAACTCAATACTCGTATAACAATTTAGCAGTAAAGATCATCAACGAGACATTCGCCAGAGGAAAAGCGCTGCAACATGGCGTGGACCTAGTTGGAAATGAAGAACTCATGTTTTTTATTGATGTAGATATTGTGTTCTCAAAAGATTTTCTTCTGAGAGTGCGTCGGAACGTTGTAAGAGGCAAATCCGTCTACTACCCGATTGTGTTCAGCATGTTTAATCCAATATTTTCTAATACATTCAAAGGACAACACCCATCTACTGAGAGTAGCCTTGACTTTAACCTTCAGGAGTTTGAACCGAACCAAGACCTAGGCTCGTGGCGTCGGTTTGGATTCGGTTTGTGCGGATTATATAAAGAAGACTATCTTCTCCTGGGTGGATTTAACACTAGTATCTCCGGATGGGGCTTTGAGGATGTGAATTTGTACGACAAAACCATCAAATCAAAGCTGAAGATTATGCGGAGCGTTGATCGTGGTTTGGTGCACATCTGGCATCCAGTTGTGTGCGATCCAAATTTAGAAAGTATACAGTTCAGCATGTGCAAAGGCACTGAAGCGAGCATGCTGGGATCATTGGCAGTGTTGCAGAAATACTACAAACGTCATAAACATTCTAATCAGCTAGACCACGCCGGCCATCTTGCAAATAGAGGACTGATGAAAGGATAGATCTTTGATACACGCTGTGATAAACCGACGGATAACACTTAGTTAGTTAGTGGATGATTGGGATCGACGATAGGTTTATAATGTGATTAGTGATGTGCCTTATTCCCACAATTTAATATGTTGCATGCGAACCACTGGTCTATCTGTATGAGTGTTAGATTAATTCGGTAACCTTTGCCTGATTAAACTGCTTAATTACGTACGAAATGCACATGTGAGTATGGGCATCATGAGCATATTCCTAAAGCGACTAGTCGACAAACAAGTATTCTTAATTTTTACATACCACGTAAGATATAACTGTACTCAATGCTCACAGCGTGCCAAAGTATGCAATAGATGCGGAAGTGACCGTAGAGTGGCCAGCACTGGACCAATTTACGATGCAAATGTTAAATAAACAATATAGAACGATAGATTTGTTTTGACTTGATTACTACCATCCCAACATTCCAAGAACAAAGATAACAAAACAAGCGCCACTTGAAGCTGAAGACAATAAGAGGAAACAACTCATTCTTTGGCATTTTTCAATACAATTACTTGATGCGCTTCACGCTCGTGTAAAGAGCAATCTCAATAAGTCTGTCTATAAAAATCCGTTGGCGCCTAAAAACAGTCACGACTCTGCTGTCCTCCAACATACGTATTTTGATGTTTGCCACTCGTAATGGCCGTTCAAATGTTTAACATTTAATGTGCGCTTGTCGCATTAGAAACACTTGACTAAACGTCACTCAGTCATTTCCTATGAGAATTACTCTGTTTAATAATAATAATAGTTAAGAACCATCTGCTCTATAAATTAACTGGATTATAACTATTGATTATTTTCCATTGCCGTACTTAATGTAATGTTTTAGAGATAATGTGGGATCTGTGGTTAGTGTTAAGGACGTAAAAACCTCAATCCGTGCAAAGGACAAATGCGAATGAACGCTCGAAGGTCATTGCTAAACTATTCAATTTTATGATATATTTAAATGGTTCAAAGTCACTAGTAAATGCTTCAGTGGCGGTCTAGAATTTTAATTGAATTTGGCTAATTTATACTGATTTAATTGCATGTTTCTATTCTTTGGAAATGTCTTTAATGTTGATTAACTAATTACGAAATACGGTTCTAATAATACGGTTTTCCTTGTTGAAAAATTCTGTTAGTTTAAAGAGTGCTTTTCTACCTCACCCTCTTAAGTATGTCACTAAGGATGAATCGAAATTCGAAACAATGAAGAAGTTGTAGGTTATTTTATCAGAGAAATGAGGTTTACACTACGGCCACGTGCACCTGTCAGATTTCTACGTTTTTCGAATGTTCTTGCTTTTTCTTACTGACTCTGAAATTTTCGAGAATATTGAAATTGGGAGGTGTGGTGCCTACAAGCGGCTGACTTAGTGTGAAATTTAATAAATAGTAGAGCAAGTTGTGGTTTTTGCTCATCTTAAATATATTGAGAAATCAGATTGTATATGTAAAAAATGTGTGTCTGAAGATAATCTTCATGAGAGAAAAACAAATATTTTAAAGATTTTAATTTCGTGCAAATGAAATAACTTTTACGCATTGAGTGCTAATAAAATAAAGCATTTGCCATAGGTATATTTTTCGCAGACAACTAAATTGCTCTTACATGTGGCTAAAGAACTTTCTTACTTTCTCTTACTTTAAGTCACCATTGGGACTTTTGCAATAAATGATATGAATTACCATATATGTCGTATATAATATCTACATAGATATTATTTTGATATTATCGTAGATAGCATATTTACGAATATTCAACTTTAATTCTCCATCCTTGATAGATTTTCGGTTTTTCAATCAATGCATTCCGCTAAATAACAATGTTATTGATAGCAATCGCTCAGCCAGACGTGCCTGGAGTAACTAATTAAATAAAAACTGTCGATAACCAACACCAGAAAATAAAATCTAAGTCAATGCCGATATATAGCGCAGTTTGGTGCAAATAACGCAAATGCACCTCCATCGCCATCAGCATGCCTCTATATAACTTTCCTACGAAGCTGATTGCAGGCGCATTTTTACTTCATCAGCTTTGACGTCTTCATCGATTCAATATGTAAAGTGCATTAGTATAATTAATGCAATAAAGTGGAAACAAAGTGAGACCTGTGCTAATTAAATAAAATTAAACAATCTAGTGCAAATTATTACGATTTAATTTCATTAATTTATGTTTAAATACAATTAAAACGCATGAAAATATTGACTTGACTTTATTTTTCACGAAAGAAGCGCATCATAGCAGAGTAATTAAAGTGTTATTAATAACGTGTTTGCTTTATCAGTGAAGAAGAAAAAAGGAAATTCTTGCATTTGTGTGATTCAAAGAAACTTTGAACTAGTATTAATGATAATCATGTAAGTACTCTAGAGAATTTAAAAAAAAACTATATCATTAGATAGTCACTCAAGTACCTTAAGTTTTATGGACTGGTGCAACTTAAAATTTAATTGCCCATTGTAAAGTGTAACTAAGTTTGTCAAAGAAAAACAGTATTAAAGAAAAAGCAAACCACATACTCGCACGTAGTACCAAAAAAAAAAAAAAAAAAAAAAAAACGCAAGTAAAGGACTTGGTAGACCCATACAACCAGTTTTTATGCCAGAACGGTTTTGGTGACAAGCTCCTGTCTACTTCTAAACTAAAAGAATCCGCAAAATCATTTTTCTTTCGAGGTTTGTTTGAATAAATGAGTTTAAACATTTTATATGGTATTGTTTTCAACAGAAATATAATATCATATCATATTTTGCTACTTGTTATTCTAAATAATTTATGAATGGTGCATCATCTTTTATTATTAGTACTGTAAATCACGAAATTTAGCACTAACTTGAGATAAAATTTGCGTACTAATTGTTTATTTTTATTATTTCCCCTAATCGGTAATAAAATTTTAATTCCGTCCATGTTAACAACGAATAACGATAAAATCTCTTTTATAAAAAGTATCAGACATCCATCAATGTAGAAAAACAGCGCATTTGTTTATTATCTTATTCCATGAGTGGCATCACGATAATAATAGCATTTTGTCCATGAAAGAAAGCGAGATTTATTTGAGTAACTTTGAAACGTATTTATCGCAAAGCTTGAGACCTTATTTATGAGATTACAGAGACAAATAATCAATTTAAATGGCAATTGCAAAGCATTTAGAACTAATAAAGTATTTTCCCCATTAGTAATAAATCTGTGAATTAATCGTTGAAGATTTAAGTGGTTAAAACTATTGGAGCAGTTTTGAAAACATAAACCAAAATAATGAAGGCCAAGGAAAAAAATTCACGGATCTTCCAGTACGTTGCGTGCTTATCGGGTAAATTATGAATAATGAGAAAGAAACCTTTTATTTTTAAATCAAATGTAATTTAATCTATGCAGCATCAGCAGCTGTTACATCTTATACGATGTACTCATCATGGCCCTCTCCAACTCTTCCACAATTAACTAGTGAAGACACGCCATTAGATAGAAGAATGACGGATGTATAAAAAACTAGAAATGGAGCATAAAAATTCAATATAATTCTAAGTTTAATACCATTTTAGGAAGAGGGTTCTTGGATGGTATCAATATTCATCCTAGCTGGTCTTCCATTAACAGTGGTACAACCATTCTTAATCAATAAACTTGGACGGAGAAAAATCCTCCTTGCATCAGGTGTTTGCCTCTTTGTCCCATGGTTGATTATTATTTTCATAAAAAATGTTATTGCACTTTACATAGCTCGATTTCTAGCTGGTCTGTGTATTGGATTCATCTCAACTGTAAGCCTCAAGAATGCAGCAAACAAATCAGTAAACTGAAAACCAATTGTTTTCTTGCGTTCACAGTGCGTTTCTTTATACAATGGAGAAGTAGCAGACGATGACATTCGTGGTAAACTCGGGACATCCTATGCCTTCATGAAACTACTCGGATCTTTCATCATCCTGGCAGCAGGACCTTTCATTTCATACACATGGCTAGCAGTAATTTGTGCAATGGTACCGGTAACATTTTTATCTGTATTCATCTTCATGCCTGAATCTCCACATGATTTGGTCAAAAATGGGGACTATGATGGCGCACGTAAAGCAATCCAGTTTCTGAGTGGTACCAATGATGACACGTTTATCAAACATAAGCTCATGGACATTGAACAGTCGGTGAAAGATCAACTAGAAACAAAAGAAACATTCAAAACCTTCTTCTCAGAAAAGAAATACCGGAAGGTTATTCTACTCATGGTTGGAGTGAAAACTCTGCAGTTATTTAGTGGTGGTGTTGCAATTGAAGCTTACCAACAATCAATCATAGAACAATCTCTCAGTATTGTCAAGCCAGAAATTTCAAGTATTATCTTCGGTTTGATTCAATTTCCAGCAGGTAATACTGTCAGAGACAGTAATACCTTATAGATAATTAACGTATTGTTTGTTACAGTGATGTTATCATCATATGTAGTAGACAGATTTGGGCGGCGCCCAATTACATTCATCTCTGCCTTGGGTTGTGCAGTAGCTCTCATTGCAGAAGGAATCTTCTTCTTCATCCAGGACTATTTAAAAGCCGATGTCTCCTCAATTGGCTGGCTACCAACCAGTGGTATTGTGATCTTCACCATCGCCTACAACTTTGGACTCCTTCCATTGCCATATATCTTATTTGGAGAATTGTTTCCCAGCAACATCAAGAGTACAGCAGTGAGTGTCCTGGCTTCATACGGCACCCTATTAAACTTTGCGGTGTCAAAAGCCTTCTCACCCATGTCAGTCGCGTTCGGATTATATACACCCTTCTGGTTCTTTGCATTCTTTTGCATAGCAGGAACCATTTTCACTTACTTCTTTCTGCCGGAGACAAAAGGTCGTACATTTGAAGAAATCCAACGCGTTTTGAAAATTAAACAGTGATTCTCACAAACATAAAAGTGCGTACTTTACTTTCTATCGCATGTTGGAATGTTAAGTGCCCACTTGTTTTGTATCAACGTGTACTAATTGAGGCTACCGCATTATTTATTTATCTCTAGAAACAGAGCCATAAACGCACGAGAAATGATGGCAGAAGTGGATAAAAAGGAAAGTAGCATGTTTCAGATACATACGAATGCAAGATCCATGAATTTTTCAACTTTCCTCGCAGCTAGGAGAGCGATAAGAAAATAAATCGTTACATACTGTTAACTTAAACTACATTGTATTGTATATTTATATAAAATCTAATTTTATCTGCATGTCGAATTTTAATTACTCCGATTCTGAGCCACTTGACGCAAACTCGCCCACTTCGATTGTGAACTTGTACTCTTGATCACAACCCAGATAAGCATCGCTCATAAAATACAAAGTATATCCATGATGGCCTGAACTAGGCGCTACAAAGTCCAACTTGACACGTGCCTTCTGCTGAAGTGTGAGACGTTTGATGGAAAGTAAGGAATTGGTTTTAGCGTCACCGATTACAACCCACCAGCCTTCCTCTCGTTTCTGTAACACCACATTGAGCATACATTAAAATATGCAGATAAGAGAAAATATTCGAAATTACCTGTGGATAGAATGGCGCAATCACTGGCCCTGTAACTTCATCCTCACGTTCTAATTGAACTGCAACGTGGACTGAACTTCCTGAATGAATATGATCTTTGTCCAACACTTCATAACTCATCTCGATGTTGGGGTAACGATTGCAGAATTTAGCAACATCTGCCATTTGTGCATCACTCAACTGCAGTAGTTTTGTGCGATCATCATCTTCAAGTTCCATTATATCAAAGACAGTATCAACATTCTGAAACAGCACACATAATAAATTACAACAAATTTGTTTTACATTGTTTACCTTTGCATACCTTATCAGTGCATCTCTTGATGATGTCGTTGGTGAAATGAGGCAATTGTTTCAAGTATGAATCCTTGCTCCACATTGCCTGGGTAACCATCTGTGCCAGTTCCATGGCAGCCACGGCGGGAGACAACCACCCATTGGAACTCAACACATCCACACAGGCTTGAATTAGACGAATTGCTTTCGATAGAACAATTTCAGTATCTCCCTGCAATTCAGCCCCCAATTGTAATCGGCAGAGATGAGCTTGCAGAAGAAGATTTGTCTTAATATGTGGATCATTGTACTTCGGTTGGCCTCCAGATGAATTCGTCAATTTGTTCGGAAGACGCTGAGATAACGTCCTTAGTATATTATCTTCGTGGTGACGCACTGGAATATCTTCATACTCTGCTGCCGAAGAAATAATTTCCAATAATCCTCGAATCTTTGTCTTGCTGTTCAACGACAAACTGAAAAGCTCAATAGTAGTGTAGTTTATGTAGTAATAAGCGGCAATCATGCCAAGATTCAACGGTAACGTATCCATTTCTTCTTCAATACTGATACACTTCGATTGTTCTAAATCAGACAAAGTATTCTCAACTAATTCAGACAAGTGATCTGAAAGATGTCGATGAGTAACACCTTGCAAGTTGTAATAATTAGGATTTTGTGTTAATCTGCGATAGAGGAAAGTCCACGTCAAGTAATCAACTGCATCTTGTTTATTCTCAATGGTCTTGGTGACAATTTCAGCGTTGAAATGGTCCTGCATACGATGATCCAAGTGACTCTCAACAGGAAGCGAATCGTTTAGAAATTTCTTAAAGAAATCCTTCTTGGAACTTTGACACATTAGTACACATTTGGCGTCGTCATCATCAAGGGGTCTATTTGCCCTTCCAACCATTTGTAACACATCTGTAACTGGATAATCCTCATAGGCATGGACTTTACCATTGTAAAATTGAGTATCCATGATTATAACTAGATGAGCAAAGATATTTACACCCCAACATAAATCTCTCGTAACCACCGCAATCTGAACAGCTCCGGAGTCAAACAACTGCTCTACTAAACGATGGTCACTTGCTGTTAGCCCCTCGTGCATGTAAGCGACACCTTGGGATAAGGTTTCCTTCAACGTTTTATCCGTCATCCTATCCAAAAATGGTTTAATGTCCTCTTCTTCTGCATGGAAAAATCTGTTTGGTTGAGCTTCAGCTGCAGCGTACGTCAACATGTCAATAGCTGTAAGTCTTGCCTGTTTCCTGGTGGGCACAAAAATAATAACAGGACGATGAGTACTATGCCGAATGATCGCATTGTAGACTGGTTTTGACATTGCGATCATCCTAGATGCATTGTGGGTAATATTCAAACCTTGTACGTGCAATTCCAATGGCACTGGGCGCACGCTAGGATGGAAATTGAAGGTACAGTTAGCATTGCATCCCATCCACTGTGCAACATCCTTGTAATCAGTTAAAGAAGAAGACAGCGCAATAATCCGGATAGGTTTCTCAATCTGCGAAGAAATGTATCTCATTCTCGAGCAGACAACTTCAATTACTGGTCCATCTTCACCCCCAATCAAATGCAGTTCATCCACGATAAAGAGGTTGATGTTTTGAACATTTTTACGCTGCTTCCAACGCCTTGAAAGAATGTCCCACTTCTCAGCAGTAGTAATAACAACCTGTCCTTTCGCTAATAGCTTCAGGTCGGTACCAGTTTCTCCGGTAAGAAGCACCACTTTTTTGCCCAGAACCTGCCCGAATTTATTGTGCCAATCAGCAAATACTAAATCAGCAAGTGCATCTTTCGGCACGAGGTAAACGCATCTTCCATCTGAGTTGTTTTGGAATAGACGTAAAATAGCAAACTCTGCAATTGCTGTCTTTCCGCTTCCACTTGGTGCCCCAATGTAGACGTTATCATCTGAATTATACACAGCGTTGAAAACTTGGGTTTGGATGGGGTTAAACTGTGGGAATTTATCGGTGTACATCGCTTCATATTTCGGGTTTCTCAAAGCAGTCACTGGCAATGGTTGCAAATCTAACAATTCTGTTGGTGGGAAGTTCTTTTCTGGTAAAATAAGATGCCTGAATGAGACTGGTAACTGAGTCTCAGCTCCAATCCATCTATCAGAGACCACTCTGAGGAAATATTGTGGTGGAAGTGGTTCAAAGACAGGCACAAAGAATTTAATCAAATGTTCATCCTGTGCAAACTTTGCCTTTAACAGGAAGTATTCACTGTGTAAAATCACCTCCGAGTCTACATCTTCCACCAAAATCCAGAAACCTTCAGATGCGCCATGTAACTTGTCATCCCATTGAAAGTCCGGTGTAATTGTCAATTCAACTCTAAGTGTCGATCTTGTAATTGGTTGAATGTGAGTAGAAAGCTCTAGTTTCGGGAATTGATGCACATATTTATGTATAGTCTTACCCAGTTTAGGAACCCGGATAAGTTCACCAATTTCATTCGGTCCCAGGTCATACAAACGTTCCCATGGGAAGTTCTTCTTCTCGATCTTCTTCACAATCTCTTCAGGCATCTTTCTAAACTGCCTTAAAGGAGACATCGATTGCCACATCCGCTTGTCAATCATTTTACATAACGCAAGAGTCTTATCTGTAAGTTGTGCCCATCCACGATGTAAAACAATTTCAAAAATAGCGCGCATTAAACGTGCGGCTGACTGGGTAACGTAAACCATGTCAGACATCAAAGCAAATCCTTCTAGCTTCAACTGCGAAATGTAAGCTTGCAATAAAACATTCACTTTAGCGCTAGGTTCCTCAATACTCTCTTTGATTGGAATAGGAACCCGCTCCATTAGTTTCTGCAGTTCAATCTTTTCCTCTTCGCGCACCGAGATATTCCGAAATTCTCCAGAAAGGCTGAATACTCTGAAGAGTTCTATTTCACTTAACATAGGCTTTAAGAGTTGGTTGTAAGTAGACATCGTGTCATGAGTACAGTAATAATGGGAGGCAATACGTCCAAGTTCAGTAACTTGGAACTGACCCGTTTTACGATCATACTTGACCAGTCCACTGCGATCAAGGTGCAATGCAGCCGTGTGTACTATATCACTCCGATGGAACTCCAAAAGTGGATCATCTTTAATCTGATCATGGGATATTCCGTACAAGGTAGACTGTCTTAACATACGAATGTAGAGATAAGAATAACCCAACCAAGTAACAGCGTCTTTTACGTTTTGTACCGTACCAAGAACAATTTCAGCATTTAACATATCCGGGAGCTTTGAAATCAACTGTGACTCAATTGGAAGCTGTTGGTTCAACAATGACAGATAGTATTGCAATTCGCTATGATTGGTGATAAGGATACCTTCACCTTTGGTATCATACTGAGGACGACCAGCACGACCCAACATTTGAAGTACATCTAACGCGCTTAACTCCACCCAACGTCCTTTCTCTGGATTATAAATCTGCGTGCCTTTGATGATTACAGTATGAGCCGGTAAATTCACACCCCACGCCAAAGTAGCGGTTGATACAAGTACTTGAATATGTCTATCAGCGAATAAATCTTCTACTAGTGTACGATCCACTCGAGTCATACCTGCATGATGGATGGCAAAACCATAAGGAAGCAAATCTTTCAACTCCTGGTTCTTCACCTGCTCCGCTTCGGTACGTAGAACTTCCATTGATGCTGATCCTTCGCGTAGAAACTGCCCCAATGAATCCTTTTCAAGACACATATCCCTAATGGCTCTTGCAGTCTTTCCCGTCTCTTTTCTCGAGTGCACAAAAATCAAAACTTGGTTTTTACCTGCATGTTCCATTGTTTTCTCGTAGACAATCTCATTCATAACCTGATACCTCTTCAAAGCCTTCTTCTCGGTTACGCCAATATACTGTTGTTCTAGCGCGACAGGCCTAAAGCTGTTATCAAAATGAAACAGTCCAGTCTCTGGCTTAATACGTAAGAAAGTTGCAACATCCTGATAATTAGGCAAAGTAGCAGACAGACCAACTAAACGTACGTCCTCTTGAGTCGCTTCAATCATACGAATTGTCCTTGCCACTAAAGCTTCCAAAACAGGTCCACGCTCATCATGCAGAAGATGAATTTCATCGATAATAATCAGCCTCACTAAGGACGTAAACGTCTTCTCTCCACCTTTACGTGTGATAATATCCCACTTCTCGGGGGTGCAAACAATCACCTGTGTATCAGCAATCTGCTCTCTGGTGAGTTGGTGATCTCCAGTCAACTCAGAAACGGTTAAATTGTAACTAGCCAGACGTTTCCCAAAGTTGCCCACCATTTCCTGTACCAACGACCTCATAGGTGCAACGTAAATAATCTTAAACTCGTCGGCGTTAATGGTCCCATCATCATTAATATGCTTACCAATCTCTCTCATCATTGTTAACAACGCGACATTGGTTTTACCAGCACCAGTTGGAGCACAAAGCAGTAAATTCTCATCGGAATCCAGAGCTGATTTACATAGTCTACTCTGAATACGATTCAGCGTTCTAAATCCATCGAAAACAGGTTGTACATACTTTGGAAGTTCATCAATTGGTTTCAACTTTTCGGTATCCGCAAAAGGTTTTGGTTTCAACGCTGGGACGTGTACTTCTTCATACCCTTTTCGTTGCTTGCGGAAGGACCCATCTGGGAGTTGACATCTTTTATTCGCCATGAAGTGACTACCTTGTGCAAACACCAAATCATCAAAGTCAATGACTTGTCTAGACCCAGGCACATTTCCTGCCACCCCCATGTCGTTAATATTATCAGACCTTTTGCGTTTTGAAGATCTATCACCTGAATCACCTTCGTCATCCTCGTCGTCTTTTCCAGTGTCCAAAACTTTTAAAATCTTTGATAAACTGTTGTCCTCGGCCATTTTCTCTCGGATTTTCTGACGTTCTGATTCGCTTTGAGACTTAGCTAACATTGTACAATATAAAATCATTTGTCTGTGCTTCTTCAACTGTTTAATGAAATCAAAACAATCATACCCCAATAGTAAAACAAGTTGATTCTCACACTCTCTGTCATCATTTGCATCTTTTAAAACTGTCAATACCTCATTTGCTTTTGCATGTGATACCATAGCATCATCATATATTTTAGACAATCTTCTCTGCAACCAATAAGCATCAATATCCAAAGGATGTAGAGGTTTTTCCTTCTTCATTTCTTCAACTCCACCTAAGTTTTCAGCATGAATAGCTCCATCTTCTCTTGCTTCCTCACCTTCCTCTTCATCGATCTCTTCTCTGACTTCACCAAACATATCCTCATCATCTTCCTCTTCAGATTCTTCAAACTGTACATTAATACCATACTGTTCATCAATATTCTCCTCCCCGGTATTTGTAGTTTTTAAATCATCACTACCAAAGTCAGTGATCTTCTTCCCTAGATTAACCAGCAGTGCAAATCTTTCATCTGCAATGCCCCCAATCAAAGCTTCAGCTTCTTTCTTCTTCTCACGTTCTTTTAATCTATCATTCTTTAACACTGTAAGAACTTCATCAGCCGCTCCACAAAGAATATCTCTTGGTTGATCCCCAAGCGCTTCCTGTAGAAAACTTAGCAGAACTTCATAAGTCTGGCGAGTTTCTTGTGTTTTTGGGCGGTAAATGATACCGACCATCTCATCTACACCTTCCGAGAGAAGTGTAGCGCCCTTCATACGGGTAAAATCATATTGTGCCTCATCTCGTTTTTGGCGCTTTACTTTACGTTCTTCTGCTTTGCCGGGACGCGTCCGTTGTGCACGATCTCCCATTCGTGTACCCAGCAACTTCCCCGAAAGGGACATGACTTCACCGGTGGCTTCATCGCGACTTCGTCGTTCGATAAGACGAACATCAGCTTGAAGAACCAAATTGGAGTTCTGAAGCAAGCGACAAAAAAGTTACATACAAAAATATAACCCACAAAATAAATGTAAGCTAAACGTTTGATGTATTTGGAGCAGTTGGGTGCAATATGAAGAATTATGTTGGTAAATTTGACTACAACGCGTTAATTAGACTTAAGTTAAGAATTTTATTTATACATTAATTTCTACTTACGGCTTTATATTCATATTGAAGTTGCCGCGCCGCAGCATCCGCCATGGTGAACACAGCCAAACGTAACTTCTAACCTCAAAGGCAAACGAACAACTTTGTGTGTCGCAATGTGTCGCTCATTTGGCCAGAGAAGGGTTGCTGAGTGGAGGGAGATTAAAGAAATAAAATTTATTAAAGATGTATGTCACGTACTTGTATGTGGTATAATCTAATTTGTAAGCACTTGTGACCTTATCGTTATCAGACCAGTTCTATAAGCACGGCCAGCAACTACGTGGAGCAACCTAGAATTAGATCGGTTTATAATTAAGTTTCAATTAATTACGATGGTTGTAAACAGCAAACTCGATAAACAGGACGTTATTACAGCATTCAACGAAATGAGTTTTGGAGAAGCTGTGGAAAGTACGAAACTTGCAGAGGTAAGAACTTTAAGCTCTCATATTCAATCATGTTCCCATTTCTTCTCATCACTACAATGTAGGAATGGCTTGCTATGAAGGACATTACACTAGGTGAAGAGGTCATATTTTCACCTGCAGCATCATATCAAGGTAGAAAAGAACTTGATGCGGTTGGAAAATATCATTTTTATCATGAGTGTGTACTTATATGTGTATTGTATGCATTGATATATTAAGCAATTGATTTTAGGATTGTGGCAGAACTAAAGAAAAATGTGCCTCTTCTTGCAGCATTGGAAATGTTAGTGAGAGGTTTTACATACAGAGATGCTGTAAAATCAATCAATTACTTCTTAGATACTTTATTGTTCTACGCAACATATAAAAATGTATTCTGGTCAAATTCTGTGATTTATAGTGCTGTACCTTTGAACTCAACACTAGCATGTGTTGCAAATTTTATTGGAGTATATGATTTTTTTCATACTGTAACAATTTTTCTTGTTGATTCTAAACTGGCAATTGTTTTATCAGCAATAAGGGACATTATTAGCAAACAGTGGTAAGATATTTGAGAAATTCTAATTTGGAAAACATTAATTGGCGTTATTCTTGAGTTTAGTGAAACATACAAGGTAGATCTTCTGTTTGAAACAAAGTGTGAATTAGAAATCAATTCGCGCACTCCAGTTCTAGTCTTTAGTGGTGCGGATTTGGATTCTGCATGCGAATCAATCGTAAATGCCGCTTTTAGTGATCAGGGATTAATGCCATGGTCAGTAAACACTGTTTTTGTGCAAGAAAATATCATTAACGACGTTATCGCAAAACTAAAACGTCGTTTAAGTCAAGTTAAATTTGGAAAAGGGGGGGTTGATAAACAAGTGGATTTTGCTGTTCCCTATTTGCTGGGCGATTATATGTCAAAATTCAAAGCGACTTTGGCTGTGGCAATATCTAAAGGCATAGAAGTTTTTCGTCCTGACGATAATTCAATAGCAGCATTGTTTGTTGGAGGGAAGGTTTATAACAACAGTGTTATAAATGAAAAAGAAGCACGTGTTCCATATCTGAATGTATTAGGATTCAGGGGGATTAAAGAAGCGGTTGCGTTATGCAACAATCAGCAACAAAACTTTGCGGCTGGTGTTTGGGCAAACGATGTTGGATTGGTACATGAAATCATTCATAATCTTAATGTATGTTGTGCATGGACTAAAAGTTACGTTATTTTACTTTTTAGTAATTTTGTTTAGGTCTCTAGGGTATGGATTAACACCCACGAAATATTTCATCCCAGTGATTGTTACCTCACTGCATTGCTCCCTATAGCTGAATGTATCTTTGAAGAATCCTATGATGCTTGCAAGAAAGCTCAGAAAGACTGGGTTGCAAAAGGAGAACAAGGCCGAATTAACCATCTTTTTATTGTTGCAACTGCAATGGCTAAAAAGCTTAAATCAAGCAGTAAGCTGGTACAGCAGATGAAGCAACTAATTTCGTGTGCTCAACCAAGAGGCTCAAAAGTTAGTCTGCATGGGCAACACGAATTGAAGCAGTTGAATTCTCCTTCATGCCGGGTTATATGTAATAACCTGGACTTTACGAACAATTTTGGTTGCGCTATATCTGCATTACTTGAGGGTAATGTGGTATTCCTCGGTATTCCAAACGATTTAGAAGATACAGCCGCTCGGTCATTTTGTAGTGAATTGGAGGCTTTATTCCCGGATTTGTTTTTTACTTCAAATATTCCTACAAATATGCGTATTGATATTGAGCCTGAATATAAAAATATTTGGACGGCCATTGGCGAAATCTATGAGTAATGAATAATGATACAATCCCCGACGCGGACTTCCATGTTTAATGTTTGTAAACTTTTGTTCAATTTATTATTGCAAGTACATTTGTTAGCAAATACAGTACAATAATTAGCAATATCATTTAGTCACACATTTCACCTTCCACTATCTTTCTCACAATATCGCTAACCCGGCAGTCGTAAAATTTGTAGAAGTTTTCAAACATCTTCAAGAAATGCGGATGTTTTACAATCTGATAGATGTAAGCGACTCGAACATCTTCGTTAATCAATGAATTATACAACATAGCAAACCGTTCGTGAAAAGTCAATTCTCCAAATAACTTGATCTTGTGCAACCAAGGAAGCATTACAGTAAAGATATTCATCATAGTATCAAAACTGACATGATATTCAACTTCTTCACTAACACCTGCAATTTCAGAATCGTATTCACATTCACTGTGTGGCCCTTGTTTGTCTGAGTCCGTTTCGTACATTATATTCTGAGGTTGATTTAAATATTGCATAACATCGTAAGTGCTCAGAGGTGCTGCATCATCATCCAAAACATTCTGTACTACACTGTTACTGCAATGGATAGTGTCATCAATTAACTTCTCAATTACTTCTTCGGAAATACGCGTTGTAGATACTGCCCGGTCTTTATTCATGGCAATACTGTCTATTTCGGTCGCTATTATCTTCTTTAGACCTTTAGCGTATTGTGATGAACCACGTTCTTCATCTGCGATGATCATTTTACCCAAACAAACCACCAGGGCCTTGGCAAGTCCTAAAATTGGCTCCCTATCCTTACAGAAAGCTAGTAATAATGCAGGGTAGTTAAGACGTGTATCGCAGCTATACAAACGGAAAAGAAATTGGCGTAAATTTTGTAATCTTGGTGAGTGTGCTTCACCCTCAAACCAAAACTTAATCTGAGGGTATTGGTATTCATGTATAAATTCAGTCATGTCAGGATCCAGAGCCCTAAACTTTGAGCGTATTTGAAGCAATTCTCTTTCGGTAGGAAATGGAACCTCGAAACAGTAGATAATAAAATCTTTCCAGTCTAAATATTCTGTATCACCAAAGATTTTGTTCATCGCTAACTGTACTTTATGAGGCGGCAGCTTTTTCCATAGCTTTGGAACAAAATCTCCTTTACCATCATCATCTCGATGTACTATAAACTCCTGTATAAGAAAAGTAAAGGCTTTTGATGGAATAATACCAGTGGGAGCCAATCGGAACAAAACATCCGCAATTCGGGATAGTTGTAGGATGGAAAACACATCATCGTCGATGGCTTCACAAACTGGCACTTTGTCATCATCCGGAAGTGGTGATTCATACATGAGAGAACCTAGTTTAACATAAAACTTATCATTTTCAAAGAGCATTTCTGGTTGAATTGCGGTTTCTTCTTCTACTGCGCGTTTTAGGAGTTTCGTTGCTTGATCAACCGCATTAATTTCATTTTTGTATTTATGATCAATGAGTTTGTAAAGTCTAGCAAAACCACCTATACTTTTATCCAACATATCTTGTAGTTCTTCATTAAATGTATGTTCTAGAATACTGAATCTTAAACTACATCGAAGACTTTCACCTTTGATGACTGTTTTAAATTCCCGCAAGAGTTCTAGGGAATGGCGTTTTACTTCATCATCTGGCTCTTGTACAGTAGCTTCACTAATAACTGAGGTGGTTTTGTCCTTACCTTTCTTTTTATTGCTTTTCTTCTCTTTATTTTTGTCAGCTTTTGGGTTAAACCTCTTTTCTAAATTTGATAATATCTTCTCGCAACTTGTTAGGTTTGCATCTATATTCGCCCTGGCATTGTTCAAACTCACTCCTAGCTTATTTACAAATGGATTCTTTTCTGGTTTTAACATAGTGGTACTCTTCTGATCTAGATGAGATTCTTCTTTTATAAATTTATGGACTTTTTGCATGGCATCTTCTGTAAACTCTACAAAAGGAGCAACATGATCAAGATCTTCAATAGTTTTAGGCAATGGAATGATTTCAAGCTTATTCTTATTTAGCGTTGGCTCAGTACAAGGAGTACCAATAATCATGGCTGAATAGTAATCCACAATCATCTGGCTTGTATCCGTCGACCTATCCAATTCTAACTGAATAAAAGTAGTGTAAATGTTGCACAATTCTATTAATTGTGTGGTTACCCAATTCTCTTGGACAATTCGCACTCTTTCAGATTCATTTTCCAACATACGTGCATCACAAATCTTCCAGAGCTTTTCACGAAACTCTTCAATTCTCATATGCAACTCTGCTTTTACTTCGTCGTCTTCACGCATATCTAGTTCAAACTCATTGTAGACCAATTGGAAGTCCGTGAGGAATTTTTGTTTAGTATCAGGACGTGCAATAAATTGTAGCATGTTGTTTTTCACGTACGTATTGTAAGGTATCAATGCATCCATGATAGTCCTACGTCGAAAAAACAACTGCTTCATATCTATAGTGTAGATATCTTCAATGTTCTCCCATAACGTGCACAAGATTTCTTTGTAGTAAGGTTGAATTGGTAAGTCGTAGTAGGTCCAATTGTACTCACCGGGTAAAGCTGGTGGTGGCAAAGATTCTTCCGATTCTTCCTCTTTTGCAACTGGAGTAAGAATATGGTATTCTTCTTCTTCATAGTCAGAACTTTTAGATATAGATTTGCTGCTTTTGTTTTTCTTATCTTTCTTTCCCATGTCACTCATTTTGCTCTTCTTGGACCTAGGTTTTATATTTGATTTTTCTGGTTGAGCCTCGGTTGTTTCTTGAGACTTTTCTGATTTCTTATTTTTCTTGTCCTTCTTTTCTCCATCTTTGACGACGTTTGTATTTGCAGGGGTAGTCAAATCAGCAAAATTAGCTTCGACATAATGAACTGTATCAGTAAACAATGTGTCCGAATCTTGTGGAGGCATTGTGGTATTTCCCAAAATCAACTTCCCCAAATGTTTAACAGTGCCAAAATCAATTTCCTTGTAGTACAAAGTATACTTACAACCTTGATCGCTATAAAACTTACACAATGCTTTCTTATTCTCAGGTGTTTTAAAACAATCATAAATCACTTCATCTGGGTCCGTTCTCTCTTCAGTCCTCATTTCAATAAAAGCCGTTAAGAATGTATTAAAATCCAAGTCATCATCAAGAAATCCTTTTGGTTTATCAAGCAATTTTGAAGTGCGTGCATTTACTGGAGCTGAATATTGAAATCCAGGACGTGGTTCAACCACGACCAGTCCTTCAACAAGCTCATCTGGAAGGTTAGTGATCTCAACAGGGACCTTGTTGCCTGATAATGTCTCTTCCAAAATAACGGCTTGTTGGATTGTTTGTGGATAGTTAACCAGAGCCCAGCCTAGAACCTGCTCGTAGTTGAAACTTTTCAAATATTCAGCTAAAGCAGATGCGTTGAGGTATTCATCAGGAGCCTCACCCAAGTTTATAACTTCAAATAAATTCTTTCCAACTCTTGCAGCTGGACTTATATTAGGTTCCTCACCGGGGAAGAGATTTGGTGTTTGGCAACCTTTCTCAACAATTTGGCGCTCGATTTGTTCCAATGTAATTTCCGAATCTTGTTTAAATTTGATATCTTTCTCTCCTTTTCTGTCTTCTTTGTCTTTTACGGCTTTTATTTTTGAACCTTTCTTGAAATCCTTCTTAGAAAAAGCCTTCTTTTTAAGAGTTTCTTTTTCTGTATCCTTTAGAATATTTTCAACAGCAGCATCATAAATATCATCAAGGACGGTTTCGGTGTATTCATCTTTAAACGCAGCAAGACAAAATTCAATGGCATCCTTTATTTGAATTATTTTCACTTTCCGTGCATGTAAGAGTTGTTCTAAAGCAGGAAGAAAATCCAAAGTATGCAAACCATCAATGCAAATAGCTATCTCCGGACGATGAACTGGAGTCGTAACAACTACTGATTTCTTAGAATATTTCTCTTGAAGGAGCCGATGGACAATATGCCCTAGAATATTCAAACCCATAGTCATATTATTATATTCCGGAAATTTCATCCAAGAATTAAAATCCCAAGGCCATTTATAAGTGTGGTAATCTTCAAAAGTCAAATCATCCATTGCATTCTGCCTTGCAAATTCCGTCAGCAAAAAAGGATCGATATCATCGTCACTCGAGTCACTTTCTTCTGCGGTAATAATCTCAGTTACATCCGACAATACATCGAAAATAGGTTGACGTTCAACGAATAATCTCGCCAAGTCATCTCTTTTCCTTCTTGGGACTGGTTCACAATGATCAGCTTGATACTTAATATTATAAAGAGAAATATCTACAATATCTTTCACAATCTCTTCACAATCAGTTTTAATTTCCGTTTGTGCAGATTTTGCTTTCCTCTCGAACAACTTTCGGTGCAGCTTTAATTGCCGATCTCTATCAGCATAATAACCGTACCTTTCCTGGTCCTTCTGATTCATATTATCAAACATCTTATTAATAACATTTTCTTCTTGTTCATCACGAATGTGTGCCATCATTTCGCTTTTCTCTTTTGCTATTTCATGCCGATTTTCACGTACGCTCAACAAACAGGAAGTGATGCGTTGTTCGTATAAACTCTGTTGCTGCAACTTCTGCGTGAATTGATTTTTGAAGTAATCTTCTTGCTCGGCCATGAGTTTATCCCAGAGATTATTCATTATATGCTTACGGAAAGTGTCACGCAACGCTTGATTTTTGCTTGTTTTTGAAGACTTATTTTCAATGTTACTGATTATCTTCATTGCAACGTTCGAGTCAGGTACAATGCATCGTAATTTCTTCGCCTTCTTTGTCTCCGTTACGAGTTCCGATATGGATTGGTTTAAACTGTTTGCATCTTCTGGCAATTCCTTGACATCGAAACCTTGTTTGCTTTTAACCACATTGTCACTTGATTGTCGTAAACCAACATTTGTTTCTTTGTCTCCAAGACGTTTCTTTTCTAAGAATGTCATATATTCTTCTCTGGACTTTTTGCATTTGTCCATAAGCTCTAAATATTTATTAACATGATACTTAACTATTTCTTCTCTGTCGGAAAGTGCAGCTGCTAGAGGGTTGTCAAACTTATCTATTTCAATCTCTTCATTCACTTCGTAAGCTTCCTCGTGCGTAATAACCGAAAATCTAGATGATTTGATAGGTTCCATCAGTTTCTGTGCCAACAATATATCAGCAGTGTCTTTATTATTAAGAAGAAGGTATAATTCATAGTAGAGTTTTGTGACCGAGGTTCCTTTAGCATCAAGGACGTCCTGGAATTCTTCTTTCTTCAAATGAATGCCTAAGTTTTGTAGGATTAAACGCATCACTTCCAACGTAGGCAAATATAAATCGCCTTGCTTGGACATGATTATATTTAGTTGATCGTCGTTTAGAAGGGCGTAGGAGTTGAGAAGTGAGGCAAGAATGCCTCCACCACAGTCTTCTTCCCATGTTTGCTTCTCGAAGAGAAGACCAAGACGGGATTGCAACCATGTTCGAATAATTTCACTCATTTTCTGACATTTTAAAATAATATTGGTAACTAGAGTGATAACAATTGTTCTGGCAATATTTTTAGTCCGATTTTATTTTGACAAAAGTTGTTTTCATTTTTATCAACTCAATTACTAAACATTTGAGAAACAACCAGAATGAAAGCAACATCACCAATAATATAGAGAAAACAATAGCTAGAATATCAACCATATAATATTGATATCTCTGAATTTTCTTACTTTTTAACAAATTATTACTACCATGCCTCAGTAAATATTCTGTGTACCAAACAGCTTCCTGTAATGGCGTTTGCGGACGATCCAAAATCAACTTTGACAATTTCATTGAATTCTCCTTATATTTTGGGTTGGTAACAACTTCAACAATTGACCTATTTAGATT
Source organism: Diploeciton nevermanni (assembly GCA_027575565.1). Classification (NCBI taxonomy): domain Eukaryota; kingdom Metazoa; phylum Arthropoda; class Insecta; order Coleoptera; family Staphylinidae; genus Diploeciton; species Diploeciton nevermanni. The sequence continues at coordinate 1,515,462 of JAODIE010000002.1, read as the reverse complement.
CTCAACTGTTAACGAGTCGTAGCTTAATTGAAGACCAATTTCTTTAGCAATAACTTGTCTAGCGTTTGTTTCCTGGTCCAAGAAAAAAGGTATTACTATAACTGGAACGCCTGAAAGTAATGCCTCCTCCAAAGATTGTATTCCTCCTTGTGTTATAAACGCTTTGATGCTTGGATGCTTCAAAACACTTTGTTGGGGACACCATTTGACTATTTTCACATTTTCTGGAATGGTGATTGCAAGATCTAATTCAAATTTCCATAGTACTTTGTATGGTATTTGACTGAATGCTTTTATGAAAGTCTTGATTATTTCTAAAGAAAGAAACTTTCCTTTAATGTTGGTTCCCAAGCTGAAATATAGTATATCTTGATAGGAAGTGTCTAGAAATGTTACAAGATCCTAGAATTAGAGATTAATGAATTGAAAACAAATTCTTGGTAGAATGGGGGTAAATTCAACAAACCGTCGCCATTTTAGTTTGTTTCGTGATTCTCAAAGTATGAAATCCACCTGCTAATGATATAGTCCTTGTTGTATATGGTCGTACTCCAGAGAAGACAGGATTTGCATTAGCAAAAACCATGTCAATACTTTGTTGCAACTCGAAAATACTAGGAACGTTTGCACCCAATACCTCTCTCACCATTTTGTCCATTTTGGGTATCAAAACATGCTCGTAATATATCCTCAACATTGCGTCAAAGAGCACAGTTGCAAATCTTTTAAATAATCCTTCTTCGAGATGTTCCGCTGGCATCACAATATTAGGATACAGTAGAGGATGAACGGGATTACCAACAAATTCATGTGTCCATGGTGATACATCCACTGAGGACACCGCAATGCAAGGAACTCGAAAGCGATCTTTGAAAACATACATCATAGGAGCAATATCTTCAATTAGTAACAAGTCAAACTGAGTGTTTTTATCCAGAAAGAGATTTTGAACTTGTGGGTGTTGCAGTTCACGTCGGGTCGTCGTAAGTAGTTGTTCTAGTAGGTAACTTGTTTGTTTAAATTTGTCATGCCGAAGTTGCAGCATTTGATAGACATCATGTTCTACCGTATCATAGACCATACTCACATCTATTTGTGTAAGATTTGGATGGTGATGGCGGTTTTCTTTTGGCATTGGGTCAGTTGTAATTAGAGTTAATTGGTGACCATTTTGAAGATACTCACGCCATAATGGCCGGAAAAATGATTGATGGCTGAAAGAAGGCACTGCAATTACTGCTAAGATTCTAGCGGCATTTGTAAGGTGATAAGATGTTATTAATTGGAGGAAAATGTAGGCACTTAATAATTTCATTGTTGTTCGTTAAATGAGTGGGTAATTTGTGATAAGATTGGATATATAAATGGTAAACAATTGGCATGTCATAATAAGTAAGTGATTTTCTGTCGAGTTGTGACATTCTTTGTTGTTTTCATGATAAAACACCAATTTATAAATTCCAGTTTGCGGAAAAATTTTAGCAAAAACAACAATTCCAGTTGAGTTATAAAGATATCATTCTTATTCGCATATTTACAATCATTTTACTACAAAATAATTATTCCTCTTTGACATTAAACTTAAAATGAATCAAATCCTTAATTCCACCTTCAATGCAATCGCCATGGACTACTGGTCCCATGCCAGTTGGACTTCCGGTAAGGATAATATCATTAGGTTCCAAGGTCATGTACTTAGAACAATAGCTAATCAGCTCAGAGACATCAAACGTCAGGTCATTAGTATTACCATCCTGTTTTCTCACACCATTCACGTCGCACCACAGGTTGACATTATGTGGGTTTGGAATTTCTTGCTTGGTAATAAACCTACTCACAGGACATGATGTGTCAAAACCCTTTCCGATGGTCCAAGGCCAACCTTTTGATCTTGCAGGTCCCTGTTAACAATTGAATGTCGTGTTGCTTAAAAACCAGTGATAAATGCATAATGTTTAGGCTTAAAAGATGGAAATTACCAATTCTGAAGTGGATGTCATGTCCAATGCCACGCAGTATCCACCAACATAATCCATTGCAGATTTTTTGTCAACATTTTTGCAGAGTTTACCGATGACAATGCCGAGTTCCACTTCTTCATTTACTGACCATCCCTTAGGAATCTGTACAGAATATAAATTAATGCTTCATAATTATTTATCATCCTTTCAAACCTAAATATTTGTTGAATAAGCACAAAAAACTTACGATAATGTCTTGTCCTTCGACAATATAACTTGTGCTAGGCTTTAAAAAAACCACTGGTTCTTTTGGTTTTGCTTGTTTTAGCTGAACTAACAATGAACTAGATAGAAATATTGCAAGTTATTTATGATTAGCATTGTTATTATTTAGTGTTTTTAGAGTTCTTACTTGTAATTGGCGGCAGCAGCGACAATTTTCTTGCCCACCTTTGCGAAATTTACCAACTTAGAACACATCTCAGATTCACACATGGTGAACGACTACTTTAGAATGAATAAGTGCCATGGTGATTGCTTTTTCAGTTGCTTTTATTCGAGCTAATTGTTTATCAATCAATAAGTGATGATAAGCAATATTTAATCTCTAAAACAAATTAAACACCTAATAAAAATTATAGATTTTTGTGAATAGGAGCAAGTAAACTTGCACAGTAATTTTAAGTCGAAACCAAAAATTAAAACAACATATTAGTATAATAAATAATTGATTTCTATATTTTAAGTTTAGTTTTCTTTCGATTTTGAAATGAAACAGTTGAAGTTCAACACATGTTATATAACCCAACGTACACCTGAAAACAATGTAATGACAATATTTGCTGAAAATTAAATAACAAGATGTGAATTCAAGTAAGTTTCAATAAAATTTGTTAAAAAATAAATAAAATCTGTGGTAGTAGTAAATAGTAGAACAGCAGGATTATATAATTTGTACAACATTGCCTTTCAGGCAAAAATATTTTCAAGCATTTTCAAGTGTAATTACTCTGAGATAATACGTACATTAAGTGTCTGAAAAGTAGCTTCAGTTACGTGAGTTAATGATAGCTTAATGATGAACGGATAGCACTTGACTGACTAAAATTTGATTGCTAAGACCGCAAGACGAGTTAATGAACGTAATCACTTTGATTATTAAAGGGAAACCAATCACGACAATGCTTGAACACCGCAAACTAGTCGTGCGACCCTACCTACAACTGAGAAGAATCGACTGCAACGGTGAGATAAATGCACGGTGGTGGTATATTAATTGGAATATTCTAGATGTGGATACGACGTAATCAGCGAGCTTTTGCCCGCATTTGCTCTGGTGATTGTGATCTTGAGTTCTAAATGTGTTGGGGGAATTTCGTTAGGTTGGTAGACATGGCAACGTCAACTATGTCGTCGTCGTCGCTCAGTCCACGATTGTAGTGCGACGGGCGGGCTGGCGGAGTGCGCGCCGTCATAGAGACAGAAAACACTTGCGGCGGCGACTTCATGCAAGTGAAGTGGCAATCTAAGCGTACACCTGCCCAGCATGTTTGCCCAGTGAACATCGCGAACCCACTCGTTGCATTCGGAATCATAACTGAACTGTGCTAACTCAGGTGGTACTACGTGCTCCGAATCCGAAGCCAACCATCTTCTCCACACGCTGCGCCAGCGATCGTCAAGCTAGGAAGGAAGGAAGCGTGAAATTCCCGAATCACTACGCGTGGTGTTGGAAATCATCGGCTCTGCGATTGAGGGTTGTGCGGCGAGGGTGTGGACGTAGCGGACCAGTTTTGGGATGCGGACTCATTGTTGATTCGCGCGGGCCGCGTTTGCTTTCGACCTAATTCGCACTTGGGTCGCATCGAAAATGTCCAACGCGGGTCAGACTCGTTCTCAGCACTGAACAACGTTGGGAAGCTTCGAACAAAGAGGCAGCGTACAACTACTTCACGACGATTCGCATTACTTCTCGCGTAAACTAGGTACTTAGGAAGATACGTTTTAATCATAGTGCAACAACGCTTCGTAAATTTATATAGATTCATAGGAACGCTATATCTGTGATTAAGTTTAGTGAATTCAATTGAACTTGAAGTAAAGCAAGAAGTTGAGACATCCGGAATCATGATGAAGATGGAGACAGACAAGATTATCGAGGATTCTAACAGTAACTCACAGGTGATTACCCACCTCTACCATTTATTTTTTTGTTATCTTGTTGTGTTGCCTGCGATCCGACAGCATTTCCAGTTCGCATTTTATTGCTTTGTGCGCCCGGCGCGCCGTTCCCGTACTTCTCGACGTCACGAGAAAACAAAGAAAGAAAAATATAAACACACCAAATCAGGATCTGCATTATTTACACAAAATTACCAATCTTATTTGTTCAGGCGTCGCTTTTATTATTCATCTACGATTACACTCCTGGCAGTTTAGAAATAAATTTAGAAATTCATCAAAACAAAATTGCATTGACTGGCAGAGAAACATCGTCATCAATGCGCTGCTTTATCATGAGTCAATAACCGACCGAAGGAGATATCCGCACTCTCATGGTCGTACCCGTGAGGAAATAAATTCGATTGCTGCGCCTGCCTCGCAGTGCAATGGAACGTTCGCGGGCGATCATTTGGTTGCTAGTCTGGTCATAAGCAAGCAAACAACTTTTGTTTTGTACTCGTATGTGCATATAATTACTTCTTGGTAATTATATTATTGAGGCTTGTGATAAAAAGAAAGAGAATGGAATGAAGCAACAGCGTACAAGAGGCACTTTGATTGTGTTAGTTGATTATTCATTGGTTCAATAGTTTATTTGGAAAAATACCTAAAAACATCTTTGTTTTGTTTGAAAATTCAGGTTAATATCATAATGGTTATATTAGTTATTATAGTAACGAACTTTAAGTTGAATTCAACAACACAGTATTTTGTCATGGTTAAGTCACGCATGCGTAAATCGATGCGAAATTTGCTAATCATCGAAGTTGAAATTATTGTATTTGTAGTGCATGCACTCCATCATTTTATGGCAATAGTAAAGCAATTTGTAAAGCTTTGTTATTTTGGCTGATTTTAAAAAACACTACTTGAATTTTTGTTGGTTTAGTTTTTCTATCGTAATTTATCGACAACCATGTTAATGTCATAGAAATTTAGGTATTGTGGAGAAATCATAACAAAGAAGTTCGTGTAATCATTTGAACGAATTAAACTAAATCAAGCACTTAAGCATTTCAATTTGTTTCCGCTTCAATTTCATATTTATAAAGGAGCGAAACAAAATCGAAATCAAGAGCGACGTAATCGAGGCTGTTTCGAAATCGAACACTTTCTTCCCACTACTTCTCTGTTTGCTTCCAGCGCATTTCGCGATCCGCACATAATGCTAAATTAGAAACTCGACGTCGATGACGAGGATTTACGATAATTTCACGTCTCGCGACATGGCTTGCGTGCGCCGTCGATTTCAACATTAATTCAGCGCGAATCTTCTCGTTGCTCGAAATCTGCACCAAGCTGGGACAATGCATGGATGGCAAATGTCACACATCGCAATGCTGTAGGCCTGTGTTTTATATAAATATGTATTGTGGCGTGGAGAATTTGTTTACAGATGGGCAGTATAAGGCAAAAAGAAGCCGATAATGATGGTGAATCATAGTTGAGCTGAACAAGCAGTTGCAACGCGAAAGTCACAATGGAACATTTGTTGCTATCTGCATGATTGATCTGAGCACTTTTTTATTTACTTTTCACAGAAAGCAACGGTGCTTCGGGAGGATATTCCATGAAACAACGGATAACTGAAAATATTTGGGAGTTCCTTGACCTTCCTTCTTTTATTAATGCAAGGACAACCGACAAAGGATATGTGACTTGTTAATGAGTAAAATTACGGAAAATCATAAAATATACAATTTATTATCGTTACATTGCAATAATTTTAAATAGTGATTTGTTGCGAATTCTGGTATAGTTCTCAATCAGACTACAAACTTTCCATTTGCTTCAATTCGTTGGGGGAATATCTACAATTGTTAGGATTGCATTATTACACTACATAATTTAAATAAAATAAAAGTGAAATGTAAGTTGCGTTAAAAAAAAAACTGTGGAATTATTAGGTTGATGCTTCACATACTGAGCATGCATGCTGCATAATAAACACAAATAAATGTACGAAACAACTAAATTGGTTTCCAAACTTCCTTTCGTTTGGCGGGCGCGATAAGATTTCAGTATATTTGCGAAATATTGCGTTGTTCCGGACACGGTTCTTTCGGTGCTTGTTCGATTTCGAGTTAAGTTGACTTCGGTGAGTTTCTGTTCGTTCTATCCGAATAATGCCACCGAAGACTGGTCGCTAGGCATCACACGCTCTTGGATTACTTGAAGTACTTTCTAATGTTCATGAAGTCGCCTTCGTTTTGTTTTGTTTGCATTATAATGCTGCATGCAGAACATTGATGCGATATGCAAAGAGCCAAGAGATGAGCCGAAGTAATGGCAGTAGAGAGCGAAACATTTTGCACTTGTTGCATGTCTACTTGATACAGACTGGTAAATTCATCAATGGTTTTTAGCGATTTGCGTTCGGAATTGTGACTATGTTCTGCTTTCATGCAGACAGACTGGCTTTCGATTACCTGTGCAAAGAAACAATAAAGATAAGTGATTTATTAGATGTAAGGCTTTAATCTCGATTATTTAATGCTTAGACAATTTTAATAATTTAGTGTGATTGACGTCTGAATGTTTTGCTTTTTATTATTTCTATAAAGTTTCTTTCTATTTCAACCTGTATTTATTTGAATTTTTGCAACTTTGCGAATGTTTCTAATTGTTTGCCTATTTAGCAACAATAATAGCAACTTGCACCACGCTAGATCTTTGCACACAGGTGTTTGTTTTGCTCGAAGCACTTAGGAAATAAAAACCACTCAAGGTTTCGCGCCCGTGTACCTACCATTGCAAAATCAGCCTCGATTCATTTATATGCTGCACGTTGCTTTTCGAAATCTTCGAGAGGTTATTGAACATGACTATCGTCTCGTTCTTGTTGGTCAGTCCGATATGTTGAAATCAGACCAAAATGCGCGTACCCGGATGTTATCATCAAGAATGATTTTTAGAGGAAGTCTTTTACAATTCAACACAAATTCAATAGAAGCACGACAACTAAACAATTGGAACAAAAATAATATACAATGTACCTTCAGTTTCTTAAATTGATTATTTTCTTTCTTAATCTGCTTATAATTATAACGTAGAATGTTTATCTCTTTTTGCTCCTCTTTGATTAGTCCGATGATGTTAAGACTTCCTGTGTTATTATTTGTTTACGTAACGTTTTTCTCTCTTCTCGTTACAGTTTGGCATGACGATGCTGTATGATCCTGCCAGAAAAAAAGAACTCTCAGCTACATTCAACGCCGAACGCGAAGCATGCTTGAAATGTTTCGAAAAATGGAGCGAAACGGATCAGGTAGAATTCGTCGAGAATCTTCTTGCACGGATGTGTCATTATCAACACGGTCACATCAATTCCTATCTCAAGCCAATGCTGCAAAGGGATTTTATTTCATTATTACCTAGTAAGTTTCATACAGCTGTTGTACTGACGACATGGTTTGTGATTTATTGCAATTAAATTTATGCAAAAGTGATTGCTACTAGTTGTATACTAGAATTGAGTTCAAGGCCTAACTAGCAAGTTAAACAATGCTGCAACCTAAATCTATCTCAACGGATTGTATTCTTTTTTCTCTTTGTTAGAAAAGGGACTGGATCATGTCGCAGAAAATATTCTGTCCTACCTGGACGCTGAAAGTCTTTGCGCTGCGGAATTGGTGTGTAAAGAATGGCTACGTGTCATCTCCGAAGGTATGCTATGGAAAAAACTCATCGAACGCAAAGTGCGCACAGACTCGCTTTGGAGAGGACTTGCAGAACGTCGACAATGGATACAGTACCTGTTCATTCCCCGCCCTGGGGAAAACCATCGTCCGCACACTTTCTATCGTTCGTTATATCCGAAAATCATCCAAGACATCGACAGCATCGAAAGTAACTGGCGCAATGGTCGGCACATCTTGCAGCGTATCAATTGTAGAAGCGAAAACAGTAAGGGCGTCTATTGCTTGCAGTACGACGATCAGAAAATTGTTAGCGGATTGCGTGACAATACAATCAAGATCTGGGATCGTGGCACGTTGATGTGTACGAAGATTCTGACCGGCCACACTGGGTCTGTGTTGTGTCTACAGTACGACGACAAAGTTATCATCAGCGGGTCGAGTGATTCAACGGTGAGGGTGTGGAATGTGCACTCTGGTGAGATGGTCAACACGTTGATACATCACTGCGAGGCTGTGTTGCATCTGAGGTTTAATAATGGCATGATGGTTACGTGTTCCAAGGTTGGTGTTTGCTCTTTCTTTCTAATTGAGTGTTGCTTATTTGTTCGTTTTGTTTTAGGACCGATCAATAGCAGTGTGGGACATGACGTCTGAATCTGAGATCACACTTCGCCGAGTACTCGTCGGTCATCGTGCTGCAGTCAATGTCGTGGACTTTGATGAAAAATACATTGTTTCGGCGTCGGGTGACCGCACTATCAAAGTGTGGAACACCTCAAATTGTGAATTCATCCGGACGTTGAATGGTCACAAACGAGGCATTGCGTGTCTGCAATATAGAGATCGTTTAGTGGTCAGTGGAAGTTCAGATAATACGATAAGGTGTGTGTCATGTGTTGAATTTTGTAGTTCACTGTGGTCTACTTGTAGACCAGTGTGGAGTTGCCACTTGTTTTTTCAACTGTGTTCCAGATTATGGGATATTGAATGTGGCACGTGCATTCGGATATTGGAAGGGCATGAAGAGCTCGTTCGGTGTATACGTTTCGACTCGAAACGCATCGTGAGCGGTGCATACGACGGTAAAATCAAAGTTTGGGATCTCATCGCGGCGCTGGATCCTCGCAAACCAGCGAATGCGCTCTGCCTACGTACACTGAATGTGAGCAATCCACTTGTTGGCGATTGTCCTGTGAATTGTTCTATAATTATTTGTTACGGTGATTGCAGGAGCACACGGGGCGCGTGTTTCGGCTACAATTCGACGAGTTTCAGATCGTTAGCAGTTCCCACGACGACACTATTTTAATTTGGGACTTTTTAAATTCGTCAGAGAATAATACACCGAAGAATAACACAAGCAGTTCTACACAAATGTCATCAACGCGCAGTCCTTCCCGTAAGTTAAAATCTAACAGAATAATCCAAGTTTGTAATCCTTCTTTAAATTAACTCTGTACTCTTCTTGAACTTAACGCATTGATTTTTTCATTTTGATTTATTTCTAGCCACGTTTGAAGACTTTTGATTTGATTATAACTCTCAATTGGCTGTCGCTGGAAGTGAAGATGTGGTGCTCAGGTGAAATGTAAATGTGAAACCACGCATGGCATTATTGCACAGTATATTATTTTGAATGACTACCATTCACGCGTTTGCGTCCTGCCATCAAATCCCAACGGCGCATTGTGGTATTGTCAATGTGTCTTGTTGCAGCTTTCGAGTGATATGCACGGGATGACGCGCAGTGCAAAAATGGAATTCAACGAGATATGTCACCAAATAAGGCACGCATGCAAACGTGTTGACACGATTCGATTGCAATTTGTCTTCGGTCAGTGATTTAACTTAAGGTTTAACGAAGGTGTGTTGGTTTCGAATAAATTGTACATTCACGCAAGTACGGGACAGGACAATAGCTGGACATTTGTTTGAAATGCAACCCGTGAATGACGCGAAGAGCTAGACCTTGCAATTCGTTAAATTTTTAATTTCCTAATTAATATAATTTGCTGACATCACATGCGGTATGAAGGTGAATCCGAACGTGACGGAAACAAGAATGATTGTTTAGGCGTAAGATTTTGGGCGGTAGATGAATAGTTTTTATTTTTGGAGTATCGCTCGACGTAGAAATTATTATTCAGTTTAATATTCGGTTGTTTTATACTTATATTAAATTGTATTATGTATAGATTATTGTAGTATGATGATTTGAGAGAACGCATTGCATCGCAATTAAATAGGTACTGTTTTTAGACAATTTCATTTAACATTAAGCAATTTGAGATATGTAGTCATTTTAAGAAAGTTTATCGCATTGTTATTGCTTTACGTCGTTAGATTCTTTTGTAGGCGTCGTATTATATTGTCTCTTTGCTCTCATATTCATGGATAAGCAGGAGGAATTCTCTTGCGATCTCGGGTGGAAGTACCGTGATATTTGGGGAGCTTTTGCGAATAACTTTAGACGTGGTGCGACTATTGCGGAATTGCGGAATATGAAAATCTACATGTAATCTTTTTGTTGTCGGCGGTATCTGTTGTGAAGCAGTTGCATTTATGTATGTATAAATATTTATAAACATGAAATGCACTGATAGTGTGAAATTTAATGAAATGATGCATTTTTGATTGAATTGAAACATTGTGAAAACAATTGAAACTTCTTATTTATCTGCAACAATAGTGACAAAGTAAGATGTATTTGATTATAGCCTAAACATTATTGAGAAACATGAGCTTTTTGTGATAAAACTGAGAAAATAAAACTGAATCAAGTACAACTGTACAACAACTAGTTGTGTTTAATTGTTCAGCTAATTACTTACTTTTCTACTATTCATCACTTGGTTAACGCTGTACTATTGATCAACTTTTGGTTTTTGTTTGGAAATACTTGTAGATCATGAAAATACTCTCAGTTTCTGTGAATCTAAGTTGAAATTATTATGTTACCCGTTTAGTGTTGCAAGAAAGGCGCAGTCGCAGTGCATTCGCGCCGGAGATTGACAGCCGACCATCACCAACACATGCACATACTGTACCGTGCAGACATGTTTTTCACATACACGCGCCACATTTGTGTTTTGCATCTTTTCCGTCTCACAGTGGTAACAAATCCGTCGAGTGGTGTGTCCGCTACGAGCACCAATTGCAATCCCATCGATAAATTACCCGCGCCACGGTGCCGACTGCTATCAGCGCATCGCCGTCGCCACCAACCAACGCGTTTATCTCACGCGCGAGTCGCAGCACGCCGGCCGTCGTCATCGCCCGGCATCAGCAACGCAACCCACAAGAAGCGCAAACAAATGAACTCCTGCGAAAATGGCTGATGAACAGGTACAAAAGTAGCAGTTCTTATCCTGCATACGCGCAGCCGACGAGTTGCGAGGCATGCACTTCGGATATCGTCCGACAAGCACACGCTCGATATGAACACCCTGCAACAATTACAATATCATAGTCTTATAACCTTATACAAAACGTCGGCGAGTGTCTGTCATCTAATGCAAAATTACCATTTGTTTGAGCAGGAAATCCGGGAGTTGGAGCTATTATGCAAGCAGCTGTATGAATCGCAGGACTCTGCGGTGCGCGCAAAAGCCGAGACTCGCCTGGTTGAATTTCAGGATGGGCCAGATGCTCTCACCAAGTGCCAGGTTCTTCTTGACAGGGGAGACTCTTGCTATGCACAGCTGCTGGCTGCAACCACATTGACCAAGTTGGTGTCCAGAAGTGCACAGGGCCTCAGCTTACAGCAGAGAGTAGATATTCGAAACTATGTTCTCAATTACTTGGCTACCAGGCCAAAACTGCCTCCTTTTGTTGTACAAGCTTTGGTGTCACTCTTTGCCAGGATTACTAAATTGGGATGGTTTGATACTCACAAAGAAGATTACGTTTTTAGAAATGTTGTTGCTGATATATCCAAATTTCTACAGGCATGTCACAGTATCATTTTATTAATTTCAGTCTCAGTCAATGAAGCATTTAATTTTAGGGATCAGTTGAATATTGCATGATTGGAGTGCAACTGCTTTCTCAACTTACCTGTGAGATGAATCAAATAAGTGAAGTTGAGGCAAATCGATCTCTCACCAAACACCGCAAAATTGCATCGTCGTTTCGTGACACGCAACTTTTCGAAATATTTCGACTTTCCTGTACTTTGCTCGGTACAGCAAGAGAAAACTGCAAGAATTTAAACTTCAACGATGAGGCGCAGCATGGACTAATGACGCAGTTATTGAAGTTAGCCCAGAATTGTCTCACGTTTGATTTTATTGGTACATCAACTGACGAGTCGTCGGATGACTTGTGCACGGTGCAAATTCCTACCAGCTGGCGGCCTGCATTTTTAGATTTTACAACATTGAAACTATTCTTTGACATGTACCACTCTCTACCCAATACATTATCATCGTTGGCGTTGTCCTGCCTTGTGCAGATTGCATCCGTGCGTCGTTCACTCTTCAGCAACACCGAACGTGCCAAGTTCCTTACACATCTCGTCAACGGAGTGAAACATATTCTGCAGAATCCACAAGGACTTAGCGATTCTGCGAATTATCACGAGTTTTGCAGATTGCTTGCCCGGCTGAAGTCGAACTACCAACTTGGAGAACTGGTCATGGTCGATAATTATCCGGAAGCAATACAATTGATTGCCAAATTTACCGTACAAAGTCTACAGGTAACGAATCGATTTTAGTTGTCACATTATTTAACTTGGCTAATTTGTTGGCAGATGTGGCAGTTTGCACCCAACAGTGTGCATTATCTTCTCAGTCTTTGGCAACGAATGGTCGCTTCTGTTCCGTACGTAAAAGCGACAGAACCGCATTTATTGGAGACCTATACACCAGAAGTAACCAATGCGTACATCACATCACGCCTCGAATCAGTCGCGGTTGTCGTACGAGATGGACTTGAAGATCCCATCGAAGATCTTGGCATGGTGCAGCAGCAATTAGAGCAGCTTTCAGTAATCGGACGATGTGAATATGAAAAGACTTGCACATTATTAGTGCAACTTTTTGATCAATCCGCGAGAACTTATCAAGAACTATTGGCGAGCCAAACCAATCAAATTGATGTCAATATACAAGAAGGTCGACTGACTTGGTTAGTCTATATTATTGGATCTGCGATCGGAGGTAGGGTGTCTTTTAACAGCAATGAGGAACATGACGCTATGGATGGTGAACTTGTATGTCGAGTTCTGCAATTAATGAATCTGACGGATTCGCGTCTGGGACAAGGCGGTTGCGAGAAATTGGAACTGGCCATGCTTAGCTTCTTTGAGCAGTTCCGCAAGATTTATGTTGGTGATCAAGTGCAAAGGAATTCCAAGGTTTACCGGCGGTTGTCGGAGGTTTTAGGTCTCAATGATGAGGCGACTGTTTTAAGTGTTTTTATTAGAAAAATGTATGTTTTAACGACATCTAACTTGATCGCTTCGTGTGGCTGAACAAATCTTGATTTTACAGAATCACAAATTTGAAATACTGGGGACGAAGTGAGCAGATAATCAGCCGGACACTACAGCTTCTCAACGATCTCTCAGTAGGTTACAGTTGTGTACGGAAGCTGGTCAAACTGGACGAAGTTCAGTTTATGTTAAACAATCACACGAGCGAACATTTTCCATTTTTGGGGAATGCAGTAGCAATTACTGAGATGCGATGCCGATCCATGTTCTATACATCTCTAGGAAGACTCCTGATGGTGGACTTGGGGGAGGATGAAGATCGATTTCACACTTTTATGATTCCATTAACAAGTAAGATGAGACTAATCAGCTTTCTATAGAAATCTTACTTTGCTATCTTTACAGCATCTTTTGAACGACTTGGGAATTTGTTCACAACTGTAGACTCTCCAATTTTTGTTGAAGACGAAGCCAAGAAAGCTTTGATTGGATTAGCGAGAGATCTCCGCGGTTTGGCTTACGCTTTCAACACCAAAACGTCTTATATGATGCTCTTCGATTGGGTTTATCCATCGTATACACCAATTTTATTGAGTGCTATTGAGATGTGGTACCATGATCCGCAGGTGACGACACCGGTACTAAAATTGTTTGCAGAGCTGCTACAAAATCGCAGCCAGCGGTTACAGTTTGATGTCTCCTCACCGAATGGCATTCTTTTATTCCGGGAAGCTAGCAAAATAATTTGTAGTTATGGTATGACATTAACATATTTTATTGTTGTTCCAGTGATTATACGTAGGCGTTGCTTTTCTAGGTAGTAGAATATTAAATGTAGAGGTTCCCAAGGAGCAAACGTATCCTCTTAAGCTAAAGGGAATCTCAATTTGTTTCTCGATGTTGAAAGCGGCGTTGTGTGGTAGCTACGTCAACTTCGGAGTGTTTCGACTCTACGGTGACGAGGCACTAGACAATGCATTGAACATCTTTGTTAAGTTACTGCTATCGATACCTCAGTCAGATTTATTAGTAAGTTATTCATGAAACTAGCTTGCGTTGATGATGTTGAATATGAGTCATTTTTATGTTTACAGGACTTTCCAAAACTATCACAAACATATTACCTGCTTCTTGAGTGTTTAACACAGGACCACATGAGTTTCTTGTCGACGTTGGAACCGCATGTTTTCTTTTACATTCTCTCTTCGATTTCCGAGGGTTTGACTGCCTTAGGTGCGCAACTGAACAACTATACAGGTTTGTGCAGTACAGGGACACACAGCAATTATTTTGTTTTTGTGTACTCGTTCGTGCACCCAATTGGCAAAACCCTATTTATCTTAGTGTCGATTTGTTTAGAACGTGTTTACATTAGGCACAGGAAAAATTATAGACCATTGATGCCTAGAAATCTAGTTGTAGTAAATTGTCCAATGTTGGAATGCGTTGAAAATTTATCCTAAAATTGCGATATTGTGACCATAATACCGAAACGCTTGGCTTTTTGTTTTTTTTTTTCTGGGTTATAAGTCGAACGTATTGTTTCTATGCTGCTGTCTCTGACTGTACATACTAGTCGTGACCTGTTACCACAATGCATGCACATCAATACCGCTTTTTTTATTTCTTCTGATTTCATTTGAATTATTGCATTGTTATATGTGGTTTTAGATACAACAGTGTGTACCGGCTGCTGTACCTCTTTGGATCATATAGTAACGTATTTATTTAAACAATTAACACAGAAACGTAAGTACCCGCAGACAATTTGTCGCTGGTTTCTCGGGAATATAAGAAATATATTTTAGCGTTTCCTGGAAAGAAGAATCGTGTTGGTTTAGCTCCATCAAGCGACATGTTCCTGCAAGTCTTGGAGGTACATCCAGAAATTTTGCAACAAATTCTCAGCACCGTACTAAATGTGATCATGTTCGAGGACTGCCGGAATCAATGGTCTATGTCGCGGCCGCTTCTCGGCTTGATCCTGTTAAATGAAGAGTATTTCAATCAAATGCGCGAGAGTATAATTCGTAGCCAGCCACCTGATAAACAGGCTGCAATGGCACAATGGTTCGAGAATTTAATGGAGGGCATTGAGAGGAATTTGTTAACAAAGAACCGTGATCGGTATGTCAACCAGAATGTACTATTCTTTGAACTGGTTTATTAATATTATTCATGTTTTATAGGTTTACACAGAATCTATCAATGTTCCGTCGAGACATCAATGATTCCTTGAAAGGGCCCAACGTAAACACGTCGGTTAGTGATATGATGACATCATAGTGATTCCAAATTCAGTGTAATGAACAACAAAGCATGCGTGAGAAACTAACAAAATAATATGATGTAAAAAAAAAACAGAGTTCGTCTCGTCACTCTACAATGTTCAACAGTAAAAGGAAGGGAAGTCAGCAGCTTGGGCGTGATCATAAAAACGCAATAATTTTTATTAACGTGAACCAAAAACCGACTGGCGCCGCGTTCTCAATTTACATACAGACTGACGACCATGGAGTAGCATATAGGTAATATTAATTTTCAGTACTTTATAAATTTTTGTTATTGCGGAGTGAGTGGATCGAATGCTCTATCAAGGGGTGGCGATGAATAATAAAGGTACATCTAATTTTGCATTGTTTTTCCAAGATTTTTAAAAGCCACGAGTGATGCTAATGACCGAGACTGCATTAATGTAATGTGTGTGTGTGTACATACTCTGTGTTACTGATGTGTAGATATAAATTACAATTGACACTAAATAATGTATTATGCATTTGGTATTACCGCATTGCAACTATTAGCACCTTGGTAATACTAAGTATAAAGAGATCTTCCTCATTTATTTGGACAGAATTGGTACACGCGAAACACAATTTAGTAATGGCGTGTCCCAAGAGCCGTCTGAACATAATCGACTGAACTCTGTCGCAGGGTCGTAATTTGGTACGGTATAACCTGTCGTGCAAGACATTATTGCTTTGATTCCTTCCTGGGGTCTTTCGCATGATACCTCTTTTTGATATAAAAAACACTTTACGTTCATTGATCTTGACGCATACATTGCAGGACAAGCGCCTAAAAACGCAATAAACTTGAGTAAGAAATGTCGAGTTTCTTGAGGATTTCTTACGTGCACAAACTGGCATTGAAGTCCAACCATTATTGCACACCGCTGTCGCATTTTCAGGTTGTAGAACATATCCATCATGGCAGTCAAATCTTAACGTAGTAAATTTCTTTGCATATTGTCCATCGGCTTTGATTAAAATCTCTCCACTTGATAGCATATTCCAACCATTGATTATGTTTACTGGTACCGGACACGCATCGCTATACGGATAAGTATTAGTCTATTTCAACAATTCGAACATTTTGAACTTACTTGAAATCATGTACATTCCTTGTTTTCGTAGTACACACAATATCAGTTGATGCGGTAACTGGTATCAATTCTGGTTGATTAGTATTACCTCTTGGATCCATCATGTGCGTCCATGTTGGAAATTCTTGTTTATCGGGACAATTAATTTCGTCTGTACCATCTTGACAGTCCCTTTGTCCATTACACTGCAAGTCACGATTGATACATCCGCCATAGTCACATTGAAACGCGTATTTCGGACAGTTTATTCTCAAACAGATATCTCTTGTTTCATCAGAAGCATCACGGCAGTTGGGTTTTCCATCACAAAGATCAAAATCATCGATGCATTCACCGGAATTACAGTAAAATTGTGTTATACTGAAATGAACGGAGTTCAATCATCTATGTTAATATTATGTTAAACATTCTATTGTTCTCCCGCAATACCTGCAATTGTTGGGGGCAACATTCACTTCATGTTTATTGCAGGACATTTCATCTGATCCATCAATACAGTCATTACGTCCGTTGCACCTTAAATCTACGTTGATACAAGCACCGTAGCTACAGCGGAAAGCAAACTTTGGACATCTTAATTGTCGACAGATTTGTCTTGTTTCGTCAGTACCATCAAGGCAATTTATTTTACCATCGCAAAGGTCGGAGTCGTCGATACATTCGCCTGATTGGCAAAGAAATTGCAGTCGACTTGAAACGGAAGACAACCTATGCAATGGTGTTTTTGTTTGTTTAAGGAGTTACCTGCAATTTTTGTGTGTATTTCTTCCATTGCATCTATAAGGACTTTCATCTGAGTTATCTCTGCAATCTTTGACTCCATCACAAACTAAATCGGGACTTATACATCCGCCATATGAGCATTTAAACGCAAAGGATGGACATCTAATTAAACAGGAATCTACTTTACTGTATTTAAATTAAAACGATAACAACTTACGGAAAGTACGCACATCCACTTTCATCAGAACTATCCGTACAATCAAGGATGCCATCACAAATTGAATCCGCAGAAATACACTCCAATGATCGGCATTGAAACTGATTATGTCTGGAAATATTCAATTACGTCTTATGCTAATGCATTAACTCGTTAAATACGAGTTTATCTCTAGCCTTGAGTGTCGTTGATGCTCACAATAATTCTAGATTATGAGCAATTATTTTGGTATAACTTTATTTTAACACTTACTAATTACTAGTATAGAGGTTTATAATAATCATTAACATGGTTAACATAATTGATGGTAACCAACCCAAACTCACAAACGGAAAACTGTATATAAATAAATAATTGCTAAGTGTTGTAATTTACATCCACACAATGAACACTCGTGATCACATACAACGATACACTGATCTAGAATAATTGTACTTGCCCGCAAGTGGTGGAGCGAAAACCGTGTAAGTTTCGCGTT
Organism: Diploeciton nevermanni; assembly: GCA_027575565.1. Taxonomy (NCBI): domain Eukaryota; kingdom Metazoa; phylum Arthropoda; class Insecta; order Coleoptera; family Staphylinidae; genus Diploeciton; species Diploeciton nevermanni. Next base: position 1,497,397 of record JAODIE010000002.1, on the reverse strand, counting down.
TTGAAAAGGTAGCATCCAGAAAAAAAGAAGGCTGACATAAAACACAAGAAATAAATCAATTTATACATTACTGATCTATGTTATGACTGATTAAGTTAACGACTAAACCTACAATCAGCACATATAAATAACACCAGCCATTTACGAATCATTTTACACTCTTCGCTATTGCGAAACATACGCGGAGAGTAGATATAATCGACTGGCTTCAAATCGGATTAGCGAATTCATGCACACGCTCGAATCACCAGAGTTCAGACTTGTTTTTATTATACGAACCATATTATACATGAAAGCATGTTGTTAGTAAAACGTTGGATTGTGCGCAGATACACTTTAAAGATGTGGGGAAACGGGAATTCTTGTTTTTGCTTAATCCGGATACATCCTACTCATCCGAGTGGTTCACTATATATATTTGTACTGTCATATTGTGCTACGTGATATACAAATTTTGTGATGTGTTTGTGACAATGGTTTAACATTATTCTAATCTAATTAAATATCCATCCGCTAGTCCAGCGAATAGTCTTCCATTGGGATCTACCATTAATGCGTTTACTACCAAACTAACGTCAACTGTTTCCGCATTATCACATTTTCCATTTGCTACTTTCCATTTTTTAATCGTTTTGTCCCAACTTCCACTGTAGAATTCCGCTTCACCAGCTTGTTCTTTTTGAGCAGCTAGAGCATTAATTATCATGGAATGTGCTTGCTATAATATAGTCAATGGTTAAGTAAATAATTAGTTCAGTTGTTTGTTATAAAGTACCGGTTTTGTTGTAACTTGCTTAAATTGAACATTTTCATCATTTTCATGGATAACAAGACCGAATGCAGATGTATCAACAAATATTAATTTATCCTTCGCTAGAGTGATTGGAGCACGTCCTTGCATTACTTTTCTGGTGGCAAATTGGGGTTTGGGACCTAAAATCATATATGGCTAGTTTGATTAGGTTTACTGATTTATTGGTTCCTTACCATTTCCAATTGTTGTAATTGTAATATCAATGTCCTTTCCAGTGTAGAGTGTTCTTCCATCAAGCTGCATGTCTTTCACACCTTCGAGGATTTCATATTGGGCGTAAGGTTTATCATCAATGATTGTGGTAATCTAGGCATTACAACAAAGTTATTGTTTTTATTCTGGTAATATGAAGAATGATTTTACCGCTCCTTTGTCATCCCCAACAAATAATATCCCTTCGGAAACACCTAATTTCCAAAATTCCAACTCTGTGTTTTTCATCAACGTTGCTTTCTCTTGGAGGTCCAATGTCCAAGACTTGACGGTTCCATCATTTGAACAGGAGTAGATAGTTTCGTTGAGAGGCGCAAGTGAATAAATCGAACAAGGATGGGCTTGACATTCTCCATGTTTCTTTAGATTTTCGTCCCATTTCTAACGCAAAGCAGCATATTACTTTGGAATGAAGTTGTGTAGTACACTTACAATGATTTTTCCATCGTCTGCGCCGCTATAAACGAACCCATTGTGAAATATAACGGAGTTTACATCGAAGTCGTGTTTGTCTTCGGGAGCACTTTTGTATTTAACTGAGAACGGCATATTTATAATGTTTTTAATCAACCCCAATCTTGTAAACACTGTGAGACAACTGTACATGTTCTCTATTTAGAATATTTCTACTCCCAACAGTTTTCCGCAGGTCATCGAGCTATTTTTAGTGGCGAATAGATATTTCGAATGGATGTATTTGATATGGTTCAGAATGTTACGTTGATGATATATTTGACGTGATTCAATGATTTTAAATCTATTTTTGAATTCTAACCGTATTACCAAATCTTAATAAAGTAGATTTAGTATTATAAAATGGTATTAAAAGATGTTTAGACAAAATTTTTTATTAATGGGTATTACACATTTAACCAAAGTGATAGTGAAGAATCTTTATTTGCACAAATATTGCATAATACAGTTATCAAATTACTCCAACTGAAAATATAGCAGATACCCCTAAACTCGGTACTCTTAGGACGCAAATAATCATTGATCCAATTAAAAATTCCCACTGGCATTAGGATTACACGTGAAAATACATGTCAGTAAATACAATAAATTATGAGCGTTGTTCACGTGTGAGAACTGTGTGGTCTCCTTCAAAATTATTCCAAAAGGCACACGTTGTATATTTTGACGTAATTAAAGAATATCGCCTTGCATTTTGATCTCCTATCCTTTGATTAACGTTGTAATTGATTTATCAGAACACTCAACACTTAGGAATAACACACTGGAGTCGATATGCTTCGTTGTGATTTACAACAATAATGGTCAAAAGTAAAGTTAATTTGTTCGCCATTGTCTAAAACAACAATCAATCTATAACAAATTGACCAATATGAAAGTCATAGAGGGATTCACCCAAAACAAAACTTACCTCCTAAGCAAACCGTGACTTGTGCGCTAATTTAGCGTAATAACCGTGTCAAGTCTAATTAATATTGAGCAATGAAAAACAGTGTCAAATGCATGGCAGGTGCATTGTGCGTTTTCTAACAGTATGTCGCTCAGTATGGTGTTCCAAAATTCCTTGTTTTTCAATAAATAATGTAAATAGCAATGCCTGAAGTTACCAAAATAGTCAAACAATAACGAATTCTGATTACAAGTCACAAAAATCCGATTCAGTCTAAACAAAATGCAATATTCGTTGTTATTCAATCGAATATTTTGTTAAAGTGTCTGTGTCATGTCCCAAGGGCTTGTGCTTCACGTATCCCCATAAGTGCATTGCTTCGCTACAACTGTCTTCGATATATTGCACCTCGCTGGCGTTGAGCTCGGAGCGCCAATGGAAAGGAGCTGAACGCGAATCACGGAACGTGCTGCTCACGCCACCGATGTTCAACTTAGTATGGGATTCCAGAAATTCGTTCACGTTCTCATGAAAGTGAAGGCCGAAGAAGTCGAAAATACTTTTGGTCATCAAACGTGGTTCTAGGGAGAGATCTTCATACCTCACAGCTCTATATATAAAAAAAAAAGAAAAATTTTGAATAAGATCAAACAGTGAAGTACATTGAAACAATAATCTCACAAGAATTAATATTAAAATTTACAATAATACAGTATTACACATAGAAGTTCATACGTAAAAGTATTTGGATATCTTTCCGTGAGTTGCACGGCAGCATTGTAATCTGCTATCATGTCATCACACAGTAGTTGAGGTCTATCACAGTCGGCATTTCCGGGACACCAGTCGCGGTGTTTACGTGATTGTAGCGTGCCTCGTGGATCACGTACAAGCAGCAAAACTTTTACATTCAATCTAAAAATTATAGCAATAATAAAATTACTAAATCAATATGAAATATGATAAATGACGACTAAATTACATTTAAATTATTTCAATGGAAAATAATCATAAAATCGAAAATCAATTCAAGAAGAAAAAAATATTAGTAATAAAATATATCGTTGTTAAAATCGATATCGAATTGTGTTCTGTTTGAATGAAATAAGCAAGTAATTATTACCGTTAGGCATCTGGTTTTATGGATTGTCAAGGTGTATAAACGAGTAGGAGCAAAGTGATTTTTCGTAGTCATAACCAGAATCGAATTTTATATTATTTTATAAATATAAAAGTAAGATTTGGTAATCAAGGGATCCATTATAAATAACAACAGTTTGTTGTTTTTATGAACAATGTGACATAAAATTACTTACGATTCATCTTTTAATAACTCCTCTGCTAGTTTCAGTCGCAGTCGCACGACTTTCATCATTTGAAATGGGAACAATTTGCAAAATTCGTTAAGGAAGCTGGCATTCCAGCAGAGATGACTAGGCTCGCAGCGATTCCACAGGCGCGTGTTATGAGTGAACAGATAGGTGTGTGCTTTCCCATATTCCAAGTACGCCTGCAAGTCATCGTAATCACAGTTGAGTAGGTTTTTGAGCGCCTGAATCGCTGATTCTGCGAAGGGTGGGCCGCGTATCTGCACAATCCCATAGTCCAGCAGCGGCTCGTAATGGTAATACGTCGCCGGCACCGCATTCAGAATGTCGCCCAAGAAAGTCGACCCTGACCGCCAGGTGGTAACAATGATGCTACGTAATGGCTTTCCACCTGATACCATCGTGTAGTCCTTGAGACTCTCCCCTTGTGGGAATGCATAGTCTCTAACTTCCTGATCAATAGCAAACTTTTGCCTATACAACATCTCCTTTATGAAAGGGTTGGTTGATAAATTATAGAGGTAGTCCTCCACAACTCTCTGCTCACCATAGACAGGTACATTTGGAATGATTGCTTTCTGATTGTAGGAGATGATGAGCAGTACGCAGAAGACTGTGATGCAGGCAAAGCCAATAAGATTGACTCGCTTTACCATTGCAATAAAGGTCTTGCTGATGCCATGAGTGAGTTCAAATTATTCTTGACTTACAATCTGCAATGAAATCCAGTTGAATTAGAGTCGGCACACAATTCCTCATTAAAAACAATTATGAAATTGAACCATACACTCACCTTGGTATAAACAATGGACTTTGAATTAACTGAATAATTCATTCATTTAATATTAATATCAGAAATGTTCTGGTAATTAAAATACGTAGAGCAGGTCGGGGAAAAAAACATACTAATATCTTGAAATCTCGACAGAATGAGCAGTTGGAATGAGGCGATGTCTTTGGCAGTTCATCTGCACTTGTGATGCAGCTGTGGATGTCTTTCACTCTGCATCCGCATGTGTGCTTCTAATGGTGACAGCGAGGTTGAGTGTTTTAATTGGCTATGTCTGTAGGAGAGTTGTCGGCAAGTAAGATGTTTGCAATAAAAGAATGGACGTGCCAGAGCGCACAGACCACACCAATCAACGTCGAAAGCGCTACTGCGCGGACTTGCGCTGCTTTACGTCGCACGAGTTGCACGCCAGGCACAAAACTTCAAAGCTTGGCTCGCTTTGCCTCAAAGAATTCAACGTTATATATTGAGAGTATTGTTGAGTGTGGTTACGAAGTGTTTAAGGTGCATTATGTTGATAAGAAGGCCGAAAACGTTATAACAAGTAAATATTAGTAAGTGTTGAAGTGTAATCTTATCAATCATATATTGTGTGCATAGCAACTATCGCAATTATATTGTGACTATGTCGCACACCTAAATTTTGCTCTCACGCTCTCCGGTTGTCACATTAGGGTAAAAATAGTTTAGAGGATTTCTGCAGTCAACCGAAACGATGACACTTAAATTACCCAGAAGAAACCACAAGAAACTCTTAGTTTCATTACACCACTAAACAAGAGAATTCTTCTGATGTAGGTTCAAATACAGAAATATTGAAAAAAGTCTTGCAAAACAATTTCAATTCGAATTGCTCATCCTTATTTGTGAATATTGTTGAGTAACTGTTAGACAGAAATTTGCTGTACCTTAATCTCTCCCTTTTCATTCACATTTTTTTGCAGCAGCACGAGTTTTTACAATACAATCGATTTACAATGGTAATCAACATTGCACACACCTCTTATAAATAACACACCTCAAACAACTCCCAGTAAATTTCTGATGTGTTAAATGTCATCGAATATTTCTTCTACACCATCCCAAATGCTTTTGAATTGCAGCTCAATAATTACTCATGAAAGAATATTCGGTATAAAACAAAAGACAAATAACGGTGGCAGCATGCACTCCTGAAATTAGATTCACGCATTTTACTAGCAAACTATAAAAAGCACAGAAAGTAGAATGGTGTAAGAAAGGTAAATTTATGTGCTCTATAGAGTGCTCAATAAAGGAATTAAAAATATAAAGTCATTAATCCGTATGATGTTTCTCGTATTGCCTTAATAATCACCCTGTTATAAAAACCACCAAGTTTTTCGTGTTAGCGCATATTTCGATTATAGATGATGTCGCTTGAATAACTACAATATTTCATGCTTAAAAGCGTATGTTTCTATTAAAAAATATTCACTGGGCGTTACATTTGCTTTGATCAATGCAGTATTGATTCCCGTTATAAAAAGTAGATCATACCGAGTCCAAGTACGCTCGTAATCTAAATTACAGCCAGGAAATTTGTGTGACGCTCGCAACGAACAAAGTATTAATCTAGAATTACACATAGAACATGGCGGAAAGCTGGAAATGAGTGGAAACTGATCTATGAGAATAACACAACCTTAATTCATCTGATTAGATTATTTATAAACAAGTTAAATATAAAGCAAACAAAAACGCTGATAAATTCACGCTGAATTAGCTAAAATAGTGGAATAACAAGTTTCTGAGCTAACACTTTAATCAAATAAACAATAAATGCTTCACCGTTTTTAGTCTTAACCAGTTGCTTGTTGTTAAAATTTAAAAAAAGTGTTATTCAATGTGGTGGGTTGCATATAGTACAAATGTATTTCCGCGACTTTTTCTGTGTGACATGGAATCGTTAAGTGTAGTTACGAAGTATATAGATGAAACTTAACCATAACACTTACTAATATTCATTTGATAAAACGTTTTCGACTTGCTGTCTTCTTTAGAATAAAGTTTCTTTTTAATATTTTGTTTGTTTTTAGATAATTTGTTGATTCGAGAGGTTGGGTGGTCATGGTCGTCTGTTTGTGACTTTTTCCTTAATTACCATCTACCATGTTAATCATTATTATAAACTACTATAATAATACTGAAAGAAGCAATAAGCCGAACACGTTTTATAGATAAATTTTACTAAATTTTAATCCACATAGTAGTATGTTGAAATAGTTGACATAGCAAAAATAAGTGAAATACTAGCGAAACATTCTAAATAACAATATTGCGTACTTAACTTGTCATACTAGCGACAACGACGTGTTTTCTAACAATTTTCAACTTTTGCGCAAGTTAATTACATGAAGCAAGTTTTTTCTTACACTACAAAAATGTATTTGAAGCATTCTAAGTCCCGTAGTGTTAATTAATTTTTAATCAATAAGCAACCAATAAAATTCATTGTTTTATGGTAATGTCTTTAGAATTACAATCCGGCCTGTACAATTTGCTAACATTTTTATAAGCGTGTTTTTTCAGAGTTCTTTTTTAGAGCACAATTTGAATAAGAATTGATTAAGTTTCATCACTACAGAACACAGTCTCCGGAAGCTGGCGCGCTCTAGCAGAAGACTTTCTAAGCATTCAACTTGAGCGTCGAGACGGAGGTGAAACCGACGCAGCGCAAGTTGCGCCGCTTCCAACTCCACGCACTCGCCGATTTGCCACTCGGTTCTCGTTAGTCAGCGGGCGGCCAGTCAATCCGTCAGTTTGTCGGTGTCCTCGTCGCGGCTGGGTTCTTCGCGCGCACAGCTTGCCACCATCCGCAAACATCTCAGAATATCCAAGAGACCACACTAGGTGCGAGCCATTCGTTCGCAACAATCATCACACAATAACCTCCTGCGCACCGCCCCGTGTTGGACTTCAGCAGGTGCAGGTGCTTTTTAATAAAGGACGGAAGTCTTGCCCTGCGGTATTGAAATAGAATTTCGCGGGCTGATCGTGTTGTGGCACCTGTGTGCGCCGCGAAAAGCTGTCGTTAGCACTTTAACGGCGCTGATTTTTCGTGTATGCGGTCTGTGCACGCCTGCGGCTAAAGAGTAGCTTGTGGATGCTGCGCTGAACATCTGAGTGAAGAGCCGCGGGAGGCTGAGCTCTGCGAGCGACGATAGCGGATGTAGCGGGAGCAGGAGACTTGTCCATGAATTAGAGCTTTGTTGGTGGCGAATTTGGCAGTGGCTTTCTTGATTGGAGGCGGTATCGATGAGGCAGGAAGAAGGCCGTAATCATTGGAAGTAGCAAGGTTAGTTGGGTTTTGTTTAGAAGTGGGCGATACTCTTGCTTCAGACAAGCTGTTATTCTTTTGTTTTCTTTGAATTCCTATTTTTGGGGTGTTTTGAGTATTTCGAGTTGTTTCAATCAGTTTTCACTGCACATTGTGTTGATGATAAAATGATAAAAGCGGTGCCCGTGACATCACGTCATTTCCTCTTCCTCCTCCAGCTTCCTAATCTAAATGGTACGGAAATCGAAACTTGATTTTATGCTTCCAAATTGGATGTGTTTTATCGACTTATGTCGACTTAATCTGGTTCACATGGAAATATAGGGAGAAATGAGTCGGAAAAAAATAAAATTTATTTAAAAATTAATTTTGGATCGTAGCTAACGAAGCAGCTTTATACGCGTTAATGATATAAAGCGACCTACCAGGGGTATTGCAGCAGCAGAAATCTTTTACAGTTTTCTGTAAAGGTAAAATGTCGAGCGGAAAAAGGAGAAAATTACGCTAATTGTCAATTACGACGCCTATTTGATTGACGCCCGCTCACTGTACTAGCGCTAACGATTTTGATTCTTGCAGGCGTAATCCTGCATGTAATCGAGTGTGCGCGGCGGAATGTTTAACGAAGTGAATTGTTTATTACGAACCATTCACCGGCATACTTCAGTTTCTATTACTTTTGCGATCAACAGTCAAAAGTGCAAATTGATGGGGAGGCATTATTAAATTTTGCGAGTAGAATCTAGGATTCACTAAGGCATAGAGATAAAAGTGATGACCTAATACATAGAAATTGGATTATTTTTAACGTTTAAAGATATAAAATATATCATTTTACATATCTTATAGGAATTGCAAACAACTTGAATGCGACATATTGGAAACGTTAATTACGAATACAGAGCTGTGGTTGCCATTTGATTAACATTTAAAGTTCTTGTGTGCTGACATTGTACTGGAAAGAATTTATTACAATAATTGGAACATGGTTATGGCAATAAGGAGGAGTTAATTATATTGGTCTTTTTAAGCACATGTTTTATTTGTCAATTTGCTCATAACTTTCGAATCTGGCAGGCTAAAATTTCTCTGTTTAAATTGGGAATACCTTGTTAACATATAAGATTAATTATTATTATGTTTTTTTCAATCCTGCGGATTATTGCCAATCAATTGGGTTTTAAATTCTTTTCTAGAGAGATTAGCTCTTTAGAGTGCCGTCTTCCATCTTCTCGACCGGGATTCTAACCCAGGTCTCCGAGGTGAGAAGCAGGCGCCACACTTGATACACCTGTCTTCGCCTAAAAAGTAAACATTGCTAGTAAATATTATAGATCGTATCATTAATTAAACATAGATAATTTTTGGCTTCAAACAGGTGTTTGATCGCTGTGAAAATGCAATAGATTTTTTAAATGCACTGCGATTAACTATTTCCGTCAATTAATATATACGTTATTAAAACGGTCATGAATCATCAATTTGCTGTGAATTTCCCGTCATAGTTTGCACAACGAGCCCAACAACAGTTTGATCATCTTCTTGATGCTTGTATTAATTATATTAATTATTGTTACAAACCGGTTGTTATGCTTAATCGAACTCTTCCCAACTAGCATCGTCCATGCCTTAATATCATCATGATCGCTTCCTCAAGCGAGTATTTTGTTCATGCGCCGCATCAACAGCACCATTTCCCATGACTCCCATGTGCGTGCAACACAATATGCGAAACAATGTATTAGATTACGTCGAGTTAATATTTATAACGAGGCGCCACAAACGGGCGGATTAATTCAAATCGCCACTCGCATGCGAAACGATTGCGGTTTGCTGGTGCGTTTAAAGACCTCGACGTAATCGTTTTTTTGTAAGTGCCATCGTCATCAGGACGCTAATCACGGTGCGCGAATTTACCTACCACATTTCATGGTTGGTTGCGGGCAGCATGGGAATTTTTGTTGCGTGGTGGAGACGTGAAAAACGACGTCGCGGCATGTGGCTGGGACGATGTGAGAACATGTCGAGATTAGACCGGGTTTGACATGATCGTGAGGGTGATAATTGTTTATAAAGTCTTCTGATAGATGTATTCTAACAATTAATTTTCTCCCTTTGTGATATATTTACATCTCTCGGGAAAAAAAAACTGTTGGAAAAAAGGTTCGAAGTTGGAGAAACGACGGGGTGCCGAGTTTATATTGAAATTCTGGTGGAAGTTACTTATTTTCGAGCATTTTCAGGACGGCAATTGTCGAAAAGTAGTCAAGTTGAATTTTTTAATGATATGTTTATGATTAACAAATCAGTAAAATACTGGAGGGGCAGAAATTGTGTTTAAATTATTTTTACAACAATTTTATATGTTATGTATAATTATGAATTGGTTTTGGTGAATGGTACATTATATATTTAATGTTGTAACTTGAATAAAGTCCAAACAACATATTCCGATAAAATCTCGTACGGGAAAAATATTAGCTCTAATAGTAACTTGTGAAATGAAATAACCAACGGTAATACTTCTTCTTTCCTCGTTTCTGCTTTTTAGCAATCGGCGGTTGAAAGATTTCGTCAGATCTGCACCGCTCTCGAAACCAATCGAAATCGAATTTCGCTTGTGGTGCTCACATTGAACTCATGATATTCGTCTGGCAAAATTATCTCCACAAAGCACGTACCGTACTTCCCGCAATTAACTTCTACAGTTATACGATCGAAAATGAATGCGATTAATTATCACCGTAGTATGCGGTATAACAATCTGTTGTAAAATGCTATGTTCATACCAAAACCATGCAATTTTTAGTTTAATCTTATTCAGCTCCTTACTATGCTCTTATTTTTATTACTATGTCAAGGTGACCAGTACCTCGATGTCAAATTGTGATCAGTTTGTTATACAAGCTTTAAATCACGTACACTCACCAAAAATTGTGCTCAGTTGGTTTAATTTTATACGCATGGCAAGTAGCGAGAGCGACCAGCGAAAGCTAGCTTTGGCTTACTTCTTGCGCTGACCAGTGGGCAAAATGCGCGCTTTGTTATGCAATTCTGCACATGGAACGAGAAATATAATTACAGGAGGTTCTGTTAATTGGTGCAACTTCTCAGCGCTTTGCAATTTTACATGTTCATGTACGGAAAATGAAGACATTGAGAGAGTGATTTGACGTGATTTCTCTATTCAAGTTTGATTTAGAATTGTTTATTCAAGCACATTTTGCAGATTTTGGGCATCTCTATTGGAGATGGACTATTACCCCTAAATCAATTGACAAGAAATGGATTTGTACTAAAAATATCGAAAATGAACTCTTTACGAGGATATTTGGTGCTCATGTTTATACAGAAATTCATTCATATCTTTTATATTAAAATATGTTAATAATAGGATCACCAAATGACATTATTTGAGTAAAGGTAAAAACAAATTGTTTACCTAATGATAACAATTTCCTGGCCAATACCATATTTCTTGCTTCTCCGTCAAATTATGTTCCTCTAATTATCCAATATTAATGAGCCTAAGTCACGACATTCTCAAATACCATAAATATAATTAGTTAACAACATATTCAGCAAGGTCTTCTCCGTCAGTTCTTCTTCACGGTCGAAATTGTCCAATATGCTCATTTTATTGTTTTTATTACATTGATTCGTATTTACTGTTTCTTACCATGGATTACACCATGTCAAATTATCTAGATTCTCGTGATTTCATTAAATTACTTCTTGTTCGCCTTTTTTGTTGCGCTTCCGGTCACGTCATAATGCTCCAACTGCAATTGGCACTTTACGAAGGTACGTAATAACGTGAATTCCACTTTGGTCGCGGTACATCTATTGCAAAGGTATTAGACTCTTACTATGGCATAGGAATTTTGTTGCACGATTGGTGATGATGCCACGCACGATTCGGGCGAAATTCGGCGCAAGGATGCGGATTTATCCTTGGGCAAGGGGAGCATTCCACCTCCTGGATTGAATACCAATTAGTGCGCGGCATTGTGCGTCGTGCTTAGATAGTTTAATGTTTAGTGTTACGTGGATGGCCGTGAAGAAAGCAAATAGGAATTGTTAGGTAAATAGAGATAAATGTTAATAGGGATTGGGATTTTACAGCAGTGAAGTAAAATGCACAAAACAAGGTTATTAAATTTAATAATAAGGAAAAGGATTAGCTTCACAGAGACAACCATAAGTTCTAAACGCAAACGTGTATTAATTTTCAGAATTGGTTGAATTTGTACTACATTGAGGTAAACAAAGATGGTAAATCAGCATCAAGAGCGAAACTGACTTATTATTTAATTTCACAGCTTACCTCGTCATGTGAAACAAGACGAATTTTCATTTATCATGAAATTAAATTTTATAACTAGTCTAGAATATTTGTAATTGTAGGACGAGATTGAGATTGAACTATGAAAAGGAAGTTGCTGACTTCCTCTACGCGGACAATATTTAATACACAAATATAATTTTAATGGAAAATAGATAAATCGTGGAACTGTTGTCATTGATAACGAAGTGTTTAAGGTTCATAGTGATTTATGCGATAATTGCGTATATGTGATAAATAAATATATGCGATAAAGTGATTTATGTGATAATCATAACTCACTAATAGTGAGTTTGCGAGATTTAAATTTTGACTTATTAAATTTGCAACTATTATAATTATTTATTATGAACATTTACAAAGATACGAAGAGATATAACATACGCTTAAGGTAAACGATGTTATTATGGATATAATGTAATCATTGCGACGACGCAGAAATCGCATCGAAATGACTTTCCGACATGTAATAATAATAAAAGCAAATTCATCTATTATGTAGGCATATTATGAATATTCACGCTGACAAAAGACTTTCATACTAATATCCATTTTTATATTGCACGTGAATATAAAGAAATGGTGAAGGATATGAAGTGTAATAAACTAGTTTCCTCGATTATTTTTTATGGTTAATGGAAATATAACAATCAAAGGTAAACTATAAATAAAAATACATGTATATTGGAAATGTTTTCAATGAGTATTTATTTCTTAAACTAAAATATAAGTTTACAAAATGTGGAAATATCAAAAAGTTAATGTTCCCGCTCCATTTAATTTACTATATTTGCATTTCGCTGAGTCAACTTTAGATAATCGCGATGAAGTTTACTGCTTAATTTTAGAGGATCATTTTGGAGAATATTTAAGCACGGTTTCTACATTAATGTTTAATAATAGTGGTATTTGATCTATTGCTTTTTGTAGGCAAGAATTTTCATTTTGCTATGCAGAATGACTCATCGAAAAGCAACGCGCATGAAATGTTCAAAGATTAAATATTGCACAATTTAACAATGCAACTCGATGGAACATTGCTTAATTTTGATGTGGATAGACCTCCTCGCTTATGGAATAATTACACTTGACGACACTATAAACTTTTCATGTCCTTAATGTTCACTCTTGGAACGATTTAGATTCAATTTAGGCGGATCCTTTTTGAGTAGTTGGGTGGAGATTAATATTTCTAGAAGATTAAGTTGCACTGCATAAATCGTACTTGTAATCTGCCTGCCCGGGGCACGACGAGATGCCCTAAATGATGGGATAATGGGGCGACATGGTGTAATTGTAGGAGGCGCCCTTTGCGACTGGCATGATACAAGACAATTACATATGCGAAAATACGGCGACGTCGGTGATTATATTTTTATTACCCTACCTTGCCTATTGAGGATTTTTCCAAGAGTTGAAATGCAGCTTAATTTTAGGCTTGCTTAAGCATATTATTATAGCGTAGTTTGTAATTTTCAGTACATTTAATTCTAGTTTGGTACAGGCGCTTTTTAAAATGTAGAAATTTAATCGAGTTGAATGCTCTTTATCGCTGCGAAACCATTGCAACTGTTTGCTCACCATTTAGAGGACTGTCTGTCGTCGTTTGTAAACGGTATTCCACTGAAACGACTAAGTGGGATTCAATCGAATCTACCTCCATACCACTCTTACGCTTCTGGCAAGTCCAGTGTCCACTTGGCAAGAGGTTAGCAATTAATTTGCGTTGCGCACACGCGCCATGTGCATTCTCTAGAAGTCTACATCCTGTCGTTGGCACTTACTCTTCCCGTGGAATTTCGGTCGTGACTAAATGAAAAATTAATTATGAGTTACTGAAATCATTGGATTTAAATAATGCAATTTTAATATACGGGAGAATAACATGTGGATGAACATATTAGATGAGGTACAATTAATTTGCGCGGATTTGAGCTTCGATCGGGTAATAATATAATATTAGTAAACATTAAATGAGTAGATTACGGAAGATATAATTTGCTTGAATTAGAATAACTTGAACGAGTTTAAGAGAATACGAAAATACATCTCTCAAATTACTCCCGACTCTTATACCAAGCATGCAACATTCTACCCTCCTTCATGACTAGTAACCACATAAAACATGTGTGCTGCATGCACACATGCTCATTGCCAGGCAGCAAGCAGATGCTTTCTCGGATTCCCAACTTGTCGAATTTCGGCGGCAGACGACCTCCACCGCGCCGTTGTCCGCTCCTGCATGCCGCCCAGCAGCATCAATGCCTCCTCCTGCTATTGCGTCGCCTTCCGCCTGAACGAACTCACTCTGTCTTTTCCGCTACGTTACTTGTCTTATCGACAAAGTGGACGACCTTCAGCTCAGAACAATCTCCCGTCACGAATACAATTAAACCATTTACCGATGAAATCATTCAACCAAGCAACTTGCAGCAGCTAATTAACATTCATTGATTAGCTGACGAAGACGCCAACTGTAAACAGTTGAAAATATTACCTCCGTCGTATTAGTCATTAGCACTCTTGATTCCTGTTATTAATTTTATTTCTTTGCAAATTGCATTTAATTGAAAACAAGTTGCAAGCGGTCGAGTGATGACAGTTCAATGTCACTTTTTTTACTAGTTCCGTTTTACTGGTTATGAAATTAATTGGTAATAATAATTAATTAATTAATTGATGATTGTCGACTGTCATAATTAGTATTGGAGAGAGTGTACACTAAATGCGAATGAATTAATATGCTTGATTGGAGTGGAACAAGTGGAACGGATTAAAATGATCGTCAACCCAAATTCCACTGGGCCCACCTTGGCCCGATCTTTTTCTGGGCGATGGTCAGTTGAAGACCCAGACAGAGAGTACCGTTGCTTCTTCGTCATTAATATATTTACGGCTTCTCTGTTTCTCCGCGCTTCATTCAAGTGTTTATGGCTTGTGATATTTTTCAATCAATGGGAGCTAGCAGAGCAAGATGCCAAGTTTGCTTTAGGACACCAAACTTGGAAAAAGATGAAGATTAATGTTTGCACTTGATTTGAAAGCAGTATTCACCAGCGCATAAAATTCTCTCTTTGTCTTCTTTGTTTGCAACTACTTTCCAACTTCCTGTTTAATCTATTCCCGATGAAATGGCGTCACATAATGTTCGCCTTTACATCATATCCTAGAGCTGCAATCTCATTCGTCACAAGCTTCAATTCACTTCTTATTATTCGGTTCTCTCTGCTTAGTCTACACCAAGGCTTCTGAAGAAACCCAAGCGTCTTCTTTTTATCAATGCACTTTTTATTGGGGAAAGCAATTCCGACTGCATCTTCTATCCCTGGTTCGCGGGGCCAGCGCTTGGATGTGGGTCATCAACAAACGTAACAGCTACACACGCACAGCCATCGCGATTAGATCAAAGGACGCATGGCGGCATCTGTGCGAAAAATAATTATCGCGCTATTATGCACGATTATGGTGTGCGCATGGAGACGGAATAAATCCATTACACATTTGGTGCCAGAACACAATGAGCGCGAACAATGTGCGGCCGAAGGTTGCATTTGCTTGCGTTGATGCAAACGAATGGAAAACTGAATGGACCGAGGAGTGATTTGAAAAATGCGGGGAACAATCGGAAACAAGTGCGTTCGTGAACGCACTTGAAGCCACCGATAGCAGGCCGAAGGCGAGAAGAATCCATTTGTAATTCATTAATGCAAATTTGATTTCCGTTGTATGGTGCTGGATGAATGTTGATTTTAGCTTGATTTCACATTCATAAGGTCTGATGGGATATTGTCATACAAATGTCTGTTTTATATTCTCCAAAAAAAAAAACTGGCAAACTCCACTATAATTGCAAGTCAATCGGGTGGTTAAATAATCTCATTCACCTCCAACTTTCTCAATGTTTATGATGCATTTAACAATTACATCACTAAATTGACATTAATACCGTATCCACCCAAGGATTTCTATTGACCCTTTTCTAACTCATCCATCTATGCATACGTACAAAACAACAATGTGACCTAATAGCATCAGGAACTATTCAACTATTTAAAGCGCCTCCAACTTCTAGCCTGTGCGCTGTTAAATTGATAACCTGCTAAGCACACTCGGCGCTATTATCATCATCATCATTTGCAAATTGCTTAAATTCAAAGTACCGTATATTGATCGTATTATCACACTCTTACACTATGACCTGGTAGCAAGTCGTGGCTTATTTTTAGCCTTGATATAATTCACAACTTTTTGCACAAGTGAACGACGATAATCAATCACCCTATCCTTGCTACTGAAGTAGAATGGTAAAACCTAACTAGATGGTACTAGAAATGTACATTTTTATGCGGGAATATTTATTATTGTGATGTAAATGTTTTTGAATCACAATTATCATTGAATTTGATGATGTAAGTTGATGAAATCTTTTTTACATTTTTTTTTCTTTGCTTTAATCGTAGCATTGAACATTATGCATTAATTTAATCAGCAGACGATTACTTACCCGTGTGTAATCGAGTTGTTATTGTGAACATGACAGCAAACAATGACGAACCATTGGACGCAGATGTTTTATGGATGAGCAGAGCTAATCAAACATAAGTAATAATTTATTGGTGGTTAAATTATTTTAATACGTATTTTATTGTCTCCACATTATCTAAAAGTTTAATGTTTTAGCTTTTTTGCACTTACTGCTGCTGACGGCAATCGATTACTCGCATGTTTATTCGTTTTGTTGACTTAATTCAAACATATATTGATTCATAAATGTGATGATCACATTAAGATAATGCACGGTAATTAGCAAATTGCAATTTGATGACAAACACGTTTTTTGCTATTTTTGATGATGAATTAATACTTCAAGGAGGATGTTTATTTAGATAGCAATTTGCACGTAGTGAGCATTCTTTGGAGACTGATTTTTTAGCTGTCTACTGATAGATATAGTGACTATTTCACTGTGCTTCGTATTGAAAGCAATGAATGATGAATGAATGTGTCGACCAGCAGCAGCGAGTTGTCTTCTTCGTCGAGTTTCGCTTTCCTGAGCTTCACTCTCGCACCAGCGAGGATATGAATTCATTACGAATTCATTTCGATGCGACCGACTATCATCTGTAAGTCGTCAGACGACCATATTTTTAACTTGGTGCCAGTCATGATTATTTGTCGAGAAATCCTATTACCACTGAAAAATGGCACGGATTCAAACAATTGGATTATGTGCGTAGCAATCAAACGTCATCAGGAATGTTGAGGACAATTTCAGATGATGCTGCGAATTTAACAATGTCTTGTGGAATTGATTTCATTTTATTGAGGTTAATATTTAATAGAATGTGGAGAATAATAGATGGTGGAAGTTTCGAAGAAAGGGAAATTACATTGGGTATTGAAAAAGGGCTGAATGGATGTCAAATACAGATCTAGACGTTTGTTCAATAGATGTTCATTCAATTTCTTCGAGCATTTCAAGTCAATTGTTATATTGTGTTGTGGAATTTATTACGAGAAGAAGTGAAAGAAGTGTTATTAAAATGATATCTAGAACATTACGAATAAATTATCTTTTCTGAAATTTAGTCTCAGATTTAAATAAATAATACTTACAATTCAAATATGGTATAGTGGGATATGAATCTAACTGATTTTAATTGAATTTCCTAAATTGGATTTGCCAGTTCTTTAGTTTTTGAACATTTTCTAATCTGATTTTGTAATTCTGGTTATTCACAACTAGTTAATGTTGAAATGATTTAAAGCAATTAGTTTCTGAGCTCTGTAAGCTCTTTGTACAAATATACGGACGTTTAAAGTCTGCCTTCGATATTTTCTCGGAGGTCTACCATATTTACACATATGCGCAAGACAATTCCCGACGAACCGAACGCGTTTGGAGCGTTTGAAACACAAGATTCCTGCATCCTTAATTGCGATTTAATGCCATTTAAGGCTCCCTCATTTCGCACCCAATAAAACATTAATACAGGTTGTCACGACAGCTAAACTCTCCCCATTTAACTACTTACCTCAAATTTAACGCATTTTCATTTCATTACATTAAATGTTTAGATTGTTCTATTATTATGTCATTGTTACCATACTATGCAATTACAACAAGATTGATTTCCTTTCTAGGTCGAAGAAGAATGAAGCCACCACCATCTCAGCTCTCCGCCTCCGCGGAATGGAATGTCATCTGTCGTTTGCCGCCCTGCTGAGCGAGCACTCCTCCGCAGTGTGATGTGGCGGTACTGCCGGCACGCTTGTTATCTCCATCAAGTCCGACCGCCGGGCCGTAGAAAATATACGAAAAATTTCAATTACACCGCATCTAACCTCACCGTTGGAAGCTGTCGTAGTCCAGGAGGCTAGATTTCTTTAGTTTACAGGCCACGCACTTCACAAAGCAGGGCTACCCCCAGTCAAAATGAGCATCACACTTGTTTCAAGCAGGCGCAATTTGGTGCTGAAGTTCGTCGTGGCGGCGCTCTTCATGTACCTGCTCATCATGTTCATCTCCAGCCGGCCGACGGCGAGCTTCATCCGTGAGCTGCAACAATCCGGGAGGAATCTCGCCGCGCTGGAGCCGCAATCTATTGTGGAGATAGTCGAGCCAGGGGAATTAAAACTACCTCCTACAGCTGAGGAAACCTCTCCGGTTTCTTCGGTCATTCAAGTGGTGCAGCAGAGCCTGAGGAAGGTCGAGGAGGAAGGTGGTGATATTAGTGAAGCTAAGGTAGACCTCCGGGACTCGGAGAATGAGAATGAGTCTGCAAAGACGGTGGATGAGGAGGAACCGAAGAAGACCGTGTTTGATTTGATAAAGGAATATACGAAATGTGTGGACAGGCCAGTGATGGCTAAAACACAGCAACGTGGTGATTATTGGGTGCTGTATAATTATGTGCGTGCCTCGCGGACGTACGGGTGTCACGAGAGCGTCACGTATACTACGCACGCGGACTATACCTTCATGGACAACCTGGTGCCGTTGATCGAGCGGTGGCGTGGCCCATTGAGCATAGCCCTGCATGCTCCCGGCACCGATTTCAGGCCGACGATGGAGTCAATCGCGCATCTGCGAGATTGCACATCGCCGCTGGTGAAGGAGTTCGTCACGTTTCACGTTTACTTCAGCACTAGACACGTGCCAAAGGAGGTGAGTGAGCAACAAATTATTCCATACCATGAATGTGTACAAAAAAGAAGTGGACATTGGGCGCCTCAATGTCGGGCTTGTTCTTGGCCAGGGGCCAATTAGTTTTGGTTATTGTTTGCTAAGATCTCACTGGATGAAA
Source organism: Diploeciton nevermanni (assembly GCA_027575565.1). NCBI lineage: Eukaryota > Metazoa > Arthropoda > Insecta > Coleoptera > Staphylinidae > Diploeciton > Diploeciton nevermanni. The sequence continues at coordinate 1,477,939 of JAODIE010000002.1, read as the reverse complement.
ATCCGCTCAAATCGAGGGAGCAGATTTTTATTCTTATAAGCAATTCATACTCTTCAGATGAAGACTATTTAAGCTGCAGGTAGGTGACTATGACCACTGTAAGTTGTAATCAAGATTAACGCACTTCTTTCAGTCCTGGTATAATTTATGTTCTCATACGATAATTTACGACCCATCAGCTTCATTTTCATCCAGGAGATTAAAGATTCAACTCCTGCTTGCGGTCGCAAACACCCTGTTTTTGTACGCCTCTCGAGCTTTATTTTTTTTAACAAAATTGCGCTGTCTGATTGCTTTGCACGACAGTCTTCGCATGATTAAAACTTTTTAGCTTGTCGTTTTTCAGTGAAGAAAAATGTTTCGTTGAGGATTTCTATGGCAATGTGGATTTAAATCAAAATGTTTTCCGGGTTGTTTGCGGCTGGTTTCGTCAAGTATTCCGTGGACCAACATCAGTTATGTCACGTACCTACGGTGGTTTTGGGTTACAGAGATAGATATTGTGGTTGAAATGATAAAAATACACTACCTACGCATCAAATACATTTTCGATTTAATGACTTGCCGTCGATAAAAGCAAAAAGCGCATTTGTAGCTTGATTTTGATTCAAGCCAGCAACTTTATCGCACATAAAACTCGCATTCTTTAACGTAACAAACATCTCGAATGCTTTCACTGTTTATGCTTCATTTATAAAAAGACTCCTTTTATATTCCACCCTAAAACAAGTAGAATACTATGGAAGCAACTATTACGATAATGATTGATGTCTGCAGTTGATAAAGAGGATTTTACGTAGTTGCGCCGTTTGATTTCTCGGATTTCAGATTGGGATCGTGGTTCTCGGCTTCGGAGCATCCGGTCTGTCTCTGGAATTAATAATTCTGTGCTACAAGGAGAGAAACCAATCTCAACAATCTTGTTTTGTGTCTAAACATGTTTCGCCATATCTTAACTTTCTCTGGCATGAGCACGCATCAAAAATCAGTAACAAAAGGGGAAGCATTTGTGATTATGAACTGTAAGGAATTTTCCGAAGTCGTTTACATATTTACTTGGGCGTGCGGTATGGGTGCGTGGTTGGGCAACGTACGAAATTAAATTAATTTGTTCGGCGCGCACGGTCGCGTTTCGAGCTTTTGTCAATTTGGTTTACATTACCACATTATTGCATATTAGAGGGCCTATTGATTTAATAATCTGCACTGCATAGCGACACGACTATGCTCGCCACACAAGGGTTGTCCGCTTTTGTTGTTAAAATCGATACAAGCCATGAGCTAGGGAGGAATTTGTATATTAGAAAATTATTCCATTAAAAGGTTCGGTTTATATTTGGATAGAATCGTGTGGTATGTGAAGTTATCTTATTTTGTTCCATTTTGCTTACTGTACGACTTGCTTCGATATAAAAGTTAATAATTTTTGAAAAAACAATTTTCCTTCTTAATAAGTAATATTATCGCAATGTGACAGTGTAATTCAGTAATAGGAAGTGCGAGGAAGGTTTAGCAGAGGGTTAGTGTCGAAAATGTTTAATTATCAACGCTTTGGCTGAATTGGCTGAATAAGATGATACACAACTTTCTATACAACAAATGTGAAAGGAATTCAGGATAGAATTAAAAAGAAAATTAGAATGTTATATATGGAAATAGATTATTATTTCTTATTTGTGTTCTTGATCATATTCTTAAAGTCAATGGTAGAAATATGAAAATGTTTAGTCACTTTTCTTTTATTACATGAAGGAAATTTAGAAATTAAATACGTTTTCACTTGGAAAAGTTCTTTGCGTAAATATTAAATGTTGTTTTATAATTTATATAAATCACATTCTTCCTCTCTATTTTCATGAAATTAATACTTCTTTTTAGTTGATGATTGATTCTTTCACACCAAATTTGATTAGATTAAACGGCATTCACTTGAATTCGAATTATTACCGACCTGCACATCATGTCTTTTTTGTCATATTCGCACGCAATGGAGGAGAGTGTATCACTCTCATTCAATTCCACTGGGATATATTGATGGAATTTGTTTGCTGATACACCATGCAGAAGCTGCAGTCAGTGACGTGGGATGGGAGATGTTATTGCATTCGGGTATTCCATGAAATTGGCTTTGGACAAAACGTGGCATACAATGTTATGACTCGTATTTCGCATCAGAGCAATCGAGGCACAGGGGTGGGATAGTCAAAGAACAATTTTATTATGAGTATCAATTTAGGGGAGATTGAATTGGGTTTAAATTAGAGGAATATTGGGAAATGAAATTGAGATTATATTATAATCAATTTTGGTTGCAGTAATATCTTATTGATTTAATTCATAGATAAGATATTATTTTTACCTTGAAAATAAAAGAAATAAATAAATTGAGTTGCAACCCAGTACTACAATATTACTATTTACATTGAATAATTGGACTATGAACGCGAAACATAGTATTAATTAAATGATTTGATTTATGAAATGTTTCCAGCGAACAAACATAAGCTTAGATTTAATTTAATTAAAATTAAAGGATGCGGTGCTCTAAATTCACAAAAATGCACTGCCATGTCGGTGTACTTCTATGTGAAAACTGTTCCATTTTTCACGTACTAAATGCCATGCGGAATGTGTGCGCACGCTGACAATAATTTTCTAATTGTCGTTAATTAATCCGCGTGCGGCTACGGTATCTGCTTGTTTTTGCGCACTCGAGAATTAATTAATGACATACTCGAGCATTCCTATATTTCAGAAGCGATAAATTAACTCGATGAACAAGGTATGTATTTGTTCGTACATTGTCGTGCTGCTGTAACTATTCCAGGTATGTACATTCGCTAGGCATATCGTTATTAAATAACGTGCGCTGGAGAAATTTGGTGAAATTAAAGTAAGCGACACGCTTGTTGATTTTCCATGGTAACTCAAATTCATTTCATGTAAATTGCGACTTTATTGATCGGGTGGGATATTAGTTTCTTTAATGGTAATACAATTTAATTGAGTATATGTTTTCGTGCAAAAAGAAAGTAATTAAACTGAAATAAAGCAGTCTTTTAAATTGGTTTAATAAACAGGCGAAGTATTTTCTTAAATTGAGTGACAATTGAATTGCAACAATGAAAGGATAACGCATTTGAAAAGTTTGAAAGTTTACAATGCCTGAAAGGCTAAATCTCAACGAGAAAAAAGTTTGATTTGAACAACGAGGTACCAAATAGTCGATTTTCATATTAACAACGTGTTTCTTTAAATAACAAAGAAAATGTGATTTATTTGATGAATATTTTTTACTTCAACTAGAATCTTTATTGTAATACAAAGTTAATCTAGTTGTACTAGTAATTTAATCTCGATTAAATTTGAAGAAGAATATCAAATTGGATTGGAATTTTTCTGTTTATAGAAAATTGCTTGTTCAAAGAGACACGCGGAGCGTTTGTAAAGTATTCCAATCAAGTGCAATTTATGTGGCTCGCAACAAAGAAAAAAGATTATGACGCGCAACGATGAGGAAGTTGGAAGTAGTCGAGATTAGTCTTCGCAAAGAGCCCTGGGTCGTTAAAGTCGGGACAAGTCGCCGAAAGTGATAAATGCGATTATCTTTAGGGACTTCAAACGCTTCAGCACGACATTGGCAGTTAACAGTTTTGCGCGCGGTAATTTTCCTAGTTTTACATCAGGCCATTCCAATTACAATAAAACATTTCAAACATTTTCTTATCTACTTAGTGTCACACTAAAATACGACCGTAACTGCAATGTACAACATTGATTTGACGCAGGGCATATGCTTTTAGTGTCTCGAATCTCATGCAGTCTTATCATCAATTTTTAGCACAATTTGCTCCAATTTAATGCAGTGTGGATTTTTAATTTATTGCTACATTTTTAATCTCACTCGCTTTAAATATCAAGCATTTTATGGTCATTGAAACCTGAGGTATTTCAGCACGGTGAAATTACTCCCGATTTAGGTTTACAGTTAACGTGGTTTCACCCACACACTGTATTTATAAACAGGCGCAAGCAAATCCTTTCACTTGCCTTCCGCTCTCAAATGGAGCCGTTAAGCCGACTATTATTAATCAATTTACATAATGCAATACTCGTGCGCAAATCAATCCGGCGTCAACTCAAATCGTGTTGGAAACAAAAGTAAAACAAGCTGAAACAAGATTTCTGTTTACCGCGCCGTAGGCAACACAAATTGCATGTACGATGGAGCTTGGAGTGCGATTTATCTGATTCGTTAATTATTTAGTCTTTTTCATTAGAGTGTTATTAGAATAGTGCGTACTAATGGTTCAAACTGGAAGCTGCAGAAGCTCATAATTCCTGCGGGCGCCACGGCGTGTACTCGTCAATCCGATTAATGAGCACATTTATAATTTTCATTAACCTGTTACACCGGTGCGCTTTGTAATCGCCCTTGAAATATGAGCGGATGACGCGTGCTGTTGGTGTGAGAAGTACCCAGGACACTGAAGAAGTAATGTAAATAATAATCTGTAGCTTTAAATCTAAAACATGCGTACATTTGTTGGTTTTACTTTTCTTGTTTGCCGTCACTGTAGTTAACTGCTTTCTTCAATAAATTATCATCCCGCTAGATATTCAAGATGCAATTTGAATATTTAAATTATATCCAAGCAGAGACATCAACAACAGTCTCTCTCATTTAAATTTATAATATTGGTGGAGCAAATGATTGGACATTGATTCGAATAGCATTGGACTGAATTGAATTAATTCCAATTGGAGCGTTCAATTTGCTTGAAATCGAAGATCGTAATAATTTATTCTGAAAGCATGTTTATTCAATTAGTGGAGAGATGCTAAATTGCGACTGGTGGAACTTGTTAAAAACCTCACTTAGCAATTGAAGGCAGAAACAAATCGAGTCGTGGTGGAGCTTATTGAATTTTGCCGCTGCTTGAAAAAGTTGCTGCTTGTCAACTGTAAACTTTCTCGCTATCTCTTAGCACTTTTTAGCGGAATTACTGGCTTGGCTATAAAAAAGACTGTCGACGCATTTGTTTGTAATCCTATTGGGACAATTAAATTTGCTATAGTTGCAGCTTGATTTATGTAGAAACACAGCTTGATTCAACGTAGTTTATCACCCAATAAAGTTGCTTTTGTTGAGTTGTTTTAGAGTGATTAGTTTCATTCATTTTATCACGTTTTAAGCATTTATATGGGTCTTGCTTTATATTGAATGGAAGGAAACTTGTCCATCTTTTCGAGCTTACGTTATAAATCAAAACTATAAGGATATTTTCTCGTAGCTTAAATATGAAGTTATTATTCATTTCACACAGTAAAATATCAGCCTGTAATGATTTATTCTGTGTAGTTGACGTACTGATGTTAGTTACCCATTTATGGTGGTTCCTAAATTTAATGAAATTTATTTACATCATAAACACGTTTGTTTTCAATCGAAGCAAATTTAAACCGAGTTTTAGTACTTAATAAACCTCCGCCAACGAGGACGTAAAAGATAATAACGTTCAATTCGATAGAGAGCGAACAAGTAAGAATAATCTATATCGTTGCATATTGCATCGCGCTTCTCGCCTCAAGCCGAGCTCTTCCATAAAATATCTCCGTAATGTGCAACAGTTCACAGATGCATCGCGATGCGTCGACGCGGCGTTTGCGCAAAAGTTGCATCACCAGGCGGTTTATAATTCAAAAGCTCGTAGACGAGATGCAGCTTGGCTTAGGATAGACGTGGAACATCATTTGTGGCTAGGAATATCACGAACACATTCCATGCGCATTATTGATTAAATTTTCACCACTCTAATCTCGTGAGCCATCAACGCACGACGAAACTTGTTGCAAACTTGTTCAAATTACGCGCATGTTGAGAAGCATTTTAGCTGCGTTATCTTGTTTGTTATACATGGCTATTCAGTAGCACATCATTTATTAACTGGTGCTTTCGTTGTCAATTCCAGGTGCCCAGGCATAATAAAGTGTTCACCGAGCCATTCAACTGCTCGCTGACGCCGCCGTATATGAACGCGTCCACCGACCAGATGTACAAGACCCAGAAGAAGCTTTTGTACCCCGTTAATGTAGGCCGCAATGTCGCTAGGGAGATGGCACTCACGCATTACATCTTAGCCTCGGATATCGAGCTTTATCCGACGCCGAATATTATCGAACAGTTCCTGATAATGATCGCAGACAATGCGCCGCCATTGCGCAGTGTCAAGCCGAAGGTGTTCCCGCTGAATCTGTTTGAAATTGCTGCGAATCAGCAACTTCCAGAGAACAAGAGCACGTTGAAGGAGATGATTGCCGGTGGGACAGCAGTGCCTTTTCACAAGAAACTCTGCTCGGCATGCCACAGCATCCCGATGGGTAAAGAGTGGATGGTGGCGAACGTAACACAGGGTCTGCATGTTTTCCACGTGGGAAAACGCATGGGGAAGTTTGTACACTGGGAGCCCATCTTCATTGGCACACATGCTGAGCCGTTGTACGACGAGCGCTTGAGCTGGGAGGGCAAGAGTGATAAAATGACTCAGGTATGGTAGCTAAACGTTGGAATTGCAAACTTTTTCTATAAAAGCGGAAAATTGAGTTTGATACAATGCGTAGGTTATATTTCTCCGTACTTTGATTGAAAATTTCCTTCTTGGTGGCAGCTTTGATCATTTTTTCTTGCTCTTCTTTGTGCAATAGGTTAGTAGTTCCTAGTTTTCACCTAACTAGAAAATAAGGTTCCACAGGGACGCCATTGTCAATCTAACAATGAAGATTTATTTTTATTTGTGTACCCGGAATGTCTCCTTTGCACAGCGGTTCATTTTGCGGTGACGGCGCCGGGTAAATGAAGAACTAGGGCAGTAAATGTCAGTGAAATATCACCACGGTTCAATACGAACAAGACAATTAACTTGCCTATCTTGTGAGCACTTCTCTTTCTTCCTATCGCTCGTGGCAATTAAACGTAGCTTGTCTTCGACGGAACAAAATACTGGGGCACATAAATTGAGTCCATAACAAACAAGAACGTTGGGGGATAATTCGTCCATTTGATGACGCGGAGGATTAATTGTTATTGAAACTACTTGTCAGTGCAAGTCGAATTGATAAGATTTACTACTGCATAAATAATTTTCCAGGTAGGAGGGATGTAAACATGGAATTTGCATTCCTTTATTGTCTGCGTTACGCATTTCAAAGTTCGATTATGAAGCGGGCTATATTCTGCGCATTGCTGGAGGCCCGTCACTGTTATCGAAAAAACAAGTTTGAAACTTCATTCGGACTAATGATGCGAGTTATCATTAAATTTTAGGCAGTCGCTTGAGGCACATTGTTTACAAACCAGCGAAACCGTTCAATTAAATTAGACTTGCTTGTTAGTTTTGCGACAAATACTATGTTCGATTCGCATACAAATGTTTAATGGAAGTTTTCTTTCTTTTCAGGGCTATGCACTCTGCGTATTGGACTATGAGTTCCTGATCCTAGACAATGCGTTTCTAGTCCACAAACCGGGTATTAAAATCTTCAAAAAAGACCCCAAGCGTGCGGCACTTGCAACTAAAACAAACCAACTCATCAGGAAGATCATCTTCCCCGAGTTGAAGGTCATTTATGGCGTGAAAAAAGGCTGTACTGTTTAAGTAATATCTAGTTTCGTCATCAACTCGCAAAAGACAACAGAGTGGTTGATTGTAAATATTTGCAGGAAAGAGAAACTTTTGCTTTAAAGTATCTGTAAAAAAAAACAAAGATATTTTAACTTGCTAATATTTTCATTGTCTTAGTTCATAATGTGATTAGTTCTTAGTTTAGTTATAAATTTCAATTCAACTACACATCGTTTGCTCAAAGCCATAGCTATTTATTTTTATTTTGTACATAACTGGAAGCGGTTAATGCGGCACGCTCAATCACTATGATCACATCACTTTTGATTCATCACTTTTATTTAATTCGTGTGCAATGTTAAAACAGTGTGTTTCGTGCGCATGTAACCGGTATTGGTTTAAAATGCACGCTTGACAATCAATTGTTTTCAATTTATTGAAACAAATCATAATCGGTGTTGATTAAATGGAGAATCCTGAAATGGTCACGTATTGTTAACACTTAATTACATCGGTTTTTCTTGAACTACAGGTTTGTTGGGACGGTGGTAGAGATTATCTCACAACTGATTGTGTTTTGTTTCATTTGTACGAATGTGGTGCAGATTTTCATCTCGGTGGAAAGCAACCAGTTGGTCGCTATTTGTAGACCACGCCTGCATTACAGGTGCGCAAATAATTGATGTGGTGGGAAAACTTTAATTCTATACTGCATTTTAAATTACAACGACCTAGGACGTAATTACGCGTGTAAATTATGCATCGGCGAATGTCCGAACGCTTGTGATACTTGTATAAATAGCGTGAACTGCGGCAGGGACAATTTTACACATGTCAGGTTCTGAAAGCTGCTAGGAACACGACCTGGGACGGTACTGAACAGGAACGGAAGCATCCGTAGTGCAAACTTTATCGGCGAACTAGAATGAATTAGTTCCAAGGCTATGCACGATAATTTGGCTTTCAGACACAGTGTGTCGAAAGTTCTGGTCGAAAAAGTTCACATTGTACAATATTATATTACACTAATATTTCAGTCATTTCGTATAATAATTGAACATTTATGTTGTATACACCGTTGTTGTTGATTTTCACAAGTCTTCGAACAGTTATTATAACAACCTAACATTATTCATTTGTGATTACACTTTCGCTGTTACTCTCAAGTTGGACTTATGTAGAAATATTTGTGTATCCAGTTAACACCGTAGAAATTTGTTTAATCATTGATGTGCCTTATTCTCGTGGTGATTTATAGTGTTATTGCAAAAGCGACGAAATGTCGATCATGTGTGTGAATGAAGCAAAAGTAAACATCATTTCATCTACCTTTATCATTAATATCATGGCTTAAATCATACGAGAACCAACCTCGGCTACTACTTTTAAAATTCCCAAGTAAATTGAACTCAGCGTTTGTCTAATGTTTAAAGTTATGAGACGAGGTATAATTTGTAACAGAGCAAACTATATGATGAAACAGGATGTAAGTTGATGAGATACGCAAAATATGAGAGTATATTAATTTTTGTACGGCTATACATACCTAAAATGTATTAAACATAAAAGTTCGATATTTTAAATTTTATGTAAAGTGAAGCTATGCGATTGGGGCGCAACATTTTATAAGAGTGGAGAGAAGCTACGTCATTTGTATGCCAATTGCCAAAAATAGATGCATTACTTTGACTGTTGTATGGTTTACTTTGCGAGAAGTGCGAAATAAATGCGTTGGATAATGTCATTTTGTAAATAGCATAGATTATTTATTAATCTGTATTAATGTAGATTTCATTTACATCGTCACCTAATCTTTCTACGCGATATTTGGCTATTATCTGTATTGTTTATCAATAATGGGAGGATAATAATGGGACGATTTTTACAACAATGGCGATTGTTCAACGAAATATTTTTAGGTTTAATGTGAGTGTGGATAATGAAATTGGTTTAATTACCTAATAACTTTAGGGAACGGAGGATAATATTGAATATTTGAAACAAGTTTAGTGTTGAACTAATAAGTAATGATTGACTCATCTTTTACATCAATAAATCAACACTGAAATTACTTGATTTCCAGCAATTTAATGTTGCCTTACTTATAAAATCAACCTATACGATGACAAAATCGATGCATTACTTAACTTAGTTATGATTTAATCAGTATAAATTGAATTAAAATCGATACTAAACAATTTAAAATGACGCGCAAAACAGAACACACAGAACACATAGATGAAAAACTTCCCACAGTAATTGACAATTCAATGCCCTAAATCTACATTTCTCTAATTGCATTCTGTCCATAGTCAATCATATGCCAGCTGCACACTATATTTATGTCCCTTTTATTGAAAATAGCGTCTACTGCACAGTTAACCTATTCTTCGTCCTCAGCCACCCCATGGCAACAATATTTGCCTAGGCGGTATTTGTCGATTTGTTTGTTTGCATTGCGATCTGAATCCACGTGGAACCGAATACACGCAATGTTTTGAAAGACCCATTGGAACATATTGTAGCATTTCAATATTCAATTCCATTTGTTTACTGCTTGCAGACTACAGCCCTAGTGTGTGACAGAAAAAAGAGGGTGGCAAACCAGGTCGACGCATCTCATGTGGGAAGTAAATTCGCCATGTCCGGCTGTTTTCATATTTTATGACTGAGCATACAAAACGCAATCGCTTCCCGGAAGAATTAAACATATAAACAAATGCGGAATGTGACTTTTCTCTTTACCGAAAGTCGAGGGGTGGAAGGGAGAAGAAATGCGCTTAAGAGAGAAGATCTAAGTATTTTTAGATGGAAACATTTGAGATGTCAATGTTTTTTCCCATTTGTCTTCCGTGTTTGACTGGCACGCTTTTTCAAAGTGAAAAGTAAGCCAAAATCCATCCACACGTGCGTGTAAAATCATCCGCAACCATCTACAAGTTGAAAATGCCAATACACAAAGCAACAAAATGCCGACAGGCATTCAAATTGCATAAGTTAGTAACCAAGTCGTGTTCTTCGCTCCGCCGGCATCATTTTCGATCAATTTGAGCAGCAACTCAGATGCAAATAACACATTGTCTTCGCCATCATTAACATTCGGCATCTCAAAGATCGTATTCTCCCCTGCAGCTATTCTTAGCAGGGAGTCGTGACAAACTGCAGAAATTCGTCAGAACTTTAGGTTCCTTGCTATAGCGAAATGCAAGCGGTTTATCTTTGTGTGTCACACCATCTGACATAATACCATGTCTATGAATTTGTGAAGTCGTCCTTGGAATTAATCCTCGCTGGATTCATCGATTCACCGGATTCTCAATCAGATATATGACGCTGGGATTCATCGCGAAGACGCTCATTCGCGCTCCACGCGCCTTGAAACAATTGAGACGCAAACAAATAAAGGTGCTGCATCTGTTTTCAAGAACTACATCATTCCAACATGAGAAAACTACGTGTTTCAATTACCTTCGCCACTCTAATTACTATTTGTAAGTACGTCTACCATTCAATTCATTTGACTAAAACGCTATTAGAGTGCAACTTTAAGCCTAACAATAGAACAAAACATCATAAAAACAGCTTAACATATACAACTAGACAAAACACGCTGGAGTAAATGAGTTGGAATAACTAGACTTCAAACCAACGCAAACCTAATTAACTTGCCTGACGTTTAATTTGCAATCATAAATTAATTGCCAAAGCAATGTGCTTGGTAATTAAAACAAAGTAAATTTCAATTCAAGCATTATTTGTCTAGGTAATGAGTTAATCATAGTTGTTTGCATTCACAATGTTTATTCAACCTAAAGCCATACAATTGACAATCAGTAATTAAGAGATGCATTCAATTTAGGTCAATTACAATGTTAATGATAATTTACCACATTTCTAAAGCAACTATCCAAAACAGTAAATGTGTATGCTATTTTAAAAGAATTCTTAAATGTTTTTAGACATTGATTATTTATATGAGAAAACTTCTTTATTTTATTTTTTTTGTGAAGCACTCAACTAGTGTGAATTTAGTAACTAAGGTCCTGTCTTTTATTAGACAAGTCTCGAAAATGTCAAGGCGTAACATTTCCAATCGATTCGACTTGTTAACAACACGAAGATGAAGATGTTACTTTGTGTCCGCTAGTGAAAGTGTGTCCTTTATTGTTATAGAAGAATATTCCACGGAGATTTTTGTTTACACCAAAAAAAACTGGTATTTTAATTGTTTCACATCATTATTCAATTAACATTTTGATAAAGCGTCCAAGATATCATAATTGTCAAGGTTCAGATATATTTAGTACTATAATATAAGATCCCAACATCTATATTGAAACAATAGCTATCGACTATTAGCAAGATTGAATTGTGTTTGCTCGTCATAGCAATTATTTGTATTAATTTATAGCGTTGTGTCAGCGATTTGGAGGCAACCAACAGAACTACAACAGTAATTATAATAATGCTCCAGTGGCACCTTCCAGGGGTAGTGTGCCTTGTCCTCAACAAAATGGTACCTTCCCAACCGGAGGTTGTGATGGGTAATATCAATGAATTGGGAGTAACAAGAATTGGGATTGTTTTATTAATGATTGTAGGTACATCGAGTGTAAAAATGGGGTGGGGGAAGAAAAACTCTGTCCAGATGGTTTACTTTTCAACCCTAATGGGGGTTATCCATGTCAATATCCAATTGATGTTGATTGTACAGGACGCACTTCAACACGTAAGCACCTAATAGATTTATAATTGGGATTAATTACGCATGCGTCAATTTGAGTTTCCCGCTCGCATTTCACATTATATAATTTTTAGACTTTTTTCATATCTCTAACTAGAATGAATTTAGCATAGTCTCTTCCAGTAAGTCCTGCATATTATCTTTGTTTGTTTTTAGAAGCTGCCCAACCAACTGAAGACTGTCCTCATCAATACGGCTACTACAAATTGGGAGATGCTGCAAACTGCGGCAAATTCCTGAACTGCGCTGCTGGCCGTGGTTACACTTTCGACTGTCCTGAGGGATTAGCTTTCAATGAGGCTACTTACAGATGCGACTGGCCTGACCAAGTATCTGATTGTGATGCTTCCGCCTACCTGGGTTTCTCCTGCCCACCGCCAGCTAAAGGATTCTTCGGCTTCGGCGAAGAATATCGTTTCTTCAGGTCTCCTTCGAATTGCCAACGTTATTTTGTTTGCATTGAAGGCAATCCAAGACTTTACAACTGTGGCGAAGGGCAAGCTTTTAATGAACTTACAAATACGTGTGATGGGGCTGAAAATGTTACTGGTTGTGCGCCGAGTTACAACCCAAATTTTGATTCCAAACAGCAACAACAACAGTTTAGAGGTTAAAAAAAGAATTTTGAAAATCTGGATGCTGTAAATATATTCAAAATAATAATGCGGATATTTCAAAGATTAAAAAAAGATTCGTTTATTCGTTCAAAATTTAAACATAAAATATTTGAAGACGTTGTGCGAGTGAGTATGAGAGGGCGCTAGAAGTACTTGAACAAACTTGCGTTGTGCGTTTGTGACCGTTGTTGTCAGTTATAAAAAAATGAATGCTGTGATTGATAAGATTTATTACAATTTGCCAAAAGTGTGAAATGTGAACTTAGAACTTTTTCAATATTAGGGATACAATTAGAGTGGTGTTTACCCACCGGCGTTTAATGCTCCTCCACAGGTGATTGGTAAGTAATTTACTTTTTTTCGTTTTCGTGTTACCGGTTTTTTCGTACTTGATGATTCTAACCACTAAATACTTTTCCCGTCGTACCTTCCGCAACTTCTCCAAATTCTAACTGCAATTATAGTATTATATACTACTTTTCATCAAATATTTAATCAATTCATCTTTAATTATGTTGGTAAAGTGGTTTCCTTATCAACATTGTTAGTACATCATTCTTTGCGGAATTTGTTCAAATGCCAGAGATGAAACACCTACATGTATGTGTGTCGACGCGAGGCATATGTAGTGTGCCGCAAAAGGGGGCCACGCGCAAGCCTGACGTCGACGACCCCGTCGACCGGTGTTTGCCATCCGCTGGTTTTCAGCCTTCGCGCCGCACAGTTCGAGTGCATTCCGTTTGTTGCAAAGACGGCGCCCCTTTTACATCATCTCACTGTACAACGCAAATTTAACTAGGTAAACGAAGCTTATTACACTGATTTGCAAGCAAATCCAAATCGCACACGCCGAATTAATCGTAGCACTATTGCAAACATTTGGTGTACGTTGCCGTGGGCGAATGGTGATTTTCAATTGACGTACCGTCATAATTTACTTCCCGTACACACCTGGATAACGGCTGGCCGGCTATAGAGCAATTGCGACGATTTCCTAGTGCTGGAACATGAGCGGCGTCGAAGAATGGGCGAGTTACACAACAATTTGCCGTCTGTGCATGCAACGCGATGGCTATATGCTTGGAATCTTCAACCATATTCAAGGAAAGGATCGGAGCATTTATAAGAAAATCATGGACTGCACAGCGTTGGAGGTAAATTTTAATATCGTTGCTAAATACATTTTCAAATTGCACTGGAAACTAGTTTATATTTGACGGCTCATTGCGTTTATTTATATTTAACCTTAAAAATCAACAGTGGGCGCAAACATAACATAGGCAACTCTATATGCTTAGGATTCAAACTCACAAGGTGTAACTATTTTCAGATAACGTCTGGAGATGGTCTACCTAATTCTATATGTCATCGTTGCCTTTACAAGATTGAATTTTGCTTAGAATTCAGGCAGCAATGTTTTGTATCAGATGCAACCCTTCGACAAATTACCAGTTTTTCTAAAACTGTACAAACAACTCAAACCATCGCTGAAAACAACGTTGTAATGGTGGTAGATCCAAACACAATGGATTATGAATCGGACTGTGAATCTGAAGCTGGTAATCCGCCAACATCTGTTTCTCTAGCAGTAGAACACCCTTCTAGTGACCTGGAGACGGTGGACGCCGTCGATACATATGAGTATAAAAACGTGCACATGTGCCAATACTGTGATAGAGCCTTTCGGGACAAGACTGAATGCGCACGTCATGAGACTGAAGACCATGATCCTGATACACCCTATCGCTGTTCAGTCTGCGAGCAACGCTACGTGGATCGCCACGCGTACTCCAGCCACTTGAAGATGGCCCATTTGAACGACAAACCCTACACGTGTCCTGAGTGCGAACGTAGCTTTGCACGGCGATCAGATTTGCGTAAACACACGATTGTTCACACCGGCATCAAACCTTATACTTGCCCCATTTGCTTCAAGAGCTTCTCTCGGAACACAAATCTTTCCAAGCATATCCGTATTCATAAGGGGCAGAAACCTTTCCTGTGTCACGCATGTCCTCAGTCATTTATGTCGAAGTTAGAGCTTACCAAGCATGCTGGTTTGCATGTTGGCGTGAAGCCATTCAAATGCGACATGTGTGACATGAGCTTCGTGAGGAAAGACAAATTGGTGCGCCATCAAAAGCGACATTTGCCACAAGAAAACAGTAAAGATGCAATGTTAGAGCTGCAAACATTACGGGAGAATTTTATGAGTGCGTATGGGATGCCAGATTACGCGTTATCACAGGATAGTAATGATAATCATATTGAACCTGCTCCTCTAGAAATCCAACCCAAAGAGGAGAAAGAAGACTGGCCTAGTACTGAGAATATGGTGATTAACATTGATCCTTTCTCCAATGATCACGCGATGGAACCTTTGAGTGTAGAACCTGACATACACAACACCAGCGCCGATTCAGACCTGAACACTTCTAATTTATCAAGTCCGGAGAAAACAAATGATGATGCTACAGGCTATTATCCTAGTGTCCCAGAACATATTGCTGGTAGTGCAGGAGATAATTATTCAAGTACGGAAGTTGAGGATAGTGAGAAGACATTGAGGTATCCATGCATGCTGTGTAATAAAAAATTCCGGAGTACGGACAGTTTAAACATTCATATGGGACTTCATAATGGTGAACGACCTTTTGGATGTAACATTTGTGGGAAAGCCTTTTTAAGGAAACGGGAATTAGATAGACATTGCGCTACTCATACAGGTATTAAACAATTCGAATGTACTAGGTGTGATAAAAGATTTAGCAGGAAGGATAAACTTCTAAGACACAGTAGGATTCATGAAATGAACAAAGAACAGTGTCCAATTTGTCGGGCGACGTTCAATCGGAAAGATGGATTGGCACAACACATGAAGACACATAACAATGAAGAGGAGGGTTGTTAGGAAGATCCTCAAAACCAACAATTATGAAATTATCATTGAATTTATTTAAAACATTACTTGCGTTAAACCTTAATCATAAAATCGTTACAGTTTTTATAACAAACAACTTATTAGTGCTTCCTATAAGTAATACGATAAGCTGGATATGCAGTGAAGTCTTCATACTTAACAAATACCTTTCCATCAGTGCTCCTGGTAGTATCATAATCATCATCAGGTATATCCAACCCCTGATTTCCAATCATGACATTCCTTTGCAGCATATAGCACATTAACATGCAGTCAACATGATTATCAGACTGCGTAAACTTCGCTGCAAAGTCGGAATATGGGGAGAAGGAAACTCCATGACCCCATTTATCCCCTCTCTTTTCTCCTGCACGTTTCCAGTCGAAGCCATGGGTGATTATCTTGTTGGTTACTTCACGATTTGTTGCATGAAACATAGGTTTGGTGTGCACTTGTATTTTTGGTCGCATACCTATCAAGTCTAGACGCTTTAGGACGAATCCTGCCATCAAGTGAGGATTCTCGATACGTTCAATGTTGTATATATCGAAACGGACTTTCTTCGCGAAAGTTTGACCACGGAATAGTCTTGCGATATCCTGAAATTCCTCTGATTTGGCTTGCAACTTCATTGTTCGTCTGGCATCAAGTGAAATCCAGATGGAAGTCTCAGGAGCATGTCTTATTATTTTAGAAATAATCTCCGGAATGTCTTCTAATTCTTCGCATGTTTTGATGTCGTGATATTGGCGACGCAGTTTGCGTTTACTAACCACCGCCATTAGGTTCAATTAAGGGAGAACCAGAAATTAAATGATATACTCTTATAACTTATTTGCGATCGCCGCGATCTGACGTAGTTTCTCGACTATTCTAGTTGCACAGTTGCCGCACTCCGGTTGTAAATTGCACAGGATTAGCTTGTGCACCGATATAAATGAATTAATAACTCTGAGTGTGCAGTGCCATTATCGTATAATAAAAAAAAGAAGGTAGAATCTACAAAGCAATTCACTACTTACCTGCTGAATTTCATGTTGCACCACGAATTTTTCAACATTTCATGGTGAAAAACCTGGTGTTGTGGTTTTTAAAATCGCTTCTTGGAAAGCTCAAGCTGCAGAAAACTGTGCGAACTACTACCGCTGGTAATCGCAATCAGATGGCATTAACTGAGATGATGCAAACAATTGTTTTGCAAATTTTGCAGGATCATGTTGTGTGGATAAATGGTATTGGTTAGGTCTGAAGTGAATCTATTTTTAAAAGTGATAGAAGTAAACTTCTTCTATTCAGAAGTTCCGAAAACCGAGCTGAAAGCGATAAAACTTTTGCGCTGATAAGTTGCCTACGTTGGACTATATTTCAAATAAATGATATTAAATTGTAAATTACTCATTATGCAGTTAGAAATGTTGAATAACTAATTATAAAAATAATAATGTAAGAATTTTAACATACGTTTTATTATCAATTAATCGAGTTAATTCGTTCTGAAATTTATGAATGGACTAAATCAATGTACCTTCACCCACGCATTGCCATGACGATGATACTCGCGCGTGGAGGCGGCAAATCCACCAGCACATCTCGACCTTCTCGAAAATGCTAACACCTACAATGTTCCTTTCACTTAGCTTTGGTAACACGTTAAGTTCCAGCAATTTAATTCTAGTCTACTCGCGAATTCTAGCTAAGCACCGTGATTGTCGCCGATTGTTGGCGGCAGTCAGTCAGAGTAGCAAAGTGGCAGTGTCAAGTGCGCACTCAACGTGTGTCGGCGGTGTCCTGCCGGAGTCATATCATATCAGTTGTACGGTAGCGGTGGTGCGAGGACAACGTGCGATCGCAATGAGCATTATCGTCCTGCGAGAAATAGCAAAGTGTCATTGTGATCACTGATATAATCTGATGAGTTTGGGAGGCACCGACCGATACCAACGTCTTTCTACATTTATTTTACTCTTTCATATTACAATCATCTTAAAAAGGAACTAAATTATTCGGAGACGTAAATTTGTTTGAAAAGTTTTTGATTGGAATTTGCGACGTGAAATTCATGTGAATTTATTCGATGAGGTAAGCTAATATATTTGCAATGTTTGTATAACTTAAATTAGTCATTGAATTCCCCAACATCATGATTTTGTAAACAAAGGTATTATGTTTCAAAGATTTATTGACGCTGATTGGTTAGCACCAATCGTAACAAATTAATTTGCTATTGGATTGAACTGTCGAAGTTTGAAAAGAGGAAATTATTTTATGCGCTTTATGCGCCATTTAATGCATATTAAGGCATATTTGTTACGTGCCACTATTTATTCTAATATGGGTTATTGAGTCACAAGTCATACGATTCAAAGTTTGTAATTATTAACTCTTCCTGATAAGCTATTGTTAACATGTTCATATCATTGTAGGCAAGTCCAACTGATCATGAACATAATAAAGATGATCACATCATACATCAGACCATCGTTCATCGTTTATTTAGGAATGCACTTTCTTTAAAGGAGGATATTCAGGAAATTTTACCCATATATTTTAAAAGTAGTATATAAAATATTTTGATTAGAGACATATTTTATTGAGTTAAATAGTAGTAAGGGCGTATATTATATTTAAATTTCACCTTTTGTTCTTTAGAAAATTATTAGCATATTCTTAATTTCTTATGAATATAATTACTTTTGCAATTATATTAAAAAAAAGTTATAAATCACTAAATTATTATATGCAAACAGTAAAAAATGGCGAGTTAAATTTATTTTACTGTATTAACATAATATACGTTGCAATAGCAAGCTAGTTGCCAAGTGTTTGCATTTTTGTGGTCCAATATTCAATTTATCGATGATTTTGCTCATTTAATGCAAAAGATAACGATTTAGAGTATCGTTGAGTGTGGTTACGAAAGGTTACTTACAAAAATTTACTTAATAGAACGTTTTCGGCATGTTGTTTTCTTCAGTATTTTTCATTATAACAATTTGTCCTCTGTTCACTGTGCAACAGCAAATTTCCGATTGATTGATATGAAATTAAGAAATTAACTAATTTTGATGTGCTGGACGGTTTTGGATTAATTTTCGTGGAAACCTTGTTCTTGTTGTTATTTTGATTTTAGTTTTTTGTTCCTATTTTGCTTATGACTTCATAGAATGTCACGTTTATATGTGTACTTAGACACGAGTTTAAACATTGCGAATTCAAAAAATTTATCTCAAAAACTAAATGCGACAAGATAATAAGAAATATAGTGTGGTATTGATAAATCATACTGAGTCAAGTAAACATACCTTCATTATATTCGAAATGTATATTTATTTGAAATATTCGTTCATAACAGCGTCTGCACTTTTTCACAAAAATTCAATTTGATAACTTATAACTATGTAACTATTAAAGATAAACAAACTACGTTTTTACACATTTGTTCAGACTTAACTAGCATGTTGTTTTTAATATTTTAATAATAAGTTTAATTGTGGTTATGGAAGTTATGCAAAAAAAATAAAATCGAAATTTTCTGAAAAACGGAGGCTTTTACAAAAATTTAGCTAAAGCCATTTCAGCACATCAAAATTAGTCAAGTGACATTGCAGAAATAACTATGAAATTTGTTGGCTAGCTTTATTTATTGTTGTAATATTAAATTATTAGTTTTCTTTACGTTTTGGATGGACATTTGTAGTAAAAAAATTATAATTTATTTTCATGCGCAATCAAGGAAAACCGTAACTGTGATACAAAAAAACCCCATAATTTTCTGTTATTTTCTAATTTTCTACTCACAATTGCTCGACTATTTTCTCAGTCTACTTGCGTTCAAACAATAGGAAACTAATGTGAACATAAATTTTTACGTTTTGTTTATTTAACAATTTTAGGCGAATTATCTTTAAGCAATCATAATCATAAATTATTCAATTACCATAAATAAATGATACATTGTTTGTATTATTGCAAATGACCGTGGAAGATAATAAAGTGTGGATATATTAGATATAAACACCAAAAACAAATGACAACATCCACCTTAGATTTAGGATTAAAGTAAGTTACACTGTTTTATTCATGACGCTTGTGGCGCTTGTAAGTTGAGTGCTTTGTGTGCGTTGCACATGACATGTATGTGCGATGAATGTTGGTTTGCGCGTTTGTTAAAATTCCGGAATTCTGGTTGACGGTTTTGGTTTTAGGGCGCGAAAACCGGGGATGAGGGTGGTTCTAGTGTGTGGTTAATATTTACATTCTTAATATAGAGGAAGAGGGTTAATAATTAATTAGTTATAATTTCTATGCAATGGAGAACGTAATATAGAAATGATATTGACTAAAACTAATTACACTAGAGAAAATGTAGAATGGTTACTATTTTCTATTTATCTATCTAACTTGAAGAGTAAATTATGCTTTTAAAAATTGAAATTCACTGTGTTAAATTAGAAATTAAAACTGACAACGAAAACATTTTTGTGATGTCAAACTAGATAAACATAGAATTTGAATTATCAGTTTAATTATGTCTGCAACTTACACATTACTAGATATTGGACTTTGATTGACGATTGACATACAACAATGCGCAATTTAATCGTAAATGAACATCAACTCAAAAATATCGTTGTTAATTATTGACTCACTGCTATATGACTTGTATTCTTATCATGATAGTAATTCTTTTATGTATTTTTTACCACGTTTATAATGACATAAATTCTTTCTATTCGGATGATATACTTTTTATATCTATCACGCAGTTCATATTCATTTACATTTACCAGCATGCATTATTTTCGTGATTCAAATTTGCTTCAACTTCCACTGGACTTTCCACTGGCTTTGCGTTACATCCAGCACTTTATTTAACGCACTTTTTAGTGCTACAATAAAATGGTTTATGGTATAATTTGGTGTAACTTGATTTGTTGCATCATTTTATATGTGTGTATTTGTCGATTACGGATGGGTGTTTGAACTGATTGAACATATTGAAGTTGCAAAGGCATCAAAGTACAAATGCACTTGGTATTTGTACTTTGGTATTCATTGTGATTTATATTTAATGCATTGCCTGTTTTTTATTTAACACTACGCTATATGGTGGTTACGTTTGTTACTTCTGGAATAACAATGTACTCGTATCCTTTAATACTGAGATGTAATGTGCAACAATTTTTGGGGAAGAGACTAATGGCTTATTGACCAAGGCATGCAACTAAATTCGAATTTCAGTATTGCGTATGTAATATTCTTATTAGAATACTGCGTCGTAGTTTCAACGAAAAGTTTGTTGTCAAAGTTATCACTTTTCTTCCTTCTTTATTACAAATGATTATATCTTATGTCAATTTGATATATTAACTCCTAAAAATACCTATGTAACTGATTGATTCCATTTGTGCGTTGTTGTGATAAAATCAATTGAGGCATTGAGAAATACTGTGTACACCAATAGATTCAAGAGGGGATATATACATATAAATGTAATCCTTTCAGAGGGCCCTATTAATCCCTTTATTTTACATATAAATACACAACAATTTGATTTATCAAACCAGTATGGTAATGATTATCATCATTACATATTGCAGTTGTATTGGAAGTTCCAAATAACTCTACCAATCAATTTCGGTGTTGTTCATTGTTCATTGTTACCAAAAAGAGGAAAATAAATATGCCATTGAATCTCTTATATTTTATGCTCGATATATCTCATTATATTTGATTTCAATGCGAAGTTGTCCAATTCACTGTGTAGCAAGAAACATGAAACAAGATATATATTAAATTGTTTATAATTTGTCATAAGTTCTTATCAAAACACGTTATTTCAATCGATCAAAAGGTTATAATATCATCATAAAGTGCATTGAGTCGATGTGCAATGTACATATTTGATAACATCGAAATCCACTGATTAGATTTTGTAGGAAATGCTTAATATCATAGTACACCTGCTGCTAGTAATTACTCTATTTTCGTTTGTTGTCATTTCGACTGAACATTAAGAAGCCTGTATGTGTTGTATTAAGACGATTTCAATTTGATATTAATTGTTTTTTGTTTTACAGACATGGCGTGTTTATGTTCAGTTGTGTTCTATGGAGTACTTCTCCTTGGGGCTGCAGCTGCGCTGGCGTGGAAAAGCAGTCCTAGGGCAAAGGCATTCATCAAATTTTCTGCGTATGCTGTCGTCAGTATAGTCGCGGCAACGTTACCTATTCCCTTAATGTTCCTTCGACCTAAGAGTAGTAAAAATGCACTGTAAGTATTCTTCCATCAAGTGCCAAGACATCGTCAGAAAGCAAAAGATAATAATTCGAAATTGCTGGGAGCTTTATTTAATTGTTTTAAAATGATTTTCATGTTTTGGTGCGTGGTACTATTGAATATAATCGGTTCACTCTTGAAAAGTTCAGCAAAAGTAAAATGCACTTTGCCAGTTTTCGAACTAAAGTGCATTTTCTGATACCATCGATCAAACTTTCTAAAGGTGCAAATTTGACCAAATCGGAAATTAATGCATCTGATCGATTTGATTCTTGACGCAGATTTCCGGCAGCTTGCTTGCGATTCTTCGCTCAGCACTTCCTCGGCGTGAGATTTAATATCAAGGGCAAGGAGAACATCGCCAAGAATTCCGGCAGTGTCATCGTTATTAATCATCAAAGCGTTGTGGACCTAATAGGTAAATCTGTTATTATCGAATATGTATGCTTTGATACAAATTTTAATTATCACATTTGTACTAAACAAATGTAAATAAGCAATCTATTAACATGCGTGGTTTCTTCATTATTTAGTCCTTGCTGAACTGTGGCCAGTATTTGACCGCTGTACAGTGATCTCCAAAAAGGAAATCTTCTATATTTGGCCCTTGGGACTGGCTGCTTGGTTGTGGGGCACCATTTACATCGATCGCGTGAATGGGGCAAATGCTAAGGACTCGCTCAATCGGACTGGAAACCTGATTCGCGAGCGCAACCACCGAGTGCTTATATTCCCAGAAGGCACGAGAAGTCTTAAGGACAAACTATTACCCTTCAAGAAGGGAGCCTTCCATCTTGCAATTGCTTCACAATGCCCAATTCAGCCAGTCGTTGTTGAAAAGTACCACTTTTTGAATGATAATCGATTTGATGAAGGTAATTTTTACAAAATGAGACTATTTGTCTCCGACAATCATACATCCTGCTTGTAATTAACTCGTATTTTATTTCAACAAATATCGCTTTAGGTGTTATTGACGTGGAAATTTTACCTGTGATTCCAACTGAAGGATTAACGCCCGAGCACATTCCAGAGGTGATTGATAAGACATATCGGACTATGCAGGATCAATTGGATCTGATGTCTTCAAAACAAAATGCGTGTGCGCCCAACAATAACGTTGACAAATCCAAACTCGCCATAGACTGATTATCAAAATATGTTTATATTAATATATCAAACTAAGACTCTGTGACCATACAGGAACTACATTCGTGATACAAAACTGTAGCACAATATCATTGAGGTGTCCACTGATGAGAACAACGCATAACATCAGTAGTAAGAATAAACGTTGATAGATGCGTTGAAGGTTTTTACGTTTGATAAGAAATATATTTAATATTTATGTTGCGATATTTAGGTGAGGATATTATATTGTTACGTATTATACATAAATCTTAAATATTTTTAAATATGCCGACTGTTACGAGTTAATTTAATGAATTTAATTTAATATTGTTTTCATAGACTTGTGCAAGTCATTAATCTAACAAGATTGAGGTTTGAATTAAAATGAAGGCACATAAATTATTCTGATTCATATGATTCATTCATAAGCAATAACTGCTTCATAGCTTCATAGCATGTTTCTAACGTTTTAATGCAAGAGTGTTATTTTTAGAATGCAACATATGCATTTGTGGTGTTTGTTAAATGTCCCAGACGTTTTTATTTTCTTTCCGTAAGTCATTACTTCTAGCAACAAAAACTGATGATTTAAATCTGCTCTCTCCAGAGGTGTTTAAAGTGCTTCTCTAATGCGCCTTTGAAGACGCTAAATTGTTTTTTGATTACTCCTTAGTACACAGCGTGACAAAAGTGACAACGGAATAAAATTAGAATATGGTTGCTTGCAAATCGCGATAAGAAGCGCTCTTACAGCAACGTGCCTTATCTCAAGATGACCCAGTTTGGGAAATCGATGAAAGCGGCTGGCAGAGCACCGTTTCACACTTCTTGGCAAATTAACTTGTGTTTGATGCACACTTTTCTTCACGTAAGATTTGTTTTGAGCACAACGTAGGCAACTTATGTTACAAAATAAGCGGATTTCAAAATTCAATTCGTTTTGCCATCTTTTTGTTTTCCTTTTTGTTTAATTAGACGATGCCAAATTGGAAGTACTGTGTGTACGTGCTTTTATGCGCTGTAATATTATGAAATCCTGTGCGCTGGTTGACAGGACTTCCCGGAAATTATTTGTTTGACACAAAGAAACAATTTCAGAAGCGCTGATTCAGTCAAACAGATGCGCAAGCGCTACCTATTGATTTTGTAACAGCAAATAAATTTAAACAGGATATAGCATTGATCTACGATTGCGCCAAGTGCGCATTAAATTGTGATTGAAAATAACGCAAATAGGTAAATTTGGTTACCATTTGAGGATTTAGATGATTGTGCTCTCGATAGCATTGTGAAAACACTCGAAAATTTTTTGATAAAGGCGCCGCTTTGTGTGTGTAACGATCGGGTGAGTCATGCGCACAGTGCCCGCCAGTCGCACGGCCATGTTCGTGGCTCGCGTACGCACGCTCGAGTAGATCGGCGGAGGCGCTAGTGGTTGTCGCGTTCTACAGTCCGGCACACAGGCGAGTCGATCGCGTTGCGATCAAGTGCAATTTCAACCGGGGCCTAGTGAGAGGCGTGTAATTGTGCGGCGCGAGCAGCGAGCCAACCACCGCCAGAATGTCGGGCAACCAGGGCATGGGGCAGCTGATTCCCATTGTGAATCGGCTGCAGGACGCCTTCACGTCGCTGGGAGTACATATGACGTTGGACCTGCCGCAGATCGCCGTTGTGGGTGGACAATCGGCGGGCAAGAGTTCAGTGTTGGAGAATTTTGTCGGCAGGTACATAAACACCATCATTGCCATTGCGTATTCGCTGGCCCAACGAGTTAATTCGTAATTCGGCGATTCGATTATTGACCCGTGTGTCAAACAGGCTGCGAATGACATTACAATCGTTGACATCAGGATCAGGCGCACGGTTTTCGTCTGCAGGCAACATTATCGCGCGAATGAATCACTTGCCTTGTGACGAGAAGACTTCTTTTGGGGTCAGCACAGTTGTGTGCAGGGATTTGACCCCTAAATGCCCAAATTCCTCTCGGTCACACTACCCACTCAATTGAATTTAAAGTATTTAAAGTATACGCGTTGCACGCTCGCAATTAAGATCATCTTCATTTCATGACTAATGCCCCGTCGAGACAACCGCTTTGTTTCATGTTTTGCCCTTGCTCGTGCGTATGTGGATGGTTCTTTTGTTTTTATTGCGCTGTCTAAAACAAACGACGTCCATCGGCGCTGCTCCAATTTCAGCCACCAACTTTCAACTTGATGTGGAGTTATTGATTTGTGAGTGCAATGGGTTTATGTAATCTTTAACTTCAGTAAACAAATTTAATTTCTACCCAAGTTAATCACGTTAATTTCGAGTTACGCAAATATGACGTATTTTCAATTGCATTTCTTCCGTCCGTGCTTGACTAGAAACTTCGAGGCAGTTGCAAACATGGAAACAACCGACTCGCATATGAATGTCGTTCATTCAAACATTCCGTGTTTACAAAGTTGTTCAGCAGCAGCTGGTATTGACTTTATCTTTGTTTTATCTTAGGGACTTCCTTCCCCGTGGATCTGGAATCGTCACTAGGCGTCCACTTATCTTGCAGCTTATAAATTCAGCCACTGGTGGGTAAAATTCTAGTACATCCAAATACTAGGAAATATTGTGTATCATGAACAAGTTATTCTGGCATTATATCAATGAATTAATGTTAATAATGGAATCGCCAATTGAATTAAGGGTTTATATTATTTTGTGAACAGAACATGCAGAGTTCTTACATTGCAAAGGCAGGAAGTTCGTGGACTTTAACGAAGTCCGCAAGGAAATCGAAGATGAAACGGACCGCGTCACAGGAAGCAATAAGGGCATTTCTAACGTTCCCATTAATCTGAGAGTATACTCTCCGAATGGTGAGATTACAATCAATACATTTACAAGGACAAAATCTAATTAACAGTGGTTTAACTGGTTTAACAGTGCTTAATCTCACATTGATTGATTTACCTGGCTTGACCAAGGTGCCCATTGGCGATCAGCCACTGGACATTGAACAGCAGATCCGAGGCATGATTATGCAGTTCATCAAACGCGAATCCTGTTTGATTCTTGCCGTCACACCAGCCAATACTGATTTGGCTAACTCCGATGCTCTTAAAATGGCAAAAGAAGTAGATCCACAAGGTAAGTTAGTACTGTTGACATGTATTATTACTAATAGTTTAAAATATCTTTTTATTAGGTATCCGTACAATTGGTGTCATCACAAAACTAGATTTGATGGACGATGGGACAGACGCTCGTGACACACTTGAAAATAAGTTATTACCCCTGCGCCGTGGATACATTGGTGTGGTCAACAGGTCCCAGAAAGACATCGATGGTCGCAAGGACATTAACGCAGCGCTCGCCGCTGAGAGACAGTTTTTCCTCAGTCATCAGTCCTACCGGCACATGGCAGAGCGCCTGGGCACACCGTATCTCCAACGCGTATTGAACCAGCAGCTCACCAACCACATCCGTGACACACTTCCCGGTCTCCGTGATAAATTGCAGAAGCAACTACTCACACTCGAGAAGGACGTGGAGCAGTTTAAGCATTTCCGCCCCGATGATCCATCAATCAAGACAAAGGCGATGCTACAGTAAGGAAAACATTGCATCCAGTTCTACAAGTACTCAAATTTATATATTTTTATTGCCACTTAGAATGATTCAACAACTACAGTCAGATTTTGAGCGCACTATTGAAGGATCCGGCTCCGCTTTGATCAACACCAATGAACTCTCAGGTGGCGCGAAGATCAATCGCTTGTTTCACGAGCGGTTCCCCTTCGAAATCGTCAAGATGGAGATTGATGAAAAGGAACTTCGTCGGGAGATTTCGATTGCCATTCGCAATACACATGGTATTCGTGTGGGTCTCTTCACGCCAGACATGGCTTTTGAAGCCATTGTAAAAAAACAAATCAGTCGCTTGAAGGAGCCTTCTTTGAAGTGCATTGATTTGGTTATTATTGAATTATCAAATGTAGTGCGGACGTGCACGGAGAAGATGAATCGTTATCCTCGTCTGCGAGAGGAAACCGAGCGTATTATCACCAGCTACATACGTACCCAAGAGCAGCTCTGCAAAGACCAAATTCTCCTGCTTGTGGATTGCGAATTGGCCTATGTTAACACAAATCACGAGGACTTCTTGGGTTTTGCGAAGTATGTACATGCGAAGTATCATCAGGGTTATTTTCTTACAATTTATCATGATTTGCAGTGCTCAGAATCAATCTGAAAGTCACCAGTCTAAAGCTGGTACACGACATGCTTTAGGAAATCAAGTCATCAGAAAAGGATACATGACCATCAACAACTTAGGATTGATGAAAGGCTCTCGCGGGTATTGGTTTGTACTGACATCGGAGAGCATCTCTTGGTTCAAGGACGAAGAAGAACGCGAGAAGAAGTACATGTTGCCGTTGGATGGTCTTAAATTGAGGGATATTGAGCAGGGATTTATGTCTCGTCGCCACACTTTTGCCATTTTCAGCCCAGATGGTCGTAATGTTTACAAGGTATGCTGTTGTAGAATGCTGTATGGAGGTTTTCAATATGGTTGTAATACTCCTTTATATCTAGGACTTTAAACAATTAGAATTGGGATGTGAAACTGTAGATGACGTCGATTCCTGGAAGGCATCTTTCCTCCGCGCTGGCGTCTATCCGGAGAAGCAGACTGAGGCAATGAATGGCGAAGAGGTAATTATCATAATGCCCCATTTGAATGAAACCTCTAAAATTGATTCTTATTCTTGTCACGTGCATTTATTTACAAAATCAGATCGCTCAAGTGAGTTCAAAATCAGAATTCGTTTCGTCCTTTTATTAAACTTTACATATTTACTGCTAGTTTTTATAAAATGTAATCTTTAATTACCACCTAATTCACATCACTTCTACCTTAAATCTCAGATTGGAGGCAGTTCAGCGCACCTAATTACTCTTAGCTACTCTCTTCATCATTCACGGCTGTTAGTATACAAACTGTTTCTCTCTCAAGTTTCAGTTCTTTATTCCCATTTTGTATCCAAAGCCGCCACAGGCAAGCAATGCACACGCAGGTCTTTTGTACTAGATTAACATTTGAGTTAACAGTGTGTATACTAACAAAGTAATTTTTGAAACTTTTGACACTTTAAATCCCGATGAATTACCTTTTCGCATTACTAATGCTATTCTGTTTTGTGCATCAGGTGGATAATTACCAGGTGCGTGCTTTGTGGAGTTTCATAATCATATTCTCATAAAAAAGTAGGTATTAATCAGTATTATCTAAATGTAGGCACAAGAACAGAGCTCCACATCGACAGATCCCCATGTAGAGCGACAGGTTGAGACAATTCGGAATTTGGTCGATAGCTACATGCGTATTGTCAACAAGACTACAAAGGATTTGGTTCCGAAGGCTGTTATGTTGCTTATTGTAAACCGCGTGAAGGAATTCATCAACAGCGAATTGTTAGCACATTTATATGCTAGTGGAGATCAGGTATTGTTGAAATCATATCGAAAATAAGTCAGATATTTACAATTGAAGTTACTAGGCTTCCATGATGGAGGAATCTCCGGAAGAAGCTCAGAAACGTGAGGAATTGCTACGCATGTACCATGCCTGCAAAGAAGCCCTGCAAATCATCGGCGATGTTTCCATGGCCACCGTTTCTACTCCAGTACCCCCACCGGTCAAGAATGATTGGTTGGCCAGTAGTTTAGATAATCCAAGATTGTCTCCGCCTAGTCCAGGCGGACCTAGGAAACCAACACCTGGAGGTCCAGGTAATATTGCTTTCCTAGGTAGTTGCTCTACCATTCAAATCATCATTCCTTAACCACTCCTCATTCTTTCCTAGTTTTTTTCACTATCAAGAGTAAAGTGTCCACATGTTATAGCATGATTATAAATTCATTGTTCAGTGGTAAGCCCTTTTAGTGCATGGAATTTAAATTAATTTTGTATTGTTGTAGGAGCAATGGGTGCACGGGCACCACCAGTTCCACCCACTTCTGGCAGACCAGCACCTGCCATTCCTAACAGACCTGGCGGTGGTGCACCGCCAATGCCTCCAGGCAGACCCGGAGGACAAGGCCTACCAGCTCCACTCATCCCCACGTAAGTTCAAATAGTTACGTACCTTATTCTTCAAACGCTATGGAATAAATATTTAGAAGCGTTTGTAGGATGTGGTCTCTTTTTGTCTTTCCTCTTATTAACATATTAAAATGGCGTACTTTGCTTTGGGTTGTCTACTCTAATATAGTTTGCAATACTAAAACTGTGTGAATTATTTGGTTGCAACTTCGTGGAAGTTGTGGAATGATTTAGTGCTTTAGGTCAAGTAGGCAACCCTTTGCTGCGTTTAGTTGTTTCAAATCAAGGCCGCAGCCTTTACCATTTGGCCTGAGGTTGTGGTTCTGTTTGCAGGAGGCGTTAAAGCATCTACTTCTAACCAAAACCATCAAAGCACACCTCAAAATTTCCACTAACGATATTAAAACCCTAATATACTTCTTTGCAAAATAAATGCTGTCGCGATATTTAACTCTCTACATCTTCTGCATATTGCATAACATGGCGCATAACAAAAGCTTTTCACGTAGTATCGTGTAACTAGTAGTCGTTTGAGCAATGTGTTTCAACTCCCGATGCTTTACAAAAAAAAAAAAAAAAAAAAAAAAAAAAAAAGGAGATTCGAACGTACCGTCTGATTTTGTGATTATTAACACGAAACACGCAAAACAACTAAACCAAAAGCCAGATACCGCAAGCCTTCTCAAATCGGGCTCTTTCTATTCTCTATAGCCGGCCCGGAAGCGGCGGTCAGGGGGGCGTCCAGATTCCCCAACAGGTGCAGATGGCGGTGGGACGTGCTGTCACCCAAGCAGCAGTCAACGAATTCACCAATGCCTTCAAGTTCCACAAGTAAACTCACAAAATTCTATTTTTAACACGAAAGGTTTTAACGCAAAATCCATGATAAATGTTACAATGCTGAGTCGAGCGTGGCGCTGATTGAATGCAGATAAAATATCATTAGCTAATATCGCTTGTTTTAGTGTAACATGTAGTAGCGTTTAACAATTATTTTTATTCTTAGAACACTAAACCAAATTAATCTGCTGACACTAACTCAAGTTATTGGTCCACATCGAAATCACAATTCATGTTGAATATGTGACAAGAGTATTGACACCACACGAATTTCGAGATTGATAATCTTAACATCTTGCAGTTTTGTGTAAAACATTAACTTAACGTTGGTAGATGGTTGGTAAAGGTAACAAATACTTATGACACAAGTTGAAGTTAATGTATGTATTGCGCATTTACAGATGTAAGTAGATGATATTGTTTTGATGCACTACGAGTATAGGATGAACGCACACGAGTTGCTATTTGCGATCTTCCTTCGCTTATTACCGGATTTGTGCGAAGTGCTAATACATTATTATCGTATACTTAGGTAGCGGATAGCAATATGAATAACAAACCACAAATTCTTCATGTCTATACATCTTAATACGATAGCTAAACTAAATTTAAGCTACAAATGAATACTAGAGTTTTCATTCGCGAGTGCAAACCGTACTACTATTCTAATTGAGCTTTTGTGACAGAGATTGCGATGATTAGCAGGCAAGCATACCTTCCATTCGGCATATCAGTATCAAAAACATGAAACAAATAGGAAAAAATGCGTCGTAATTATCTTCTTGTATTTACATTTGTATGTTTTGATGGTTAAACGGGGCAGGCATCAATGAACGTAGTAATAATGGCATAGCAATGTCATTTGCATACTATTTAGTCGAAAGTCAATTAAGGGCATTGATGATTGTTCTTCTTATTTTCACGGTTAAGGATATTATATAATGAGAAGATATTAGGAAAGTTGCTGAAACTGGTTGCAATACATAGGGATTAATTGTTAAGCTGACAATTTACCGATTGAGGATACAATTGGTACTCCAGCGCATTTCGTAACCATTCAAATGTTATACTCAAACAATTCTTCAAACTCAGAGCTTCAATGCTTTTCTCCCGCATTGAGACTAACTCCACACTTGAAGGAACTACAGATACAAAGAAATATATATTAACTGTTTTACCAGATGAATCTTGTTGTTAAATGAATATTGAAAACTATATTATACAAAGTAAGATTATGCACGGCGTTCTGCCCGAGCGTATATAGCGTAGTATACACACAATAACATATTCCAGAGGCATTAATTGAGGTGGCTGAAGAATGTACCGCGGAAGGGCTGCAGTGCAACACTTTGCGCCAGCGTTTTGTTTCTTATTATTCAATATGCTGCTCTCTGTCGTTTGTGAACTGTAAATAATAATGTATAAAGTGCGTTGGTGATCTGTTGCACAGTGGCGTAATTCAATCAGGATTCTGCGGATGCAAATGACGTTGAGGTGGATAAAAGCGAAGATTTTATGTACGCGTGGCACATATAACACAAACCCAAATGGAAATATTAATAACTTAATATTAGGCGTTAACACAAGATAACATAGAAGTTGGGTGGAGGGCGATAATGGTGGCGAAACTAAATATTATTGAGTTGGAAGATGTAGAAATTAGTACTAATATTGCTATGATAAATATATAACTTGAATGTGTAAATATAGGTATAACAAAATTAATTGACCAATGATTGATTTGAGTTCCTTTGTGATACAATAATATCTAATGAAATTGAAGCAATTAGAATGTTTTGAAATGCTTTTGTTGCATAAATTTCCATATTTTACTTGTTAATGAAAAGTTTTGCTTGCTTTCCTGTAATTTTATCATTTCTGTCCGTATTCCTAATCAGTGTCATTTTTGAAATGTTTATTTTATGTGTTTTTAGTCATTTCATTGTCGTGTTTTATTTTACAACGTTCATAAGTTAAATTATAAATTACAGTCGTCCTGTGCCTAATGTCCCTCCGCGGATTCCGGACAGACCGTATTCGGCAGGAAGGCCTAATTAAAATCCCATTTCACCGCCTGGACGAAACTTCCACAAACTCAGCGCAGCGGCCACATGAATGAGTAAGCCAATGGAATTGCTGAAGCACCACGTGAAACTAAAAACGATTTGTGATGATTGTGAACATGCAATGTTGATATCGTGCTTGATTTTAATCTTTCAATCATCTGCTTTATTGCTTCGTGAAGAATGAATGGATTAATTCACGCCGGATAAGGACATGAATGAACTTCTTGTAAATATTATCGGCGATAATATTATTTTATAAACTGTTTATCATTATTATATTATCTATTGTGTTTATTTTGGTGTACATGCGTCACGTATACAATGTACTAGCACACCTGATTCGGGTGTGTACTGGCGAATTTAATTGATTGTTAATTGCAGTATGTAATGAAATGACAAACTAGATAAATATGCGAAGACACGGGTGCACTGGGCGTAATGGAATGAAAAGAGATGCGACGAGATTTTTGTACAACTAGTCTGATTGTATAGTATTATTTGTATAATATTTTCATAAGATACGTCTCTTATTTCAGGTACTGTAAGTTATCAAACAAGATTATTAATTTTTAGATGGCCTATTTTATTCTCAAGATCCTATTCACAATTAATGTACTTTTAGAACAATTAAACATTTGAAGTCAATTGACATATTTTTTGATGTTGACCGAGAGCACTCGTTTGTGGCGCATGTGCAAATCGTGCTATGGGTAAGCACACGGTTCCCGCCAAAACATTTATTCTTTGTTAACCCCTCGCTTGGCGTTTATGTGCTTTTCGATTTGTTAATTTACCCAATTTAAGTCGTTATTAGTTATCAAACTTTTTTCACGCAACAAAAATGATTGAGCCGCAGGATATTGATCAAAGACAACGAGAGTTACAGAGAGAATATCTGGATTTCCTTGATGATGAAGTAAGTGCGGTCTTATATTTATACCCATCATCTGTTGAACAACAGATTTTATAATCCATAATAAATTTTTAACTAATAGATATTGTCATTCATTATTTAGGAAGATCAAGGAACTTACTCTACTCTTGTAAAGAATATGATTGCGGATGGCAGTCGTCGTTTAGTAGTGAATATCAATCATTTACGTAAGAAGAATTCAATTAGAGCAGATAGTCTTTTGAATAATGTCTTTGAGGAGCAACTTGCCTTCCAGAAAGCTCTTAGAGAGTTTGTTATTACCATTAATCATGAGTATGCCAAGACACAAGATGATTTCTTTATCGCATTTGAAGGAAGTTTTGGTAATAAACATGTTACACCAAGGAATTTGACTTCTTGTTACCTGGGAAATTTGATATGTGTGGAGGGAATTGTTACAAAATGTAAGTTATTTTTATATAGTTTGGTAATTGAGCATAATTAACAATATTCAAATTTGAACACAGGTTCACTGGTGCACCCAAAAGTTGTAAGAAGTGTTCATTACTGTCCTGCAACCAAGAAAATCATGGAGAGAAAGTACACAGATCTTACTTCAATGGAAGCATTTCCTACTAGTTCAGTATATCCAACAAAGGTAAATTTTTTTTTGTTATCTTTGCCAACTACTAATCACTTTGTTTCAATATTGTGTAGGATGATGAAGGAAATCTACTTGAAACTGAGTTTGGAATGTCAACATACAAAGATCATCAAACTATTTCCATTCAAGAAATGCCTGAGAAAGCACCAGCTGGTCAACTTCCACGTTCAGTTGATATAATCATCGATAACGACTTGGTTGACAAGTGTAAACCTGGTGATAGAATCCAAGTTGTTGGAAACTTTAGATGTCTTCCAAACAAACAAGGAAGTTTTACAAATGGTACCTTCAAAACAATTGTGATTGCAAACAACTTGACTCTTCTCAGTAAAGAAGCAAACCCTTCAATCTCTCGTGAAGACGTCGCTCGCTGTAAGAATCTCGCGAAGAATAACAAAAACGTTTTCAATTTACTCTCAAAATCATTGGCACCATCAATTCATGGACACGACTACATCAAACGCACAATCCTCTGCCTCTTACTTGGGGGTGTTGAGAAGAATCTCCCCAATGGAACTCGTCTCAGAGGAGATATCAACGTTCTGCTTATTGGAGATCCGAGTGTTGCCAAATCACAACTGCTTCGATACGTCCTTTGTACGGCACCTAGAGCCATTCCAACCACAGGTCGGGGTTCTTCAGGTGTTGGTTTAACAGCAGCTGTTACCAGTGATCAGGAAACTGGTGAACGTCGTCTTGAAGCTGGTGCGATGGTGTTGGCTGATCGAGGGGTTGTCTGTATTGATGAATTCGATAAAATGTCTGATATGGACAGGACGGCTATTCATGAAGTTATGGAACAAGGACGTGTTACCATTGCAAAAGCTGGTATTCATGCTAGTTTGAATGCGCGCTGTTCTGTTTTGGCTGCTGCCAATCCAGTTTATGGCAAGTATGATCAGTACAAGACTCCTATGGAGAACATTGGTCTACAAGATTCGTTACTTTCGCGTTTTGATTGTTTGTTTGTGATGTTGGATACTGTTGATGAGGATCAAGATCTGAAAATTTCGGATCACGTTGTTAGAATGCACAGATACAGAAATCCTCTGGAACAAGACGGAGAAGTTCTTCCGATGGGAAGTACGGTTGATATGTTGAGCACACACAATCCAGAAGATTTAAACGGCACTAAAGAAACACCAATGTATGAGAAGTACGATCCATTGCTACATGGTGGGAGCCGGAAAAAGACTGATAAAGTGTTGAGTGTTGAATTCATGAGGAAGTATATCCACTTTGTGAAGATCATGAAGCCCACATTAACTGAAGAAGCTTCGAGTATAATCGCTGAAGAATATTCGAAACTACGTTCTGAAGAACATCTTGCTAATGATGTTGCTAGGGTAGGTCTTTCAAACTGTCTACCTATGGCAAGTTACTGGTTTTAAATGTTTTGTGTTCTCATAGACTCAACCAGTAACAGCACGTTCTCTCGAGACAATGATTCGTTTGGCTACAGCTCACGCAAAAGCAAGGATGTCTCGTACAGTAGACGCCGAAGATGCTCATGCTGCTATTGAGCTTGTGCAGTACGCGTACTTCAAGCGGGTCTTGGAAAAGGAAAAGAAGTCCAAACGTCGTCGTGAGTCAGAGTCTGGTGACGAAGAAAATGGGGATGTTGAAGAAGAGTACGAGCCACGTTCAACAAAAAGAACGCGAGTGAGTAAATACAACTTTCATGTCATCATCTGTAAATTAACGTTCTCTGAAAGATTCAGGAAGCTGCCCAAACGGCTGGTACCACTTTACCACCAACGAATGAGTCGACTATCATGGAGACTGAAACAACAATGAACATTCATGTTGATTCAACCCCAGCACATATTGATGATAAAAGGTATATTCAACTAATTTTATTTTTGTTTTCTAATTGCTAACTTTTTCTTTTGTTTCTAGACTTGCTACGTTCAAGAGTAGCCTGCAAAAAGGCTTCAGAGAAAACCGCGCTCAATCTTTGAGTTTGACTCGGGTCAGGGAAATTGTTAATGCAAATAATGCTTCGCCATTCACTCAAAGTGAAGTTTCAGCTGCCATCGAACGCATGACAGATGATAACCAAATTATGGTCTCTGATGAAATTGTTTTCTTAATTTAAATGAGTACTATTAATGTGTATTAGTTGAATTTTTGAATTCATGTGAGCATATGAAACAAAGTTGATCTTTCCTTATTTGGAATCAATAAACATTAACAATATTTTCTAACATTTGATGCGTCTGTTTGCGGTCTAGTTGATGAAATTTAAAAAGCATGAATTTAGCGGAATGGTCAAAATTGTTAATAATTGTCACAATTCCAATTGCTACCAGTATCTTAGCTGCGTTGGTGACAATGCTTTCTGTAAATATGCCAGAAGCAATTAATGGAAAACGGTAAATTACTTTTTCTGCTACCTACGTAATTTAAGAGTATAACTAGACTTGCAGATTTCAAGGACCACTTACACTACGGCTTTGACCAACATAACCTACGTAGTCTCGAATTATCAAGGCTCGAAGAAATAGTGAATTGGAATAATTACCAACCATTCACAGAGAGAGAAATAACTGCTGCAATTGAACATATGAGAAGTACACACCAAATAATCATATCAGACAGCTTTGTGTTTTTGGTATAAAGTAAATTTATATTAAACCATTAGATTCATAGTCAACATGAAACTCTAAAATTGATCATTTATAAATTAGCACTATTTGTACTGTAAAAAGTAATCCAGTTCAATCCAATTTTATATAAAAGTACCCCTTTCCAAACCAATGGTGAAAATTAATAGCAAATATGTTACAATAATTTACAATTTCCTGTTCATGGGTAGATATACCATTGTCATTGAAGGCATCTTGCCTCTTAATACCTGTAATGATTTCTACTGTTACTTCGATTACTGCTGCTTCTATGGCTACTATGTTGTCTGTATGGTTTATCATTGTAATGGTGGCCATGCCTGTTACGTTCCTTGGGATGATAGTCATGCTTGTGTGGCATCAACATCATTGGCATCAACTGCATCATAGGCATCCACATGGATTCAGTTATATTAAGAGGCACAGGCTGTGCTTGATTTTTGTTTGCGTTTCGACTTCGAACGATGATTGAGCGATCATATAGCTGTATGTTATTGAACATATCAATAGCAAATTGTACAGATACCTGGTGTTTGAATGTAACAAAACCATAGTTCATAAGCTTGCCGGATTTATCTGTGGGAATGCGCACCTTCTTCAAAGGTGCGACTTGCAGGAAGAGCTCGTATAACAGTTCTTCATCAACTTGACTTGGCAAGTTACCACACCAGACAGTGAGGTCTTCATCTGACTCCATTGATATTTATTATTCCTCCGATATAAAGACTTTAATTATGTACTTCGTTAAAGTACTAATTTGCAAATGATTAATGCACTGAAAATTGGAAATGTATATGATTGAATACGATGTAGAAACTAAATATTATAAATCACAACGAGCATAACAAACAAGCCGCGGCATAGTTCACTATAATTGATTGAAATTCTGACGCGTTGTCATCAGCATTTGACATCAGCATTTATGACTCGTGGTTGTTCGGACTATTTCGGTGAGAAGAACTTGTTCAGGTGCGCATTCAAAATGTGAAATAGATTGTTAATGCACACCTTGTTGTTAAATTAGCAGAACTAGCCCGCAACTTGTCATTTATGAGAGCCATAATTACTCTATATGTATATCTATAATAAGTTTAATGTTGATAACAGAAGAAGGTTTGCTTCTTTATTCTATACTAAATTTGGTTGTTTGAACAAATGAAATAAATAACCTTGTTTCAAATACTTATTTATTATTATTCCTTTACTCATAGCTTTAAATTGTCAAAAGAATGTTTCCTTTAATTAATTTGGTTTTAAGATAAGAGATGGGGGTGAATATCCTTCTCTCTTGTGCTGGAATCTTTGAGAATTTATAAGTAATAATCCTGGAGGATTTCCGCGGCGAAGAAGCGGGGTTGGGCC
Organism: Diploeciton nevermanni; assembly: GCA_027575565.1. Lineage (NCBI taxonomy): Eukaryota > Metazoa > Arthropoda > Insecta > Coleoptera > Staphylinidae > Diploeciton > Diploeciton nevermanni. The sequence goes on along the minus strand of JAODIE010000002.1, from coordinate 1,440,105 downwards.
GGGAGCAATGGGGCTGAAGCTGAAAATTAATTGGCGGTTGAGGGAGAGATCATTTTGAACTGTCTTTATGAACGACACGTGCACAAAAATATTAAAACCGCGGAGCCCTCCCGTTCCCGGGAAAGCTCCTGGCTTTTCTTACACCCTCTTTTATTTATTTATTTCTTTATGGAACTTGGAATCCGAGAATTCTTATAAGTCTTTTTTAACTGTATGCAACTCATCTTACATTTAAACTCTTATTGTATGCATAATTGTAGTAAGCGGACCCTCTCATAAGGTGAATGTAGTTTGGGATTATTGGAATTTTCCAGAAAAACCCCTGACTGGAACTGAGAATTGAACCCAGAACCCCCGGTTTACCACGCCAGGCCTTACACCACCAAGCCACGCTACTGACTGCAGAGCAAGTAACATCAGATATATTTATTGTTAACATAACAACAATATAACAAAATTAGTCTACAGTAAATAAACATAAACTTTGATAATTGCAAAGATATTTCTCATCCAAATAATATTGTAGTTCTGAAAAGAACTGATATATAGGGTTTGATGATCTGCATGAGCGAAAAACACAGGACTTGTAGTTTGAAGTGAAGCAATTTAATTACATTGAAGGACAATGATGACACGATGACTGCTACCGATCGTAGTTGGCTACTGCAATCGGTCTAGGGAGCCGGGTGTCACTGGCATTAGTTTTGGTTCTTGAATTAATCTAGAGAGCTTGGACGTTACCGTTTTTACTTTGTTTTCTTAGAATCGGTCGAGAGTGCCGTACATAGGTAACGTCCAGGCTCCACAAGTTATAAAACGAGAGTTCTAGTCAGTCCGAATGGTCCCATATAGTCTCAGTCAAAACGGTCCCAGTACATAGTCACGTAATAGTTCATAAGTAGTCAAAATCCTCTTAATTGAGACAGGCGGCCTTTGACAGGCAGAGGTTTTTGGATAATTCAGCCGCGCCTCCCGCGTAACAATGACTATCTGATAGCTTTAAAATTAGGAAGCAAAGCATTAGAGAAAACAGTAAATAGCGCGAGCTACAATGCAATAATAACACAGAGTTTTACTATATATTAGATTATGGTAACCAGAAGGAAACTAATTTATTAATGTTCTAATAACGTTTAGGAAGAGTAATGTGTCACACGCAATCCGACGGCAAAGCAACGAAAATACAATAAATGATGACCACTGACCATAATTCATCGCTTTGATTGATTGTTTCCGAGTTGTAGACTGAATTGATTAATCCTTAATTGCACTGGTAGAATACCACTATCACCCGACGTATCACTGACACTGACACTGACAACTTTGCGTATGTTTGGAGAAACCAATAGATCTTTGTATTTACTACGCGCACATAAAACAACAACACAATAATCGGATTATGATGAAAGACTTTAATTCATTTTTTAATAGTTAGTTTATGACGAAGCGATACGCGTGCACCTCCTGACGGGTAATGTGTAACTAAGGATAGGTGCGAATGGTATCGCAATCGCGACGCCGAATGTAAACAATAACAATACGTGCATCTCGTTCAATACCTGCGTTACCTGGCGACTTACGCAGACCAAAATTTGCTGTTTTGTCTAATGCTTGCCTATTCTAGCACAAAGGGCAGCGCATAATATGCACACGGTCCCACTTACAAGCGGTTGATTTCTCCAGTACCTTGTTGTGGATTTTTAACACAGGTTTAATCCAGTGCATGACAAATGTTATGTACCTACCAATTTGTTGAAACAATTGAAAGAGACTCTAATATGATAGAATCTAGGTTCAACTTTACAAAACTAATATTTTACCTACCAATTAGTTTTATTCCCGAAGATATAACAATTTTCCCAGCGGTGGATCTGTAAAAATTTTAAAAAACACAAACAAACACCTTATGTGCAGTTCCATGAGGTAGATAAATTCTTGTTGTTCTTGGAAAACATTTAGTGGAACATTGAGAATGCAATAATACGTTTCCCGCAGTCCCTTGAATTTTAATGCAAAAAGTCACGTTAATCCTTGCTACTGCGCGGCAGAGTAATTAACCACCGCACACTTCCGCAATTCAAGGAATAGCTCCAATTAGAATCTATTATATACGAGGTGTGATCAAAAAGTAAGGTGACTTATCATTTTTACAAAAAACGAGTGTCCCAACACAATTTTTTAGAAATTAGAGTGCACCATGTGCTTGGTATAGAAGAAGCAAAATTCAAAAAGTCAACTTACTTTTTTATCCAAGGTCTGATAAAAAAGTAAGTTGACTATAACTAACTATAATTAAAAAATTACGTCTAACCAACTCAAGAAAAATATATATAAAGATAAATTTAATCTTAAATAACGTATTTCTTTGTTTGTTAATTCAACTTTCAAACAATGCTTCTGATAAGTAACTTGATACCTAAGATAAATATATTTATAGCACAAAATTTCTTGATATTTTTATTTAATACAACTAGTTACGATCTTTCTTAAAAAGCATTTTTAAGTAGAGGCAGTAAAAAAAATACAGGAAAAGTCAACAACTCCTTCCAAAGAGAAAGACTCTAATTGAGCATGAAATAATTCAAGAAAAGCATTGTGATAGCAGAAAAGTAATGGTTTAAGCTAATTATCTTCAGGTATCTGCACAATTTACTAATTACTTGATGGCAAACAGAAGTTTAATTATGTCTATTTATTCTAGGATGTTGGAACATTTAGACAGTTAGGAACCAAAGCAAATTTCTGATACTACTGTGATTTGAAATTGATCTCCATGGGAAAGTAAAACAAGTTGTGCAATATAAAAGTACGTTTAATTAATTACCACACCCCCACCCCGTCCCTTATTAAAACCGTTTATCGAACTGCGCAGGTTACCGCGTATTGTAGGAAAATAAGTAATACATAAAATTTGCTACCGGTCTACGTGCAACCTAGTCAAAAGTAGAGCAGTATGTAAACTATAAGAACACGGTGCAGAAACAATATATATGATAACGTTTTGAGTGAAATAGAACGCATTCCACGTTATCGTACAAACTGAACATTTATACAGCATGTTCTCCAATTATGTATGTTTAAAACAATTAAATCTATTTTCATATACTTTGTGATATTTGTAATAAATACATTATTGAATATGCAGTGAACTGATGCATCTAGTCAATTTCAAATTGCTACTTGAAAACGCTACAAAAAAATGACAATATATGTGCTTATTTGTTAATACTGCTATTTCTTGTAAGCTGGCCAAATTGAGCATTCACCAAAGTCTCATTAATTAATTTATCAGCAAGAATCAATTGATCTCCAGATAATTTTCTGAGTTTAATTACATAACCTTTAGCTAGAGTCATTGCATCATCCTCATCTTCAGAGTAATAGGACGGGAGTGATGACACGTTGAAATGTGGTGAACAGAGTCTCTGGGGAACACACAAGGACCTTACAGAATTGATCTTCAATGGCTGTGGTGTTGTCATATCCAATTTGGACTGTAAAATGACCTAAAATATTGTGATCTTCAACAAGACTAGAATGAAAATTATTGAAACATGTACATACATCAGTGCCAGCATCAGAAATTAGCTCTGAATCTCCACTATCCAAATATTCCAACATGGAATCCTAGACATAAAGAAGCTTCAATATTTCCTGTTCTTCAACAAGTACAAACTTGTTGAATACATACCTGAAAATTGTTGTTGGTTTGAATCACCACCCTTCTGCCATCACAATGCTCTTCTTTTATGATTTCCTTCTCAATTAGAGGTGTGTCAGTGATATTACATGAAGAACCAGAATCAGCTTGATGTAAAGAATTTTCTACATGAGCCTTTTTGGAAGCAGTTTTAGGTTTATCCTTTAGTTTTTTCCCCTTTTTACTGCCTTGCACAAATGCCCTAAGCTTAGGAATAAAGGCTTTTATTGTCATTCTAGGATTGTCTCCTCCCCATTTTATGAATGCCTGATTAATTATGGCACGTGAACTGGCAGATGGTCTGCCAGGCGTCGAGAAGATTTTACTAATATCCGGGAATTCCTCAAGTATATTATTAAATTTTAATGCATTATTGTCAATAGATGATTCATGAATTGGTTCATCATGAACCATTGCAAATTGATTTTATTATAAGTACGTAAAAGGCAAACTACAAGAATCCACAGAAATCACTTGAATATAGAAAAAAGGTTAAATTGCCTTCTAAAATGAATAAGTCGAATAAATTATCGAGAAAAATGATTTACAAAATATGAGAACATACCTTAAGCACCATGCAATATTTCGGATGTAACGAAATTGTTGAGATATAGTTTTGCACTCTTCAACAAAAAAAAAAACCGAAAAATTTGCCGACTTGCTTTAGTCCGTTACGTCTGCCTCCCTCGATGGCGTTCGTGGTTTGAATGAGCGCAGCGCCGTGTCTGCCTCTGCTGGCTTTTATTAAAACTACACCCGCTACTCTTCCTGCAATTGTTTAGGTTAGACTTGCTCTGATGAAGTGTGATCGGTGGGCTTTTCGCTGATCAACTTTAGTGTGAAACTTTTTAAATATGTACAAACATTTATAAGCATTGAATTTAGTTGAAATTACAAAATATTTGAAATTTACCCATATAATGAGTTTGATTCTAACAATGCGATTCTCTAAGGTAAAGTTACTGATTACACAACTTTCATTGTTGTTGTTTTTTAATGTGTTTAGGTTCCTCCAATTCTACGTTATAGTAGTTTCTTCTGCTGCAAAAGTATTTTAGCACTCTCAAACTACCAGAATTCAATTCATATTACAAGGACATTAGCTGCAACTCCTCAATATAAAAGTGATGTAAAAATTAGTTCAGAAGCAAGGTACCCAACAGTAAATAAAGAGTCACTCGTTAGAAGAATACTCAATAAAATTCCCTTTTTTAATTTACAGAAATATGTAAGTATTTTACAACTATTCTCATAGGTTTCTGGTGTTTGAAAGGAAGCAATAAATATATATACAATTATTTTTCAGAAATTGCAAGTTGCAGGATACTTACTTTATGAATCAGTAGCAGATAAAATAAACTATAGCGAATTTTTCGACGAATTTGAACTACCAGATACCTTCTACTCCTGGTTTGTCATCACCGAAATTCATGTATGGTTGTTAATGGTCCGCTGCATGGCTGAAGGAGAAGATGGACGAATAATTCGGAATGCCATCGTCCAAGCGATGTGGGCAGATGTTGGACTGAGAGCTCAAAAACTAGGTGTAAGTGAAACAGCCACGTTTGTTTTTTTAACACTAACAAGTTTCCCACAGGCACATAATCCATCCGGTGTCCGAGCGCAAATCCATGAACTTTCCGAACAATTTCAAGCTGCACTAATTGCTTATGATGAAGGTCTGCAAAGCAATGACATGGTGTTAGCTGGTGCAATATGGCGACGACTATACCAGCAACGTGAATCAAATCCGGAGCATTTAGACTGCATGGTAAATTACATTAGGAAACAAGCGCGGTCTCTGGATACTGTCACCAAAGAATATCTAGTTTCACAAAAGAAAATCAGCTGGGAGTCACTGAACAGGAAATAGTAATGTATAAATATTATAATTTAAACCCAATATGATTAAATGTGCTTAAATCAACTAAAAATGTCAATTATTAATTCTTATTATTGAATATTATCAAACATTAGCCAACAACTTCCTTCATGTCAACATCATCAATGACCAAGTCATCCAACATTTCAGCCAATGTTATCTTTGGCATGGAAGAATCATATTCCTCATCTTCATCCACCAGAAGTGCTTTACTGGTGTCTTTAAATATATTGACATTTTGACGCAGAGCTGGATCTTCCTCCAAGTCATCCAAAAATTCATGATAATCACTAGAAATATGAACAGAAGTTACTTATAAAAATCTACATAATAAAATTAGAAATCAAATACTTTGTTTCCATATTAAGTGCTGTAGATTCTTCTGCCAAATGCTTCAACTTCCAAGCTCTCTTCCTCCTTGCGTTATCCCTCTCTGGATAGAACTTCTTGACCAGAATAACATCTGCGACTTTGTCGCTGCTCAACTTCTCGTAGTTAGCATCGTTTACATTACTATCACTCATGTTGTAACCCAAAACGGAATCACCAACCTTGAGAAGATGCCCTAAATGTGTTCTAGTGTGGATGAGATTGTCATTTATGCCCAATTCAGAGGCTTTTACAAGCCATACATCAGCAACGACGTGTTTCATCGAGACAGTGCCTTGGCCGGGGAATTTCTTCCTATCTTTATCCATGATTATCTCTAGATTCATGACAATGTATTCCACCAGTTGTCTAGGATTGCAGATACTCGAGAAAGGGTAACGCCAGAAAAGAGTACTATTGATTTCAGCCACTAAGAAATAAACATTTAAAATAGTAAACATAAGAATTTAGTGTGAAATGTATTAAACTTACTTTGACCAGACAATGGATCTATCAAATGAATAGCATTGGTCACTCTGTTAGCAAGACATACTTGAGGAATTCCTCCAAGTTGATTACTCAACTTCTTAGGAAGGCACACAACACTGTCCTTTGAAATAGGAACAATTTCAATGGAATATGTAAACTTGTAGTTGTATGTATTGCTGTGGATATCATGTGAGATCAATTTCTTAGAGTGTTGATACCTGCATGGAAGTACAGCACATACAAAGTCAACCATTTTACGCGCGTGGGATTCTGATATATAGAAAAAATCCAATCCCTCTACAAAATTATAAGAAACTAAGACAAATTAATTCACAATTCAAATGACCTACCATGTATTGGTTTAATTCCCAAAGTATTCTCATGTGCTTTATGCTTTAAAATAAGCTGCTCCAGGTAAAAGAATGTCTTCTTATTGATTGCTTTCTGTCTGACTTGTACCATAGCACGCCAGTAGTCCTGAGCTTCAGTTCGATGGCACTCATCACACATTTGATGTGCTACCACATACTCAACAATAAAGACCTGCTGAAGCACTGCTCCTCCAACTACTTCACCTTGCACTGTCAGCCTGACTTTAATCCTCTTTGAATGGGGCTCAGTCCACACAAATGAAGCATCAACAAGTTTAACTCTGTTAAGACCTTTCAGTTTCTTCAAACAGAGTGACAATAATTCTCTAGACTCTAAAGCAGCATGAATCCATTCAGATGGTGGCTGCAGATAACGTTCACAACCACGGCAAAAATGTAGTGTTGCTTGCTTTGGAATGCCTTCAGTTATATCTACTTGGGATCTGAGACATCCAACACACATGTTTGATGGATTTGGTTCAATTGAGATGCCACATTCGCAACACAATCTGAAAAAGATTCAGTTAGTTGGTGATTGAAGTTATTATTGAAGAAGTTAGAACGTACATGCGCCTTGCATCTTGCAGTTGTGAGTTTGGTAGGTATTCCATTGTTATTTAAATATTTCCCAACATTTAAGTAAAATATGTTCAAAGCGCCAAGAATATAACAAAACAAGAACACGTTTTCATTTATTTGTGGTTAGAAATTTATTTTATGTTCGGGTACCTTCGTCAACGGCACGATAAATATATATCATCCCTTCTAAAATTATGAATTAAATTATTATATAAATTATTATTGTTATTGTCAATTATGTCTGGAGGTTATTATTAGTAGTCATTTTATATTATTTCAATATTATTAGCAGTATAAATATTGTTTCGGTGTTTGTGTGAGTTTCTTTTTGTGAAAAAAAAAAAAGAGTAAACATGTAACAAAATAATTTTGTTTATAGTGAAAAGAAAATATCAAACTTTGAATGATGCATTGCTTTCTCATCAAGTTATTTTACTTGCTTATCAAGACGGTAGGAGTATTACCATAGACGCGGAGAACTTTCGCTTACAATTTTATTTTTTAGTAAGCCATGGCCAAAGCGGCGCTGACATTGATGTGTCAAATGAGTGTTGTCAACGTAACTGTAATCGCATTGAGCGAAAATCACATACACTTTTATATTAAATTTTATCAACATACAGAAAGCACCCGCAAAATATAAGTGATAAACTATTTGATTAGCATTCTGCACCAAGCAATATCAATGTAGAAATTGATATCAACAAAATAATTAGGTTGATTGCGGATACCTAACCTATATGTGCGTCGAATCCCTGCAGATCGGTACAGATCCACGGCAAGCAAGCTTTAATAATCATAGTCACCCAAAACAACTGGAGTTACAGAAGCAAATGCGATCATGCATTTACAAAACTACATCGTCCAGTCGACGCTGCTTTTGCTGTTAATTGCCGAGGTAGTACAGTGCAGCCCTGTTGACAATTCTAGTGATCCAAGTGTATATGATAAGCTAGTTGAATTATCAACAAACCAAAAGTGCACTTATTTACAAAGCTCACTACTTCTAAAAAATGACAATTTGCAGTTCTTGAAAGATTGTAGTTATAGGGACATAACAGCTGCAAACTTTTCTACAGTTTCTCTATATGATTTAGAGAAATTGCATTGTTTGATATATTATAATATTTTTGAAGAGTTATGTATGAAAGGACAAGAAGTAACTGTAATGTCATTGAATTTGAAGGCAGCCGAGAGGAGAGTTAAGGTCAAAGAAGTAGGAGGTGTATGTGGTACTTTACGCAAGTTCTATGGATCTCAACCACAAAGTTCACTTGCAAGTATCATAAGTGAGGGTGATACATGTGAGAGAATTTGCTCAGATTTACAAGGACACTATGTAATGGTGCCTTGTCAGTTATCTGCATTGATGGCATTTGCAACTGATCGAACATTCAGGTCCAAGTTCCAAAAGCCAATTGTAACATCAGCCCAAATTGCAGCTCAAGAAAGTTCAGCTCCAGATGTAACTACAAACACCCAAATTCATGCAGGAGCTTTAAATAGTGGTAGTGTAATTGCACAACCTATTGAAAATGGTCAAACATTTGAAAAACAACAACCAGCAGCTAAAGATGATCAACTAGTTCCAGCTCCCAAGAAGACATCAAGTCAAGGAGGAACTGTTGATAATGAGCAGATTATAAAGAAGAAAGTAAAACTCATGCTTCCATTGGCACATAGTTCAAATCCAGTGCCATTAGATACTAATCAAATTGCCCAAACTACATTGAAAGTAACTACAAATAAGGCAGGTGAATCTGTTAACGAAGGAGTTGTTAGATCAGGGCCGAATCTATCTGTTCCAACACAAAATCAAAATCCAAGTCAGCCGGTAGAGTATGCAGTTGAAAAGCAATCAACTAAAGTGACAACACAGATTTCTACAACTGAATCATCAGCTGATATTCCCAAGCAAGACATACCACCACCAGATACTGCTTTAGATAGTAAGAAATCAGGCGAAGCTAAGTCTGAGAAGACCGTGGCGGATCCCCAGAATGATGCGGCATTATCATCGCCAATTGAAGATACAGGCAAGGTAGAAAAAGATGAAGAGCCTTACAATCAAGATTCAGATGATGGGAATCCTGTGTTTGATGGTGATGAAGAAGAACTTGAACCACCACTACCCAAAGAAAAGCAACATAGTGCTAATGTTGATAACGATTTACTGAGTATATCTGCGGCTGATTTACCAAGCAATGATTCCTATTTCTTCTCCTACTTCATGATGTTCTGCATTTTGTTTGCTATGGGATATGTTGGATATCATAACAAACAAAAGGTAATTATTTGTATAGCACTATTCTTTTTGACTATTAATTTTAATGCTTTACAGATTCTAGCATTGGTCTTGGAAGGAAGACGAGGAAGAAGACAACCACGACGCCGTCCAAATTCGGCCAACTACCACAAGTTGGATAGCAACCTAGAGGAGGCGGTAACGTCATCATGTGACAAGACGACGTCGAATGTGATTTACTAGTAGTCACTGTTTATGTATATGCGCAATAAGACGTAGACTTCGTTGTTCGTACGTAAACCCCTTTATAATAATACCAAGTGACAATGTTGCAAACGACACGGACCATAATTGGCTTGCTTACATCTGGCCAAGCCAGTGCATCTTGCATTACTTGATACATTTCATTCATTAGGTGATATTCTCGTATTTTGGGTGATATATAAATGAAACAAACACAAAAGGACTACTTTATTTGGCATTATTATAATTTGTTATTAATATGAATTTTGTACCCGCCTATTTTCGGTTTAATACAAGGATGACTCACAGGCTTCATATGTTTTTATTGCTGATTGTGCATTTTTAATCGAGTCGGACAGAAACATTATGTAGCGATGCAATAATTGCCATCGCGACTGTTTCGCTCTATCCAAGGTAAGTAGTTTGTTACCTTTACATACACACTTGGTATGTTCTTTGGTGCGCAACCTTCCCCCCACGACACAATACCTATTAAATCAACAAGATTAATTTAGTGATGGTTCTCATTTAAGTTTATGCTTACCGGCCAACTCAAATTTGTAGGGAGTGGATTCGTATACCAATGGCGATCCACTGTCACCCTAGGATAAAAAATTCATTTACTGTTAACTGTTTTTGGAAAACTTTTTGTAACGTACTTGGCATGTATCAGTCTCGTGTCCATAGGCACAAAGATTCTCCATGGGTCGAAATTTCGGACCAATGCGGTTGGCATGAGCACATTCCTCCGTAGGGAGAATACGGACAGAGTTATGCAGAAGATATCTGGACATTTGCTTCTTTTCTGTAATACCCCATCCGGCGATAATTACCTTAGCTCTTGAATAATCGGAGGCTATATGGAAATCAAACAAGATAGAACCAAGTCTACAACATGCGGTTTTTGTGTGTATCATTACCAGGGTTAGGGAGACAAATGGGCAATACGTTTCTACTGAAACGAATTACTTTCTTCACTTTGATCAATCCAATATCATTGTCATCATACGCATCATATCGTGTATAATTTTCATGAAGTTTCAGTTGCTCTACAGCCAATGCGATCCCATCTTCAACCTCCGAATCATGCGCACCTACAATAACCCGCATATTCGCAGCACTCATGCTACAAGCATATAAATATCACTTAAAATACAGATGCTCCTTTTTTGCATTGTAATTTGAGTACTTACTCATATAGGCAATGTCCAGCTGTGATAATATAACGATCATTCAAAATGCCACCACCACAAAATGGCCGATTTAGGTATTTTAAATATACCATCCATGGGTATTGATGAGGGAAGGCTTCAATTCCGTTTATAATCCTGAGGTCAATTTCTTCCATGTTGCCAACGCCACATTCTATAAATTGGAACAATACGTTATCAACATTCCTCATTGATTTATGCAAATTGTGTTACCGCAATCTCGACGAATGCCACCATGAGCAGCCTAAAACCAAATAGCATTAGATTAAAACACTAACATTCTCTAGCCTAATCTGCACCTGAAAAAGGACTCCACATATCAATACTACCAGGTGGAAATACATTTTGCAGACTAGTTGGCAACGATTATTACGGTCACTTATCAGTTCGGATGCTCAAGATGGAGTTATACAATGCGCTATTAATCTACTCCAGTGGGATTTATTACCGGCAGATTCTTTATATAATGTAAGTAGAGCCTGACGATGAAAATGCCTTGTAGGTACCTTGATTTCGTTAATTGCTTCGCTCTGGTTCCGCAATCTTTTATACCGCATTCTACGAAAATGGCTTGCAAAAATTTCCTTGTGAGATATAAATAATTGCGTGACCAATCTGAATGATTTGCGAGACGCACTTATATTTTTATAGCTTTTATAGCATTATTCCGGTTTGTAATGATTGTCGAAGGTGTGATATGAAATGATCCCTTAAATTGCTTTCTTTTACAAGGACCTGTATAGCGATGTCCATCAATCAGGGCAATTATTTTTTATATACCGGTCATAGTTGATAAATACGTTGTGGTATTGTAGCATTTGTCAAACGGACACTCCATTAAAACTACAGTGTATCATTTTTATGGTGCATGCAATTTATTTGATGCTGTAAAATAAATCATTTTGCTGGTTTGCTTTTGAATTTGATTACAATATCACTTGGACTAGTTTGATTGCTCATAAATTTGTCTAAAATTTAAGAAGAACTCATTAAAACTACTAAAAAAGCAAACAACCTAAAATAGCTTACCATAAAGTTGATTTACCGCATCCGCAAACGAATTTGGAGGCTCTATAGATTGACTTGGTGCACTAGTCACTGGTTCCTCTTGAGACCCTCGAACGCCACTCTTCTCCTCAATCCAATCTAAATATTTGGAAACATCTGTGTACACTCCCATCGAATAAGCCTTGGCACATCCCCAACCAAATGAAACTATTCCTAAACAAATGATTAATGTCATACACCGATACAACGTCAACACTGAAAACCCTGCACTAAATATCCCAATTTAACATGACTAACAGATACAAATCAACTGGCGAACACCCTTGTAAAATAGAACTTTCAGCAGGGGATCCAAACGATTGCTGGCCTAGTTTAACTCCTCGTGCCAATATCTGCCAAAAATTTATCCGGGCCCTTCGGAGATATACCCTACCAAGTTACGTTCACCCAGACTCAAAGTATGTCTACAAATCAATATACTCCTTTCGTGCCGAAAAGAACCGTATGATATATAATGGTAACCCGTTTATTCTGCATCCATTTAGCATACTAGCTATGATCCGCTTGATCTCTTTTTTCTTTCTGATGCTGGTCTACTTTATAACACATACCTACAGCTTGTACTTCAGATTGTTCGAATCTGTGACAGTACTCGGTGTGTTTCTGAAAGTAATCCAAGTGTTTTTCATCCTCACTGGATTCATGGTTGGTTACGTGGAGGAAAAAGATAACCAGATTACCGTGATATTATCACAAAAGGAGATTGCATTGTATAACCTCCGGAGGTACTTCTGCATTGATATCATGGAGCTATTAAGGGTGCTCTCTACGTTTATAGAGTATGAAACGGTGGAAGTATGGATTAACTTTATTATCTTCCACATTTTCATCATGTCCCTGATTCATCGGTTTTTCATCAGTTGCAATGACTCTGTTGGTGACCTCTTGCACAATATACTTGGGACGAATAATAAATCATTGGATGTTGTATCATTCCTAACATTGATTGCTTTTTGTGTGCATTATTTGACTTGTTTTCGATATGGAATGCCGAAAATGATCAACACAATGGGTGGCGGTGCAATCCTACCTCCAAGCCAACATCAACTAAAAGACTATATGTATTATTGTCATAGTATCCTTATCATACTTTACAAAACATCCGTACACTTCCAACGAGACAAAGATGACTATTATGAAATTGTGGAGTGTTTTACAAGGATCTGCGTTGCAGTACTTCACGTATACATTGCAGTTTACGTCCTGGTTTCAGCAAGAAACACCAACAAGTCAAAGTATAAATATGGAATTATGTGGAATAATATACAAGCCTTTCTCAAGAATCGCAAAATAAGTGGAAAGCTACGGTTTAAGATCTTAGCACACTACCAGCACAAGTTCCAATATCAATTCTTTGAAGAAGCCTACATAATTGATAGTCTATCAAATCACCTTCAATATGAATGTCAACTGCACACCTGTAGTCACCTGATTGCCAACACTACGCTGTTAAAAGGACTTCCTAAAGCAGCAGTTGGGAGGATCGTAGCCGCGTTAAAACCGATTGTATACCTTCCCAATGACGTAATCATCAATTGGCAATCAGCATTCGATGGAATATACATTGTATCTTATGGCACTGTAGCGCTTTATATTGACCAAGGGAAAGAAATGATGCATTTAGAAGATGGCGGCGTCATAGGCGCTGATGGGTATTACTTGGGGACTAATTACTTCACTACTACTTCTGTCACTATCACCGAGGTTTACAAGTTGGATATACCAGATCTTGATCGAATTGCCAAACAGTGCCCGGATTTTTCGCTGAGACTGAAGATAGTTGGAATTAATCGAATGAAAATGGCTAAAGAAATGACAGGGGAGCACATAACAAAACTAGTGCGGCATTTGGATACAGATGGAAGGAAACTACGATATGAACAACCTAAACCTGAGGAATTTGTTTTCCAGGATGTGACTCTGCCTTACCAATAGTCTTCCAGGTATTGCTTTGTTGGTTGAAGGTCATTAGTGGTCCACCGCTGTCCCCCTAAAATTAAAAAAAGATTTTATTCCTAGTATTTTCTATTGTCTCAAAATCATACCGAGCATGAATCAATGCCTCCTGCTTTGTATCCAGCACATAATACGTTAATAAATGCTACTTCTTTCGGAATGTTCGTGTGATACTTGGTCATTTCAATGCAGGTGTTCTTGTCAAAGATCAACACTCTACCTTCTTGCATTTCACAGGGGTATGCATTTGGTCCTCCCTCAACCATCGCACCAAACCCAATTATTTTCCCTTCTGGTTCGTAGACATAATCTGAAATCAACATTTTATACAGAAATGTGATGAAACTACCTACGCCTTGAATACTTTTGGGTGGAAGACATATTGGAGTGTATTTTGAAGTATCTCCAGGTAAAATCATCAACGCAATATCATAATACGGTTTGTTCTGTTTGTACATGTCGTGTATAATTACGTTAGTTGCTTTGTATTTTGTTTGTGTAGGTTCATTCTCGCATTGTTTGTATATTCCTAGTTTGACAAGAAATGCATCTTCTGGCTTTCGACTAAAAATAAGAAAGTCAACTACCATTTCTATACAAAAATATGATTAAAAATATGAGAAATATTCTTACTTGTGTCTCACAAATAGATCAAAACAATGTGCAGCAGTGAGGACCACATTTGATCCGATTAATGCACCACCACAAAGTGTTTCGTCGCCATATTGAAGCGCAGCAAACCAAGGATACTTATAATAACCAACTTCATATCCTCCTACGACTTTACCACTTAAAATTCCTTTCCTTCGTGTTCGTGTTAATGTTTTCCCGCACTGCGATTCACCTAAATAGAACCAAACATTTCTATTCTGTAAAATAAACTTTACACGTTATTAAAATAGTTTACCCGCTGTATAGTCACATAAAAATACGAAAATTATCAATAAGTGGCACATATTTGTGGACAGAAGTGTACTGAATGCTTTCATAGTGCAAGTTTAGGAGCTGGAATGCTTCCCACGACTGTCTATTGTTCATTTTTCATTTTTATCTATGCCATGTGTCTATTACTCAATGCAGTTGGAATTTTAAGGACAACATGAACGAATACAAGAAAAACAATTAAAAGCAAATGCAAATTAAAGTCTAAAGGTCCTTCTTACAATATAAATAGAATAAGTAATTTTTAAGAACGTGTTCAAGTTCTGTAAATTCCAAAATTTACAGTATTATTTGTTACTAACAATTCATCCATTCAATTTATGCATGTTTTATTTGCTTTTTATAGTTCTGTTATGTTTATTTTATCATTTCAATTTACACGTGAGAGTTGCAAGACAATCAACCTTGACTAAAGAAATATTTTAATTGGGTATTAATTCGTTTGTTTTTAACAGTGTTAACTTTTGAACATTTGGTTTTGGTTTGCTTTTAAAATGAATTGTTATGTCTGCTGGACGATGAGGACTACTCATGATATGTTCTACAAATTGTCAATTTAATTACTCTAATGTAAGATGAGGAATATTCTAAATTAATACCATATATACTCATGAATGTATCGACAATTTCATTTCCACTAAGATTCGCTTTATCATTGTTGTTATCGTGGTTGTTATCGTCAATGCTGTTAGTACTCTTTCGGTAGTCGGATGGCTTTATATCGGTTTTCTCTTCGATCCATTTTAAATATTTGGAGACGTCTGTATAAACACCCATTTTATTTTTCAGTCCACAACCCCAACCAAAAGCAGTAATACCTTGAACAAAAAAGTATTTTATTTGTAGTTTCCGTTATATTTAAGAAAATGATTTTGATTTCTTACCGACTGTTTGCCACAAGTTTGTCAGAGAGTCATAGGTCATTAATGGTCCTCCACTGTCTCCCTGAATGTTTAAATACATGAAATACTTATTTGCTAAGATAATGAATTGAATTAATGTACTCACTACACAAGTGTCAATCCTTCCTGATTCATAACCAGCGCAAAGCGCATTTATAAACACATCATATTTGGGACCTTCTTTTTGTTCACGTACCATTCTTTTGCATCGAGTTTGGTTGTAGAGTAATATTCGACCTTCATTCATTTCACATGGGTATGAATTTTCGTTACCATCTACTTTCTGGCCGAATCCTGCTATCCAACCTTCCCGTTCTTGTTCCAGGTCACTTAAATCTATACTATTTACAATGAATGCCTAATCCAATACGCCCTGAAATAACTACATGAATTCAGAGACAGTACCTTTTGGTGGAAGACATATTGGCATATAAGGCTTTGTGTTACCAGCAACTTTAATCAATGCAATATCATAATAAGGTCTGTCAGTTTTCCACTTTTCATGCAACCATACTTTAGTAACTTTGTACTTGGTTTGAGTAGGTTCCTTCTTACATTGCCGATAGAGACCCAATTTAATCTGATAATATCCTTCCAAGTTCCTACGAATTTCTTCAAGTACTAACATGTTTTGGGTCATAATCTGACATACCCTTTAGCTGCATCAAAACAATGTGCTGCGGTTAATACCACATTATCCCCAATTAATGCACCTCCACATAAAGTATCATCTTCCACTTGTAAAGCTGCAAACCATGGATATTTATAGTACCCAATTTCGTAACCTCGGATAATTTTGGCTTGAAGTTTATCAGGACTAGGGCGGGACATTAATTGTCCACATCGTTGACGACCTACCAAATATTGTAGTATAACTAATTAACGAATGATTCAAATTTAAGTAAATAAACATACCTTCAGTTGTTAGGATAAAGCATGTGAAAACTACAAGGATAACTGAGCTGTTTGTCATGTTCTTCAATGTGTTGTGCCACTAGCATATCACGGATTTATGAAATTACTTATTTTATCGTTCGGAAGCATTCCAAGAATGTTAAATATGGATTTAGATATTCCAGTCATGTGAAGGGAAGCAGTATGTTGGAAAATATCGCAATACAAATATATATTTTTCGAATAAACACGAACAATTTCTTATTTTTAGCAAATATACAATTAATCTAAATATAAAATTGGCTAATTCTCAATTCATCATCATGAGTCTGACACGGTCATCAATGATGAAGCAAAGATCTGTTTGAGAATATGAGGTAGCTTTGTCAGGTCCGTGCAAACATAACCATGCCCAGCTGGTAGATGTGCAACCAATCTGAAAACGACCATAACAGCATAAAAACCAACGAAATAAAATTTTTACTATTTAGATAAACATACCGCTCTGCTTGGTCGCCCAAACTGCCAATAAAAACAGCATACGCATTGACTTTCGGTTGGGCCGTTAATGCCTTTCCAAGCCTCGCAGCAGGGATACCATACCTGCTGAGATTGGCATCAGACAGCACCACTACAATATTCTCATCGCTATCTTCATCAATCAATGAATTCACTGACAACTCAGTGGCTTCCAAAGTATTGTCCCCCGACCAACAATATTGCGAATGGGCGTGCATCACTCGGATAATATCCAAACGTTCTTTATTGTCTTTAGGAGGTAATCCTTTCTTGATAAAATCAATTCTATCGGTTTCTCCGGAATGACCAATTATGTCGTATTGAATCTTGTCGTTAAAACCTTCAAAAGCTTCCATTACAAGAACTACTGCTTCAAGTTCTCGGTCTAATCTCCCATCATATGAGTTGAATCTGTACATGCTGCCAGAAACATCAACAACGAGCCTGAAATGCTTAGGCTTAAATTGTGGTGTGCCTAATTCAGGATCATTTTCCGTCCTACGGCGGTAGATATTCTTCTCTCCTAAGATACCATCGATTAATTTGATGTCATCAAGTTCTCCTGTTGTTTGATGCCTATTCCATTGACGTTCTTTGTTTTTAGCTTGCAGGGTTTCAAGAATCATGCGCATGGATTGCACTTGTCTACTAACAGCATTGGAAAATTGAGAGTATAGATTAGCATCATATCCGCTCATTCCAATCTCTTTTAACTTAGCCTGGAATGCATTCTTTCCCATTTCCCTAGCTGCACGTTGAATGTGTTCTGGTACTGCTGCTTTCTCCTCATCGGAAAGCTGATGTACTTCATGACCCGCATCCAGTCTATAAGGACCTCCTTTACCTCCCAAACCAGCTGTATCCCTACCACCAGTTCCTCCAGCCCAGGTATTGCCCCCAACGTGAGGTTCATTCTTTTCATCTACTTTACCGTGTTTGGGTGCATTTGTATCTTTTCCAGAAATGCTCTCCTTGGTGACTTGGAGGTATTCCTTGGCGCGTTTTGCTTTGACATACTCACTTGTAAAAACATTCTGAGAAGAAAAACCGTGCTTGAAGAGGATTTGACCTACAGTGTCCACCAATTCGGGGCTATATCTATCAAAGTCAAAAACATTGAAGACGACATCTTCTAAATCAGCATTAGGAAATTTCTAAACAAAGAACATATATTTGTAGTAACAGAATAAGAATGAAGATGAAACAATACCTGTAAATGTTTTACAATGTGTACAACCTCCCTGGTAGAATACGGATAGTTAACCAATCCTTGATCCGCTAAATTTCTCAACTCTCCGAACACTGCAACCAATTTCTCCACAACATCCACTGGTACGTCAGGACCATACTGTTTCAGCATGTCAATTTCTGATTGTTTTGTAGGATTATCTACTGCGTGACTACTAAACAAATCCCCCAATGATCCGAAAAAGTCATGCCCAAGAAATGGAAACCCTGGTCGGTTTGCCAAAACAATAATTCTAAAGTCCGGATGGGTTTTAATACAATTGGGTCCTATATCCTCATCATTCCTAACAATCCGCCTCCCGTCACTTAAAATCATTCTCCCCGTTTCAACCAATGTTTTTAATATGCAAGTCACGTGAGTTGGCGCTTTGTCAGCTTCATCAATTACAAGAACATGTCCGTCCTTAATAGCCTTCACCAATGCACTATCCTCATGCACAAGCAGACCATCTTTAATAGTTGGTTGAATGGTTAACGTTTGTACCGTTGTGTCACGATGTAATTGGATATACTCCCTGGGACGATTCAATATCTCTAAGAATCTGTCTACAATTTTATTTTTACCTACACCTTGATTTCCCACCAGAAGTAAATGATATCCAAGTTGAAAGTCCTGTAGTAACCGCTCCATCAAATTAATGTGTTGAGGGACATCGTAGAACAAAACATTGGGAACTTTTGTATGAGCGTCGGTTTTGTAGAGATTGATACTAGTCTGGCCAATTGTGACTGTATCACCTGCGATGTTCCAAGCAATCGGTTTATCATGTAATTCATCGTTGCGCTCAATTCCTATTTTCCTCATGGTCTTTTCTAATGCATCACGTGCTAAAGAAGGTAGGAATTTAATCATGAATGTTTTCTCGATAGTGTCATAAGCATCATCAGTTGAGTACTTTGCCATTCTGGCTGCAATGCGAAGTAATTGGCGTGTTGATAAATGGCCTGCAAGATTTTTCAAAGTTTGGTCTTCATTTTCCCTTAGAATGTGTGCAAGCGTGATAATTTGATGCAATGGTTTGGAAATTGGTCCATACTATGAAACAGAATAATCGAATTAATCGGTTGATGAACTTTGGAGTACTTTTCATCCTGATCTCGACTAGTGTCGCTTACTTTGGAAGTCATTATGTGCATCTCTTCCTGCATGCTGAGCGGCCGAACGGAGTGGAAGACGAATAAGCTGAGTACTTCAGGCGATAGCCAATTAATGCCCGTGTGCAATTGAGGCGGGTCGGCGATGGCAATTATACGAAAGTCTGGATGAATTCGCAGTACGCCCGATTCCGCCAACTGCTGATCTGTGAGGCCAAATTGCGATTGGAGCAAATCTGCACGTTCGGCGCTAATGAGTCGCTTGCCGTCATGCAACTGAATTTCCCGATCATGTACCAACCTAGAATTTAATCAACAATAATTATTACGACTGTTACAACTACCAAACTTTTAAACAAAACAAACTAATATTTTTTTTATTACAAACCTATGTAGAACAGACAACGTGCTAGGATGTATTCTATGCAATCCATCTAAAACCGCAATTTTCCCTTCCAGAGCAGCTTCGATTAAAGGCGATAACTTCCAAACAGTGTCACCATTATCCAAAGTTGTCCTTTGTTGAATCAAATCACGGGATGTCATATCTTGGTAAAGAACAATCGATTCCACTTGTTTTCCCAAAGTCTCCGCAATTTTGTTCACCAGGATACTCTTGCCACATCCCCGAGAGCCAACAATGCACAAGTCGGAAACAGCATATGTTTGCAGAATGTCCCCAAGAAGTTGATTTTGATAATCGGTAGGAATATAAGTCTTGTCAATGCCATGTAGATCGCATGTTTTCGTTTTTATATTGAGGAAATTTCTCAGCCTGCTGTTGATCAAAGGTGACTCAGGTGTTACTGGACTAACTTGAAAACTTTGCCATAGATCTTCCACTTGTTTAGTGCCATCTTTCATAAATATATGATAAGGATAAATGCGATATAACAGATTGTAGACAGATAAATCCGGATTTTGTTCCTAGAGTCGTAGAAATAACAAAATTGAGAATAACTTGATGCCAAGTTGAGGGTGTTATTACCTACAAGTATTTTGACTATTCTCGGCAAGTTATCGATCGGGAAATCTGGCATTCCTAAAGTGCTCGCTTCCTTGCTAAGCATCCCGAATGTAACAGAAAGAAGTTGTTGAATTTTATCTTGTGGAGCGTTCGGTGCCAATGCCTTTAAATCCAGTAGCCATTCCTATAAATCAACATGAAACAGACATTAACACGGTGCAAATGTCAAGTGGATAATTTTAAACCGTAGAGGAAAATAATCGATATATATATATATATATATCTGCATCCCGATATATAAGCATCGTCTAGATAATATCGCACTTCTTTATATTCCGCGCATACTGTGCAATCAAAGCAAAGTTAAATTGAATGTTACAATGATTATCGCCGTCAACACGAAAAGCCTAATGGGGATTGAACATGCTACAAAAACATTTTCATCAGTGATTTAGAAAATCCAACTGAAATAGTAAAATTCCAATTGTTACACAGTGCCATTGAAATAACGCAAAACCACAATTATCCTTAAAATTTCTTACAACTCCCAGTAAGTTAATAATCCTTTGGTTCAACTCTCTATCCCAATGTATAAGAAATAAACCCAAAACTAAACAAAGCCAACTTTCTAAAAATAACACCAACTCTATAATATCGCATTACTGACTGATGACTTTTTAATATTAATGCGTCGGCGTTGTCAATGAGTAATTACACTATAGGGCGCCCCTTCTTCCATTGCCACTTAATGATAGGGAAGTTGCAGTGACACCTCGCCCCTGGAAGCTTTCACGCTTTCATTTCGTAAGCGACAGCCACGTAACTGGAATAAAAGCGTGGCGAATCGATTTCCGGCCACAAGAAACTATTTCCCGGTTGTCGCCCGACCAGACATTTATAAATCATGCAGAACTACCACCTAATGCAACGCAACCTGCCGCAATGTTATTTATGTCATCGATATTTCATGCTCGGAATGAAACAGATAGCAGCTTGTAAACTATGCAAAGTTATTACCCCGGCGGCAGTGTCTGAAATTGTTTGCATTGCAGGGTGGCAAACTAAGGACAGTCGCGGAGAAATAAAAGTGTATGCATTTAAATGTAATTTCGTGCATAGAAAATTTTAGTTGCACTTTTTGACAGGAAAGACAATTAGATCCCCTTTAGATATTGTAAGACATGAATTCACTTTAGA
This sequence comes from Diploeciton nevermanni, assembly GCA_027575565.1. Lineage (NCBI taxonomy): Eukaryota > Metazoa > Arthropoda > Insecta > Coleoptera > Staphylinidae > Diploeciton > Diploeciton nevermanni. The sequence continues at coordinate 1,418,228 of JAODIE010000002.1, read as the reverse complement.
AAAGTAGATAAATACTTTGTAAGAAACATGTCTAGACATGCGATAGGCAAATGTTTGATAAAGTATAATGATCAATGTAATGCATTATGCATGTAATGAATAATTTGAGTAAAGAAAAACATGCCAAAGGCAACAAAACATTGTATTTTGTGTATAATTATATAAGTTTGGTTCTACCTAGACCAGTAGAACATGAAACTATAGTTGTTTGCGTGTAAAAAGATGTTGTAAATAAATTGTCTTTATTTTCATGTTTTATAATACATATAATAATTAATTCAACCCCATAAAACAATAATTTCTCCCTAGAACCGCTCTCACTGTCTATTTATAAAATCGACGAAATTCGACTGCTAATAGCACTGGCGCTGTCGCATTCGTGCTTCTTAATCACATCCGGCAGGAAAATATGAAGCTGTCTTTTCGTATCGCGCGCAAACCCATTAGCAGTTTCCGTAGGTCTCGCCCGCGCCATCGGATAGCAATCGGTCTCGACAGTAGAATTAATTTGAAACCTGTTCCGTGGCGGTTTTTCGATTGTCTCTGCGTAATCCTTCGTCAAACTCTCACAACTTGATGCGCATGGCGTTGATGTGCGTGATTCCCCGAGCCTAAGATCACTCATCACAAAGGGATGTTTAATTACGGCTGTAATGTTTTGATATAGATGATGTTGTGGATAATCTTGATGTTGTGCGATGTTTGTTTCCTGCGAGATATGATTACGGATTGCGTTTGACACAACTGGTTGATGTAGTTTAGGACGTTGTGTGTTTTGATTATCAACATTTTTTGCTAAATCCAGCCACACTAAAACACGATCTGTTAAAGTGGTGTCCCTTGGAGTTTCAAAGACTTTCCTACATGTGATGTCAGCATTTTGTTGATGATTTTGATTGTATTCGTGGGCTTGTAGCGTAGTTAGTCGATGTGTCTGAAGCTCATTGTTGGTTAATCCTCGAAAGTTTTGAAAAGGGTGAAACACTTGACACTTTATCACATCCGTTGGAACCACATCAATTGTGCAAACCCTTCTTAAATCTCGATCAAACTCCTCATAATATTGTGGTGAATTACCATCATTGAGACATTTTTGATTAACCAATTTACTGACAGAGAATTTTCTCATTGTATTCAAAGGAATCCTCACCGTTGAGATATTCAACTCATTATTATCACTTTGATCCCCATCTCTACGATAAAACTCCATTTCAAAATTAATCTCTTCATTGGTGTCCCTTTGATGTCCTAATTTTTTCCCCGCTGTCTTTCCAATTGGAGCACTTTTACTTGCAAGTTTTCTCAACTTTTTGTTATGCGCATTTCGATAATTTTTTGCTTTGAGCTGAAGTAGCGGATCTTGTTCATGTAGGATCGCGTGATGATGCCCGTCCGCCCAGATGGTCCTTACAAAGAGTGGCTTTTTGCTGGTCTCCCAGTGCACAGTCATCACTCGAGTGGCGGAGAGCAAACAATGTGAAGGTAAAATATATACACGCGACGGGAAACGATGAATTTGGAATGAGAAAAGAATTAGGAATGCGTCCCGCGAAGGGTGGGCGCACGCGATTTGCCAACCAAGCTCGCCGCGTTCGGGGACAGGCACGACCGATACGTAAGGACATTTGCCAGGAAGTGGAACCACAAACCGGGTAATGTCTGACAAAAACAAGCCGCAGGCAGATTAGCAATGCGTTGAACGAGCGAAGGAACAAAACAATTTCTGCGCGAGTCAGATAAAGCTGTTTCTTTTATTTGTTGGAGGGATTGGAATTCAATAGTAACTATATAGAGGGTGGTACTAATTGATTCTACTATAGAAGAATACAAGTCTAGTTCATTGATTGACAACGTAAGAAAGAAATTTATTTCCGCAATAACTGTATTTCAAGTTGAATCGTCTTTAAGGCGGTAATTTTAAATCCACGCATGCGCAGCAATTACTTCACCAATAAATCTATTTGAAGCAATAATATAGTGTAAGCTTTAATGTCAAGCTCATAACTTGAAATAAAACTTTATAAATTAGATTAAAGTAAATTGCATGTACATATAGAAAGATGATAATCAAAATGAGTTACTTGTTCTAATTAAGTTTAGCGAGTAAAAGCAACACCCATAAACTTTTTATTCCCAACAAAACGAATTAAAAACTTTATTCCAAACTTATTTTATACTCTGGCATCTCCTTCAAGATCAGAATAATTTAAAGCATGTTATGAACACTCACCTGATAATTATTGACGTTTACATCTCTAGCCTGGAAGCGGGAACGAAGTGGTGGATCTAATGGGTTTCCTCTATATCTATTTAACAAATGTAAAACATTAATCAAAGCTTTTAAAGTAGTATAACATTAAATCAGACTAACTTTGGCACTGGTAAACCTAACGCAATCACTCGGAAATCTTCATTAACGCGAACCAACTTCCATTTATCTAAATCTTCCTTTGAATACTTCTGTGAAACATCAAATAACATAATAAATTAATGCAGAATAAAGCAAAGTAATAAGCAACCTCTAATAATTTATCATATCGCTCAGCTGGAATCAACAATCTGCCATCTTCCAAATTCATTTCCCTATTCTCTAATAAATTATTTAAAACTGGCAGCACATTCCTCTCAGCCTTCTCAATACCTTCCAGAATCAAAACTCTTCCTTCAATTGCAGCTCGCACTGCACTCTACAAACAATAAAGAGTAGAAATAATATCTGATAAAACTAAACTATCCATACTTGATCAAAATATAAAGCAGTTCCTTGTTGAATCTCTCTTCGCTGCTTCAAATCGGATTCTGTTGTATCTCTACTCAAGGCAACATACTCATGCTCTCTATTTGTTAGCTCCAAATACTGCAAAGCAATATTTCTTCTCCTTGGTCCAGGAGGACCTAATAGAAATATATCTTGCTTCAGAAGATCTTTCTGCATCATCCATCGTAAATGATGTAGTGTTGTTTGATTTGCATTATCAGTATCTTTAAAAATAATGACCAAAATGTCACATTATTTATTTAATTTAGGACATAATTAGAGACAACTCACAATAGTTTCTAGGCACAAATTGTGGCAGTTTAGTATCTTTAACATCTTTAACAATATTCCCAATTGCAACAGTATCAGATGAGATGTAAGCTCGTACGTTGTTTAGAGCAAGATTTGGTTTTCTTAGACATCGTGACAACACTTGAATTCGACGTGAACTTGCATACATTTTATCACAGTACTTTAGGTTGTACTTTAGTTAACAATGGTGTTACGAATTGTTTTAGTTTTGTTAAGAGAGTGTTAACAGGAACTTAACAAACTAGCCATACGTCATTGGATGACTGGTACAAAGGTTATGTTAAATTTCTGTTAAATGATTATTCAGGAGATAAATTAAGTTGATTATGTTAATACCGGTCTTATTAATATGTTATAATCTAAGATTTCTACGACACTATACATTAGTGATGTTCCTTCCAATATTCAAAATGTTATAAGTTGATGATAATTTGATCTTGTATTGTTTGAATGTTTTTAGCAAATAAAAAACTGATTTAAGACTTTGTAGTCTTTCTGGTCCTTTTGTAAGATATAATTTTGTTAAATATTATATTAAAATATAATCCTTATAATCCGAATTCATGTGTTAATATTGTTTTATTCTTAATTTGCGTATCGTGCACATAAAAGATTTAGTATCATTGTATTATTAATATCATATGATGTATTACGATATTATTTAATAATATTTATGATGAAAGAGACAATTCTTTATAAATATTTCGATTATTTGATATCCCATTTTACTAAGAAGCAAATTACTCTTCAAGCACTTTCAAAATCTCTTAATAACTTTTCTTCATTAATCATTGTTTGCTTCTTAAAAACCTTCAGGACCCTACTCATGTTTTAGCGAAAAATATTTATCATTAATTACTTCACTTGCACCTATCATTCATTAAATAAAAACAGTCTATATTTCTCTATACGAAATGATCTATTCTGAAACAATACGCTCTGAATTAAGAACGTATAAAAGTGTAAGAAAAGTAACAAGCAATGTTAACATATTCAATTTCTCTTGTTATTCCGCCTAATGTAATATGACGCAATCAGCAATCAACAAACAGGGTGGAGAAGCAACATCTCAAAAAATTATACACATATTTTACAACAAATTAGACGCAATTTTACGAATTGCTTACTGCAGAATCCTCCTTTCTATAAAGTGATGTCCCACATATCAAACAGTGTGATAATTATGTTAGTTACAAATTTTACTAGTGTTATTTTTTTGGTTGATGTTTTCAGTGGGTTCACATTTTGCAAAACTTTACATATAGACAAAGTGTAGAAAAATTTGTTTAGAAGAATATTCTGCCGTAAAAAATAAACAAGTGATTAATGTGGCAACCGTTGAATAAAATAACATTGAAATTAATCTAATGTTTTAGATTATTCAAAATGTGTGTGTGACTATAGGCAACTACGCAACCACCACTTTCAAACTATAAAATTTATATTTAAAATAAACTAATATACTTTAATAACTTCTAATAATATTTATTTTTTAATATGTCTCAAACTAATTTGCTATTAATTAAATTACACGTTATACTAGCAACAAGTGCGTAATATACTCTCTCACAATAAATCCAATTATAATTAGAGCACGCCTACAACCGGATTTCGCCATCTCAAATAATTACGCGTGGCGACAATAGAAAAGAGCGCGCTTGGCTGCGAGTAGACTCAATCAATTAATCACGTTGAATTATTTACCTATTGTCTCTATTTTCCGGCGCATTGGAGCGCTCTCATGCGTGTCAAGCTTTACGAAAATGAACGCTGCAAAATTATTATATTTACATGCCTCTATCGCACATTCACGCTAATAATGCGTCATATTACAAATTATTCATAATAACTCTAATGCAAATTAATCCCTATTGATATAAGCCCACTAATATAAGCTGCAAAATGTAAATTATTGATTAATAGACGTTAAATTGACGTTAAAACTAGAGCATGCATTTATAAATACTCTAAAAATGAGTATTGTTTGAATATGGAGCATTCTATCTATATATATAGCATTCAATCTAGTATAATCTAGTATATTATACAATTTTATTTTCCTATAAAAAATGATGGAAAATAAATTTAAGGTTCAATTACAAAAGTAAAATTAATTAATGAGCGTAAAGTTGACATAACCCTTGTATATGTAACCAAGAACGCTATACAATTGTGTTCAAATAGAATGTGTTTTAAATTTATATAAGAAGATCCTACTTTTTTATGTGCTTTAATTTACATAAATCAATATAATTACTGTGTTGTCAAACAGTCTGAATTAATTAGTACATGCACACCTTCCAAACTGTTAACCACCTAAATCTGAGTAATTTTCTTCAAAAATATCACAAGAATCTTGCAATAAATAATAATTACTATTCTACTATGCATTGTCCGTTAACATACCTGTCATTATCATTCATTTTGTATAGAAATACTTGTGTAGTACTATTGAATACCTCTTAATTAATAATTCAATGATAAATACTAGGCTAGCAATCAAATTTCCAATACCATAAAGTAGAAAACTGCACCCGTATGTAACAATATCAGTTGTTGTTGCTTCAATGATATTATTTTCACTGTATTTGATTTTCTGTCGTGCTTCAATCTCCAACAAAGAATCCTTTGTCCATTTCGCTAAAAACCCGCCTGAAAATTAAATAATTGCAAACGTTATTTATTACTCATTATCTAGATTGTATCGTATATTTTCTTTTATATGCATAGCATTATAAACTTAGGATATCTGTAGGCAGGTGTTAAATTCTACGTTATGCCGTTAGCCAGATCACGTTCAGTGCTATTTATCGTTGTTATCATCTATGATATTTACCGCTCTGCAAATATCCGATCATAGTATCGATTGCTTTCCAAAATGGTGTAGCTCGTGTAAGGGCCCATGCATGTGGGGCAGATCGAATTGGCTCAATTGTCATCCTTAACATTGATGCATCCATCAGATCCCTACATCGGTACAAAGTCTTATACTGCAGTATACTTTTCTCATCCAAAATCGCAGCGTTGTTTTTGAGAATATAATCGATTTGTGTACAAGTGCCAATTATAGGAATACCCATGCTTGAAGAAAGAAAATGTCTAAATTATATCACAACTAACAAGCTAGGTTAGATTCAAGAAACATGGCTACAGTTGCTCCAACATGAAGTTGTTCGGGAAAGTTTGCTTTGCTCTATTGTATTTATTTTTACAACTTGTATCACAGAAAGCAGTGAAGAGGAATTCGGCCGAGATAAATGTATGTATGCTCAGTTTTTCTTATTCTACGACGCCTCTACGCGAGGGATGTTTCCTTGTTTTTGGCGTCAAACAGCGTGTGTGCCGTAAGGGTGGACTTTACGAGCGTAACAGATGGTCGAGAAAATTCGGGGAAACTTATTATTTCAAGGGATGCCTTTGCATGTTTCAGACTTCGTTTAGTTTACTTTGTTTGGACGAATCAAGTGTAACATCAATTTTCGAAGAAAACACGACGGGGTAAATAAACTTGTTTAGGGGATCCAAACAATATACAAAAAAGGTGATTTGGTTAGTTAGAAGAAAAAAATATTATAAGAAAACTTAAAAAATAATAAAGTTCAAACTCAAATATAAAGCAATTATTTTAAAAACTAATTTATATTCAGCGAAGGGAAATAATTTGATATTTTTTATGAGGTAGGCCACTAAACACACAAGTTTTGCGGTAAGTCATTTGTGGATGTTATGCATAAAATGTTGATTTTCTCAAATTAATTGTAATTTCTAGAGAAATTGTTAAAAGACCTTCAAGATGATATATAACTAGATACCAGATAACACTGTAGAACAGCAAATTTTCGATCGAGATGGCATTAACGGCTTTCGGTCAATCGATCGTTTTTTTTTTAATTTTGATTTTAATGCTGACCGAATTTTGGTTGCGATTTGAAATATTGTCGCATAACTTCCATAGTTATTATTAAATCATTTAGCTGCCTTCAATAACAAGTTGTGAATAAATACCAATTTGTTTATCTTTAATAGTTCCAAAGTTAGAAGTTCACAAAGTGAATTTTTGTGAATAAGCGTAGACGACACTCGATTAAGTATGAGTTGCTTAATACAGCACTAGTATTTCACTTCATTTCATTTGACGCATTTAGTTTTTGATAATTTTTTTAGTTGAAAAATTGAAACACGTTTTTTACTCACTTTCGAGATTTATAATTATATTATAACTGCATCATGTGTGAGCTTTATGTTTTGTTTAATACTATGTCATCTGTTGGAATTTAGTCTCTTACCTATTAACATACATCGAAAAGAACTCATCCGTCTCCGAAAACATATCAGCAAACAATCTCAACTTATCAACCCGGTTATAAACAATCCCATATCCCTTCTCAACTAATTCCTCTCCATTCAATGGCTCTTTATGAGGATTTCTGGTAAGAATCGACGACAACATCGACTTATATGAAGCACTCAGGACAATGCAAGAAATAAAAAGCAAAGCTAACAAGATAAACAAACTATAATAACGTCCAAGTAGCGTACTTGCTAGTATAGAGTTGGTCTGTTCAATCAGCAACTTTCCACAAATCTAAAGCAACAAATTAATTATACAAGACAAACATGTTACTCAAGAGGCAAGATTAATATTCACAATTAAGCTGCTCTCAAAACCAATCTTCTCATTGACTGTTATCTTAATAAGAAGAGCAAACATGAACAAGGCAGTAAATATAGCAATCCAGACATAATAATGAAATGGAGCAAAATACAGCTTTAAATAGTGCCAAAGCGATATTCTGCAGACGTAGAGGAAACTGAGATCTTCATATCTGACAAACTTGGAAAACGTCACCACGATGAATCTTTTATAACTCATACTCACACCACCTATGACAATGTCTGCGGTATTATTCAAGAGGTGCTGAAAGACATTGTAATCTCCTCCAAGCATCGAAAAAGTAAAGTTCAACTTGTTTGATAAAATTTGCAGTAGCTTCCATTCAGCCCCGTCGAAAGCATCACAATGCGATTTATTCAAATAGCTCCCTTTGCAGTACATATAAGGATAGAATTCGTTGTGCGCAATTCGTAAGTACTGCGTATGGAGGTTCAGAAATTGAGATGGGTACAACATCTTTGTGGTTGGGTTACTCAGATCTGCAGGATTGTGCTCATCCTGTTTGCTTCGTTTGAATTCGATGAGATCCAAGAGTTTCGCGTAGGGTCCACAGTAATGGCATGTTCTGTACACAGACAACTCATTGAAAGATGTCATGTTCATGATGATTACTTTCCCGGCGAAGCGCAAATGCTTCATGGCCCAAAATGGCCGACTAAAGTATTCTACATCTTGTATTATGAATATTACAGTGTGGTAGAGAATAACATTGCTTTGAGTGGCGAGGTGTTTACTGAAATCGTTGGGATCTTCAAAAAGGACAATGTGCACGAATTTGATACCAGCTGGGCGATGTAGATTGATATAGTTTGGAGCTGATGCGTTGTAACTTGCGATGAAAGCGGGTTTTTGATGGGAGATGCTTTTTAAGAAGTGATTGGCAACGTTGGAATTGACGCTGTCAAAGTGACACAGGTAAGTAAACTTTTGATACATCTCAAGGACTTTTACAATGTACTCAATGTGGAAATCACTTAAGCATTGAATTAATACTGTTTTCAGTGCCAAAACCACGACGAGTTTAAGAAACATTCTCCTCAATTTAATTTGAACTAAATTGAAAATTCCATTGGAAAGTTTAGATAACTTTTAAAGACTTTAACTTTCCTCATTCCTTAAATACCCAACATTTGTATTAATCACCTTTAAAACGATCTTAATTGCAATTTAACTGACATGAGAAAAGCGCCACCTGTTCATTAGTCAAACATTGCTTGTCTTGCTTTATTAGCTTTTTCAACTTTAGCTTTTTTCTTCGTCTGCTGCAGAACAACTTCGTAATTGAAATTAACAATTTTTTTTATTAATTTTTATTAATTGTTGTATGCTCACATATGACTGGTTTTAATGGTTCTTTCAGCGTAATGAAGCGGCTTGAAATAATTTGACAATGCTTGGGTAGTTGATTAACGAAAGTAAAGAGTTGAATTGTGTTTATAACATTTGATGTCAGAATATGATTCGCTAGGTTAATGGTTGAATGTAATTTATTTTATAATTGACGTTACCTTGATGATTGATTTGTTTATGTGTCTAGCACATTGTGATTTGTGATTTCATTAAAATTGATCCAACGCTTGAGATAACAATAATAAACGATGCATTGTAGTCCTAAAGTGTGTCAATGTTAAAACAAAACCTAATTTGTAATATTACAGTATCAAGTTTATCGTGGCATTTGCCAATAAATAATATAAGTGCCATTTTAAAAAGACAATACTTCATATTACAAAATGCTACCAATGTAGTACTTTATTACGCCGCATTAATTATTTATGCCACTTCGTTAAATTGTTACTTTGTACCTTATGTTTGCCTCTACGGGTTTAAATGTTAAAACGCTTCCTGTCCGCTCCCGTCGCATGATAGTAGGGTAGGTTGTGCTCAAATTGTGGATCTCGAGTGTCTTCCTCCGGCAAAGGTGCATGCTCAAACGGTTTATTGATCTTGCGTCGGCCTAGTGCTGTACACGCCGCCCCCTTGAGCCGTTCGCCCGCGCTGCAGGAAGCGGCGTGCAGGTATCGCTTGCCGGCCGTTGACCCATGACCTCCAAAGATGCTCCTCGCGGTGCAAGTTTGCAATAGCGCACTGCACATCTCAAACCATATTTGAGCATATTTGACTACATTGTAGAAGTATGCACGAGTACATCAATTGTTCAAGTGAGGTGCGTGGAGCCAGTCGAGGCGGCAGAGACCGTAGAGGGTTGTAAATTTATAGCTCTGAATTGATATTTGATGGTAGAGCAGCAGCCCATTGATGCATTGAATTATTAACAGCTTTTAAGGATGTGTTTGTTGTTTCTTGTGAAGCGTTTTATTAGGACTCCGTTGGAAGCCGTTTTATGTATGACACTTAATAGGGAAATATCTCATCTTGAACAGTTGAAGACCACTTTAAGGCTTTTGTTTTATTGTTTAAGGAGAGACACTTGCACTTTATGATTGTTTTATATTGAGTTGTAAGCAAAGTTTGCATAAAATATAACTATTGTTTAATCATCACAACACTTTCTTTTATAGAATATATATTTTTCATGCATCTAATAAGGCATTTTAATACAAAATTTTTAATTCTAATTTTATTAGTTTTTTGTAATTAATGCCTGGAAATTGAACGATGGTAGACACTTAGACAGAGTAAGAAGATAAAAAATGCATTAAGTTGAACGGAAACAGCATGAGGTTTCTGTGAGTACTTATCATTTAAAAATCAAATAAGAAGCAATTTTGCATTTAGAATTCAGAAACAATTTTTTATTGATTAATTGTCATGAAATTTGTGAAATTTTATTTAGCTGGTAGCTTTCTGTAATGTTCTGTTGGGGTAAAGGCAGACTGGAAATAAAAGCCTTAAGTGTTCTTCAAAGTATGAATTGATGAGGGGTGTTGCTTCCTTTAAAGTTTGCAACAAGATGTAACTAACAAGAAAACTAATTAGCGAGAGTACTTGCAGCCAGACTTCAATACCAACCATTATATAAGTGGATCATTTGAATCGCTGGCAAAAATGCTATATTTTTTATTTAACTTGAATTTATTCCGAAGCAAGATAAATGGACATTTGGCTCGCGCGAGGGTAAAAATTCAATGAGCCCGTCTTCTATCTGTAGACTATCGAACGCCATATAAAGATTTAAAAATCGCACATAATTTTCGGCGCCTTCGGGATGGTAGTAGTATCGAGCTACAGGGCGCTGGTGGCGGCGCGCGCGGGGCGGCCGCGGTTGCAGCGTCGCTGACGTCGGGGTGTTGCCATAGCAAGTGACGTCATTGCGTGTGTGCACCCGGCCGGCGTTGCGTCGGCGCTATACCGCCACCGCTGCCGCCGTCGCGCACTCTCTCTCATGATGGCGGCGGCGCGCAGTTTCTCGCTGGCCGTGTGTCAGGCGACTGTGCGGTCAGGGTGACTGGCTGACGCGCTGATTGACTGACACACGCAATCTCAATACATCCCGCGCGACTCCACATTGTTACGCAGCCGCCGTCGACGCCGTCGGTGATGCTGTCGCACGCGCGGGCCGGACCAAGGCGCGCGCGTTTTCCATCGGCGCCGATGTCGAGGTGAACGGTGCTGCGCCGAGGTGGTGAACGTGAGCGTAGTGTGGTGTGACTTCAAGTGAGGTGACTTTCTCACCCCCCTCCTTTAACGGCAGGATATTCTGCGACGGCTGCACGCGACCAGGATACGCGTAGCATAATGTCACTTTTAAGCGTTACAGGTCAGTACAGAATTGCTAACCTCAAAATTGGAAATTGAAAGCAGGGAATCCCAAGGAACGTCTAAATTTAGTTTAAGGATAGTCAAGCAATTTGGAAGCATAAAAATAGAGATGTTATTTAGGAACACTTGTAGGCCTCAGAGTTGGGGTATTTTAAGTTGGAGATAGCGGGTAGCTACAAACAAAAGCGATAATCGATTGCCATTAGCATATTCGGCAAGTTGCCCAAATTTTCATCGGATACTTTTCACAGGCCAAGAAGAACTCATTTCCTATCCGATATGATTTTCCGTATTCTTTCACGCATCCTTTCCTAGCCGCAAACTCATCCTATCGTCGGCAGTGCAAAAATATATAAATAATATAACGTGCGAATTTACGATTGCTTCGTGAACGTTTTTAAATTTTAAAAACCGGCACATTTTAGGAATTTCCCATCTCAAATAGCAAGAATCTCTATAACATCCTGCCACAAATCATTCATTATTGCATTATTACGTGGAATTGTGAGCGCTTCATTTTTATTTGCACGGAAATTTGTTACAAAACCAAGAGGTGATTACAGGGCATATGTACAAAACGTGTGAGAAACTTCGGCGAGCTGATGTATGCATGCCCGAAATGGAAAAGAATGCTTAATAACGGTGTAAACGTGACACGCGCAGGTGTGAACGCTTGCCTCCGCCGGCAGAAGGCGTGCGAATGTGTGCGTGATAGATTTTCCGAGTTTCCCAGCCGGCCGACCGGCCGGCGAACACACGTAGCACATAAACCTACTACGAATAATATCGATCTCGGTTTTTTTTGTCATTACACGCGCTATTTATAGTTGGTGAAATGCTGGGATCATTGTGTCTTCGCCGACGTAGCGAGGATGAATGCCTCAAATCACACGTCGTGTGCATCATTGAGCGATTACGGGCAACAATATCACATCCGGGACAATTTTGCAAAGAAGTGGGGCATTTCTAATTCAAACTGGATTGAGTATTGTATTTAGATAAAGCTTTATCTCTTGGAAATAGGTTAAAGTATGGAAATCTTTAACGAGCCTAAAAACTAACCAACATAACCTAACAAAAATAGGACTAAAGGACTTTACTCTTGTATTACAAAAACTCAACCAACAAAATATATGATTCTGCACAAAAGCAAATGATTTGTACTCTAAAATTGGTAACACTTTGAAAAATACTAATCTACATTTTTATTAATTTGCACCTATATGTAGATAATATATTTATTTATTAATATTCTCAAGTATTTACAAGTCTGTTTTCTTCCTTTTCCTCCAAACCTAACTTGACACAAGTGACATTGACGTATGAAGGTCAGCATCTTTCTGTTTACAACTTATTTATTTCTAAATTGACAAACTCTTAGAGAGATTAAACTCCCAGAAACCATCTAATATTACTCAACACTCATTCTCTTTCACACGGCATGAACAAAATAAATATCAAATTAAATGAATGCCAACAAATCAAACATATAAACTACCTTAATTTCTCTAGTGACTCTAATATTCAATAACAAATTATCCCACTAAATATTTATGAGAAACAACTGACGGAAGGCTATAGGTATTTTATGAAATGACATTCCGTGCGTTTAATTCTCTCATGCAATGTTTTTCGTATTTTTACCCGTCACTTCAATTGCGTGTAATAAGTAATGACTAAGTCAAGGACACTTTCAAGATTGATTCCAGATAACAAACAACCATAAAATCCCTTTAATTTGTCTTCAAACAAATATTATTGCGACCATAGGAGATTAATTAATTAATGAAGAGTATCGATGGGAGTGTCAATTTGCCCGTGAGATTAACTCTGATGGCTAAACATGATTTGTTAATTAGGTTAGCTTTAGTCAATTAAAGATCTATGCGGACGATAAAATAGTATTGACTGAGGCAATTGACAAATATGGATTATTCGGATTAATTTGATAAATTTCGATATCAATCATGTTTATCCTGCCTTTGAGAAAAAGGATGTAATTGGTTTCATTACGTAACGTGGTATTTTGTGCACAAGTTGGCTAGAAGAATGTGTCGTGAATGTAATGCTATTAAAGCAATAAGGTTTATTACGGACTCCCTTTTTATTTGTGATATTTCAGCGTCAACAGTTTTAGCTCGAAGAATGCTCTAGAAAACGGCGACGCCTATCGAAGTTAATAAATCGTAATTTAATTGCAAAGAAAATTTGCATTTTTATGTTAATCTTGTTTGCTTTGAAAGATTATATATACTAATTTAGTTAGGATGCAAATTATAATTTGAAAGAGTTCAATTTTAGTATTTGTATTTTTTTTTAATTTAAAGGGCTTACAGATGTTTACTATTCGGTTGCAGATTCTAATATAAGCGATAGACACGCTCATGCCTTATAAATAAGGTTTTTAAGTGGAGGGGATGGTGTCAGGTTTTTATACGGCTGCACCCGAGCCACTCTTCCTTCACACTTGTACTCTCTAACACTCTAATCAACACTAACTGTTTCGCTCTCACCTCTATATCAACCAGAATAATAGTATATTAATCCAAAGGGTATTTCTTATTACAAAGATTAAATCACCAATTAATTCTTCTTTTAAATCTTGTCATTACAACCTCAATTATCTGTTCAAATATCGCCACCTGGTTTCTCTTCTGTTTCTTTCATGGTCTACAAATACTTCCTTGCTATGGGTAGTAGCCTTGGATTGAATGCAAATGCATGAAGTACAAAGCGCGTACTATACAGTCTCTGTTTTTGCATTGTTCAGCGCAAAATCGCGAGGTGTGATTGTGAAGAGCGCACATGTTACATCGCGCGAACGGCATGCGGTGGTGGTAAAGTAGAGGAGGCATCTTGAAATCCTAACCTAAAAAGCCTGAAGAGCACACATACAACAGCCGTAGCCAAGGGCGGAATGCGAGCAGGCGGGTGCCAAGCGCGCGGAGTTGATGTGGAAAGTGAGGCATGTTGAGGTATGATTTGTAGGAGGATATGTAGGTCGAATGACGGTATTTTAATGTAAAGTAGTAAGGGCACAAATGATGCACTGAAAATCATCATAAATTGAGCAAGTGTGGTTTTAACATGATTGAATGTAAATTACTATAAGTAATTGTTTTGAGACTCGTTGATTTTGGTTAGAAACATTTCAATATGTTTTATTTTAATTAAATTAAGGTCACACCCGAGTACGTAAACCAATAAATTAGTTGATACAAAAGCAGACAACTCACTAAGAAAATAATCTTTGTATTCAATTTGATTCTCCAATGATTTAACGCAAGTTTGATCAGTTCTTTAATATATTGAGTTGTTCGCTGCATTCAGAAATAAAAATAACTAACCTTTGCTACCATGTCATAAATATACAGCTACAAAATCAAATAAATTAAGCCATTATGGGCTCAATTAAATTTAACTATTTAGCCTACTAATGTTGTAGATATACCAACATCTAAAAACAAGACTTAAACCTTATTTTTTATTTTAACTTACTTCCGTAAGGTGCTAATGTATGCTATGTGCACCCAGTTTGTGCAGAGTTCAAATCGGCGCATTACCCTCATTCGAACTTTGCCAGCCGCCTCCACCACAGTCTACGTCGCACTAAAAAAGTCATCGCTTTACCGCCGGCTGGCCTGGGTAGCTTTTCAATAATCAAATATTGATATTAACGTCATTGCTGTCGTTGGCATTTGATCAATAATATATAAAAAATGTCATTCAAAAAGGGAATTATCCTCAAACATGCCATCTAAAAGTAGTATCAACCTGATCCAGTAAATGATCATCAGACTGCAATCTATACTATTATGAGTTTAAGTTGTTTTTGAGTTATTCTCGACTATTTAAACTTAAAAAATTATGATTTTTAGAAAAGAACAAGAATTAATGGTTAATTGGTATAAAGGCAGCAATGATTAATATGTTTGTGAACTTTTGAAAGTTGAGTACCCAAGAAATTTTTAAGGTATAACTCAAATAACTACAGTCGTATTTTAGATTTTCTATTGACATTTTTTAACAACAGTGTAAATTTATTATTTATTAGATAGCTTGTATTACAAGCATATTTTTCAAGCATTTTCTTTCTTTACAAGAGAATTATATTGAGAAAATATTATAAAAGTCAATGTCAGCGTCAACTTAAGGTTGGCAAATTAAATTTTTGTGTTTTTTTTAATACTAGATTATTGTTATTATAAAAACTAATAACCCGACAAATCTGTAGATTTGCCAAGAAGTGTATTGATTTCCCTGAATGCTTCTGAAGTTTATTATTATTATTTTTAGAACAATTACTAGGTTGTTTGATTTAATAATTAAATAATTTAAACGTAGTAATTAATCAATTATGTATTAACGGACCATCAATATTTGTGGTCAATTAAATTAAAAATTTATTTTCTATACTACTATATTAATAACTTTAGTTGTATATCATTGGAAAACATTCTTCAGCTAAATTAATAATTTACTATTTACGAGGTTACTACTAACAAGATTAATAAATTAAAACAGTGATTTGCGTTTAGATCAAAAACGCTCCCATTCCACAACCGCTCGAAAACCCAGATCCAACCGAGAAGCACCCTTAATGACAAATCAATACTGATGGTCTCTATATGCAGCCGCTACCGCTTTTAGCGCGCACGTGCATATTGAGATAGACAACTTGCTTAAATGCTACCCAGCGATAATTGTCAAACAGGCAGGTTGGCATCGACAACAAAATCCAATTACTACCTGATATCATCACATACTCTTCGCTCATCTATCGGTAAACGCCACAGTTCACCCTTTTGCAATGGTTGTACTGCATCTGCATGCTGCCGGATTTAATTCGAAAAGTAGGGTTGGCAAGCCAACAATCAGCAAAAATACGATTGCGTTTGATTGCATACACGTGTGATATCGAGAGACGGACGACAGTTGTTGGACTTGTTTCATGCTCAAATTGTACATGCTTCAGTATAACGAACTGACGAACTTTTAACACAGGATTTTGGTAGATGTGATGAAAGTTTACATTGCAAATGGACAATAAAACAATGAGTTCTGTTTTATGACAGACTATACATTTAGGCGAATTATAAAACACAAAATATGAGGTATAAAAAGATAATTTTCAGTGAGTCATGGGGTTGTTTGCAAAACATTGTGTTTTCAAGTTGCTAGCGAGAGGAAAAGTTTTATACCTTGAAAACTAGTAAAGTGCAACTCAGTTACTCAGTTTTGATGAAATGAACATTGTATGAACTTATTATACACATATTTATTTATTATTGTTGTAGGATTTGATACTAACTAACTTTTAATTCAAACATTTAAATTTGTTTTTTGAGTATCTACTCTATTTTTTACACTTTTATATTAATTAGCAGTTGGAAATTAACCGAAATTTGTACTTTTTTCAACATACGCAATTGGTTAATGATCGACCAATAAAGTTTTTTTTGTACTCAATTTAGAAGATAACATATATATAGTTTCTGATGATGTATTATAATTGAAAATTATTTGTTATTGTTCCAAAGTTTTTTTTAGTGCAGAATCATAGACATGAAAATATTATTTAAGAGTAATATGTGGTGAAATAGTTTACTATAATAATACCACAAACTGACTTATTGGAATTATTAAATTACGAAAAACGATATGATCTACAACTGCATGAATAATCCGCCAGTCAGCTTAATTCCTCATTTTCTATGATTCACAAGGAAATGCCAGCAACACAACACTGTTTATTATTACTGTTCAGTATTACCCACGTGAATCGCTCATTAAAGCAACTGCGTATCTATATAAAGAATCTAAATCGTTGTATACAGTTGACTATACTCCAACTTAAGTCCCATCTGCTATGAGTATGTTTTTGTCCGTAGTTGTTAATTCCTACATATTTACATTGCTCACATTTCTATGCATTCTTTTGCGCGCAAAGCCGACTCATTGAACTGAGTGCATAGTATAGACTGCAACAAATTAGCATGAATTTCTGTTAGGGAATATTGCAAAGCGAGACCGACGCGCAAACGATTAAAACAAATAGACGGTGCGTCGCGGCGCAAAATAGTACGACAGGTCGATGTGTACATAAAATGCACGTGTGCTGTTTGCTTAACATAACTTTATGCGGGGTGCATAGATAATATTTGATGCGGGGCGTCTAGAAATGCATGAAAGGAATTTGTTTGATTTTAGATAAAAGGAAAGTTAAAAAAATGAAAAAAAAAAACTTTTATATATTGCCGTTAATTTCTTCTTCAAACAATATATCAGTTTTATTTCTTTGGCGAGTTGTAGTGTATATTTAGAGTTAACAAACATCTCTTAAATTTGTAATTTATATGTGAGTAGCTTATTTTAGGATTGTTTAAAGACCATCAGTCATAAGCATTCATGAATACAGACTACTCTACTCTGCGAAAGAGAAAATTTCTTTTTAATTCTATCAGTACCCCGCTTCATAGCTCAGTCGGTAAGCCGTCTGACTGTAGCAGTGAGCAGTTCAGGGGAGACACAGGTTCAAATCCTGCTGAGAGTTACATTTAATATAAAATATATTTCCAACGATTTCATTTCCAATAACTTGTAATAACCCAAGGCTGGTTGCTACAGTATGGTAGAATGAAGATCAACTACGGTGTCCGATTTATAACGGTGTCATGATTGCAGTACGCTCCAAAAATGATAAATTCTATCAAAATTAGTAAGACAAATATCTACTTGGTTGAGATTTTATTTTTCTATTTAAATCAAGGTCTCCTCAAAGACTAAAAGCAGATATTCTGGTGGAATTGAGTTGATAAGGATCAAAGCAATATCTTTCATTTTCATTACCTCAAACGTAAAGTCTCCCAAGGTGATTGAGGTGCTCGAAGGTGATGCGTTTGTAATCTTATCACAAGCGAATAGACGTCTGACAGTCTACCGTGGTAGTGAAACTCTCATCTCGTTAAATCGCGCGCTTGACGGCGGCGGCCGGGTTAGACGCGATTATAATGATTCGCGTCGTGCTGAAATTTAATTCGCTTATGCACCGGCAAACTATAGAGGGTGAAGAGTGTGGTGGAGTTTAGGGATTTTAATCTGAAATTAATTTTGGTAATTAATGCCAATCGGATATTGGCATTAAAAAAAAAACAAAGAAATAAATCAAATACAGTAAAAATTCTATTTTTTTTTTCTAAACGCAAATTTAAAGAATGATTGATGAATAGAATATCAAAAATTTTCTTACTTTAACGTTTTCATCATTTCCTTGATGATATGCATCGCACAATGCGTTTTCGCCATACATATTTTCACATACCAACTATATGCTTTCATCCTCAACGAGATTATCAACGTGGTGACACACTGGCTAACAAATAAGTTTTCTGGAGCGTTCCCAGCCGAAATTTGCATGTGGCATATTTGCGGTTTTATGCGCGATAGTCGAAAATGCGGCTATGAGCGGTGGAAGAGCGTCGTTTCGTACGCTTGGCGCGTTCCTTCGGGAGGTTTACGCTAATCTCGTTTATTATCACTGTACCTTTGCTGTGCGCAATACAAATGAGTGCCAGGCGCACTTTGCACGTGTACCATATTTGTCATAGTTGTCGGGGTTTATAATGTAAATATGTTGGAGGAAGTTATAAAAATATACTCATTCCGGAGATATTTGGGAAAATATTTTATAGACTTTGAGTTTAAAATTACTTAGATTAAAAGAAATGTTTAAAAATGTTTAAAATGATGAAATATATGACAACTCTATAACAACCGATTTATAGGTTGGTACTCCTGTTGAAGCCAATTCAAATTTTTACGCTTTAGTTAAATTGAAGATAGTCAAAGAACTCACCTATAAGTTATTATTAACATTATTATTTTTATGCATGTTTTGTTTGAAGGTTTTTTGTAAAATAAATTGAATTTAATTCTGCGCTCCGTACCGCAGTCGGTAAGCCGTGACAGCGAGGTGCATATTCGAGAGACACTGGTTCAAATTCTGCTGGGGGTATATTCAATATAATATATACTTCTACGGAATTCAGTCCCAATAACTGCTAATAACTCTGGTAGTTGATGCAGTATAATGGAATGGGGGTCAAGTACGGTGTCGGTATCCGACATGATTGCAGTACGCTCCAAAAATTAAAAAAAAAATCTGATAGTGGTACCAACCTAAAGTCTCGCATCGCAAGAAAGCATTCCTTCCTAAAAAATTTAAATCTCTTTTACAGCTTTACTTTATGATAATTTAGTTCTAATTGTTGATATTCTTCTAAATAAGTACATTCTATCATTAGAAAACTTTATATTAATGAATTGATTTCCAACTTCTCGTACGCGATGATTTCTATCAGATTCAGAGAGTTCATTTTCTCGCACCGAATGAAGTAGGACAAGTAGCAAGTATCTTTGATAATGTCATGAGCACTGCTATCAGTTACACTTCGGACTCGTTCCAGCGCGTCGCGGCTGCTTTTCCGCCAGCAGAGTATCACCGCCGCCGCCGCCTGGGCATGCAGCTTTTTGCCGGCTGGCAGGAACGTGTACGTAGTACAACCCGAAATTATCGATCCGCAAGATTCGCCATTCTCGCTGCTCGTTTCGCGCACTCTGCTGCTGTGGGGTACATATTTGGCGCGAAACATATATAACATAATGTAATAAATTAAGCAACGCTTCACCTTGAACTTTTCTCTGTTTTTTGATTATGCTTCCGGCCGGATTATTTCCCCATATGAATTGTTAATGCGGTCGATGCATTGTGTTGCTATTGTTAGCCATTCATAGCGGAATAAGTAGATGTGTTTTCAATTTCTCTTGTGTTATATTTACATCAAGGGCATATCGAAAATTTATCGTTATAGTTGTTCCGTCAACAATATTTGATGTTAAAGTACTATGCAAACAAGTAAGTGGTGTTTTTATTTGTTATTTTTGGGGAAGAAATGGTAAGGTTAATAGATTCTGTCTTATAAGTCAACAAGACAAGAAGTGGCTCTAAAGCAAAAGGCAGAATTAAAACTAATGAATTAAGATTTAGAATGAATAGAAGGATTTTTAGGACTTACTCATTCGTTTTTTTTTAAGGGAAAAGAATTGACACTAAGATCATCAATCAATGTTTTTTTATGAAGATAAAATGTAGTAGTTTAAGAGAATGATAAATTAAAACTTGAACTGTAGTAAAGTATTTAAATTTGCTGCTATTTATAAAACTGAAGAAAACTTGCAAATTCTAACTAGAAAATAAATTACAAAATGACAAGATGAAGAACTGACTTGTAAATATTAGAGTTAGGTAATGAATCTTTATTTCTAACTTAAAAGCTCCAAATATCTCTATCATTAATCTCAAAGTTTAATTATATATATATATATCTAACTCACTAATAATTTGTTAAGATAAATTTTAAACTTTGAACCAGATTAAACTTTGAATGATCTAACAATATAACTTTTGAACGTCCCAATTCCCGTCGGTCAAAAGACCCTCAATCATTTTCCCACTAGATCTACGTTGAGTATGCCAGCAGCAAATTCTCCAACACTGAGACTTACGACCCATCACCCCAAAACAAAAGCTCCTGCGTCCATAAATTCCCATATCAACCCATTACTTATTCATAGATCGTTTGTAACTCTCAATTTGCTGAATTCTCACTCATTCAAATACCACAATTACCAAAACAGCAATTTATCTCTATCATAATATTTATCGAAATTATTCTAAATAAGTTTGCTATAATTTATAAACAATTTTATTCATTTTTATTTGAAATTATTCCCATTTTAGTAGTAACTTAATCGAAAGGACGGAAAGCAAATCTTTAATTTAAAACCAGTTAGACGGAATAAATTTGTTTGCACTGCTTGTAATGTGTCCTCGATTTGTTATCCTGTTTGTGGTTGCTCGCCACCTTCGCGTCACAGGTTGGATGGTGGCGGTCTGGCAGTCGCAACGTTTCCGCATTCTGTTAATTAATATTCTTAAGTACTGCAGCAGGTACACGACGTTGCGGCATTTTGTTCAATAAGCAACTGCGGTGTATTTGCCTACCAGGATATTAAATGGACATTAAATATTTAAAAACCTAGAAACTAGAAGACAAACAAATAAGTATTCTTTCTCAAAAAAACATTTACTTTTTTGTATTTTAAATTAAAAAATCACTAATTGAAAATAAAACCCCTCTTTTAATTTAAACACTTAAATTAGGATCTGCTCCTGATTATTATCTAGTTGTTTTCCTTATAGATAATAAAAAATATAAAACGATTGATCTCATTTTCCGTTCACAATGAAATTCTACAAAGTAGAATTTTCTTATTAATGTAATGTAAAGCTCTATATTAGAACTTAAATTAACTGTGTTATTCAATTCTTGCGATACGCTTGAGATTGAAAACTAGTCAACTTGAAGAGCTCAAAAACAACAGAAAAATCACAGCTAACTTGGTTAGCCGTTGTGCGGTTAATAATAAATTGATTCTCTCAAGAATAATGCACGTTGTTGCTCTGTGCTCTATTACAAGGATTCAAGGACATAGTCTGTGAGTAACCACTCCATGAAGTCTGCATGCTCTGCCAAGAATTGCACTAGCTTTACCGCCCGAACAACATTTGCGAATAAAAATTATTTATTTTTAGATTATTTCATTGAAGACAAATATAAATGTTTATATCATACTGTATTATGTGTGGTATTAATATTTTATATATTTATATAAATAAATCAGTATCCTCGTGAATAAATATGTTTTTTTTTGTACATGTTTTCAATTTTATTGTTTGGTGTTTAATACCAAAAACATCGTGATATAATTAACTTCTTATTGGCGTTATTTAAATTTAGGAATCTTGTGAAATATTGTCGATGATAATAGATAAGAATAACAAAACCCAAGCAAGTGGTACGTGGGTTGCCTACAAATTGCCGACATAATTGCTAAAATACTCCATGTTATCTAATATTGAATATTAAAATATTATAAAGTTTTAATAGTGTACTATATAATTTATGACTTTATTATACTCCAATGCTATATATATATTTTAAAAAGTTAAATAGTTCCAGATAGAATAGAAAAAAGTAGCTTAATCGATTTCTATTTTTGGTTTTCAACTCTAACGATGCTAGATGTGGTTACCTTATTATTCTGTACTGTAGCGTTTTTCGTCAGGTTGAGTTTCCCAATTGCAGACGATATCCACACTTGACGTGGTGTTTAATAAAAGTAGAGCAAACCGGGAAAACCGCGAGCCGTAAAAGTGGCATATCGTTTCAGAAAGGTTGCAAATACGAATCTGAATGTGAATGAAAATCAGCAAACAGGGTAGCATGTCTGACGTTAGCGGAAAATAAGAAGCAAACATAAAATGTGGGAATGTTGGTGTGCTTTGTATAGTAAAATGTATATTGCAAAAGACTATAAGTAGATGACATTTTGAATTGGTAAAGCTATTAAATTAGGTCCTTTAAACAAAAATTCAAACATTACTGAAATATAAACAAAAAAATTTGCAATTGAGGTCTGCTCAAAAACGACTATATGACCATGTAGTAGAATATAAAAGAATTCAAAGTGATTTATTGGGACATCTATTAAATTAACTTATTTTGTTAATATTACCATTTTAAAGGAAATCAATTATAGTCACATTGAAATTGTAAAATTTCCATTTATAAAATAGAATAGAAAAGTAAAGCTTATCTAAATATTAAGTACTTTACTTCTAAACTTGACTCAATTTATTAAAATTGTTTTCCAAATGTTTTGAGATCTAACGTATTACCGCGGATTAATTTCTAACCTTTTGTTCTCATTTCTGTCTTATGGGCATTTATAAAATTTTCCCGAACGCTTCACACTTTTAGTAATAACGGACATCACGCTGTTTTTGAAATCGGTTATCCGATTTTCCCACAGTAATCTCGCGCTCTGGATATGTCACTTTTGTATGCGTATTTTGTGCTTTTTATTTCTTTGTTCCAACAATGTTGACAATAGGCGATGTGGAAATGCCTGCGCTTTTGATCCCCTACAACAATATTGATTTTGCATGTTACACCAGTATGCGAACAGCGAAAGCCGAAGTTTTAGTGGCACAAAGATAACAATACAAAGTGGGTTTATTGCATTTGATGCACATTTTTCATCACTAAATACAAATAGAATGCATTACATGTTTCTATGACGGTTCAAAGAGATCAATGTATTTAATGCATTGAATAATAACTACTTTGAGGCAATTAAACCTCTCAAAATACTTAAGCCTTCTACAAGCTAGCATAATATTCTGTCTTGACTTATCAAAGAATTAATCAGATAGATTATGAATTTAATTCCTTTCTATCACAGGATTACTACCATTAGCAGGTTAACCTTGTTTGGCATTACCCAGGGGGTTTATTCATTGCACTAACTGCATGCCTTGTCCTAGGAGTTACTATTAGTTGTAGATGTGTTAATCTGACATGTTAATGTGTCACTGTGTTTCTTAGAGTTTCCCTTAGATTTATAAATTGAGTTAAAAATTATTCAAATAGCCATCAAGAATACCACTCTGTGTCAGCGAATAACATAATTACGTGTCGCAGCAAATGCCCAACGATACTCATTATCATTATGCAAACAGTGGAAATGAGACTGAAATGTTCAACATAAAAGTTTCATTGTCTCCTTGTTAATATTTTCTCATGATTAACTGGCTTGAAAAAAGTGTGTTCTAGTTGAGACTAGTTAATTTATGTTTGTAAACACGTGAATTGTGAATAGGTAGTTGCGAAATGTAGAAAGTGGAGAAATTCAAATGAAGACACATTTAAGCGTTCCCTTGCATCACTGCATGCATAACGTGTAGGCAGAAATCCTCGTCGCGGTACTCAAGTGGCAGCAGATCCCTTTGTGAGCTGCGGAAATTTCTTTAGTTGCGAGATAGACCTTTTTGCGCGAATCACGGCGGCGTATAGACGCTGGTCTTGGCAAAAAAATTTCAATCAGGAAACTATACGCAATTTCTTTACGGATGTTGATATTTTTTGCGCGAGGTTTTCACTATACTGTATCGACTTGAACGAAGTTGGTGCAAATATAAATCAAGCCGAGGCAATGTAGGGAATATTCAGGTTCTTTCAATTCTATTACGCTATCGTATTCGACGTTTATTAGAAGGAAGTATTTATTAAGTAGGTTCTTAAAAACTGTAAAAAGAAGTAAGAGGTTGTCTTAAACTTACTTTTTCCAACTGATTTGTGTTATAAATTCTGTCTTTCCTGAAAAAGTATTTTTTATATCTTGCCATTTTGCAGTTTCAAATCAGACCAACAAAGGAAACCAGTTTTATCCATAAAATATAAACTACTCTTGTTTCCTCATGAAATAAATTTCCTTTAATGTTCACAAGAGGCTGATAGTTACCGAAGCTGGTAACTTTACAAGCTACTTTCTCACCAGAATAATTTATGCCCTCTGAGCTATTAAATTGTTAGAT
Organism: Diploeciton nevermanni; assembly: GCA_027575565.1. Taxonomy (NCBI): domain Eukaryota; kingdom Metazoa; phylum Arthropoda; class Insecta; order Coleoptera; family Staphylinidae; genus Diploeciton; species Diploeciton nevermanni. The sequence continues at coordinate 1,393,262 of JAODIE010000002.1, read as the reverse complement.
AATCGACAGAGATTAAGATCTTAGTTTTCAAAAACATTTCTAACTTACATTATACGCATTTATCTTTCTCCCAGTCTTGATCATTTTTTTGTTATTTCAAATCTTAAATAAATAATGTTAACCGTTAAACATCTGTATCACCTTTATAAAAAAATACTAAGAGATGATCACCCCCAACTTGATTTTATTATAAAATGTTGAATGAACCTTTGCGATCGCCTCGGTAGCACACTTGACTGGCTTACTAGTCGCAGGTTTGGTTTACGCTCACAACTCTGTTCTTGGCAGCGTTGCAGTTTAAAACCAAGCTAAGAATCTGCATCCTGCCGAACAGAAAAACAGAGCGACATCTGAACGGTCAGTAGTGAGGGGCTTAAGTACGGTTTTGCTCTATCTTATTACTGATGTAGTCACAATACGCTCACGAGTCACACGTGTGACCCTACACCCGAAAATTGGGTACAAAAGGGTTGAGATTGATAATGATGATGAACGTCTGTTACGTCGAACATGTTTGGAGAGGACGCCAGGCACGTAACTCAATGAGAATTTCGAGTCGTTTCTAATTAAATTCAGAATTACTAGGATGTTCTCGAGCACACAATTTAAAGTACGGTCGCATCATCGCAATCTTTGGCACAGTTGGGCCCGGAACAAATGCCAGCGAGTTCAAACTAAACTTGTGATACTGCGCCTAGCTTAACTTTATTTCAGGCGACTTTTACCAGCAGCAGCAGTCTTTATTCGATTTCTATGCCCACGTGCAAAAGGATGAGGAGTCGGCATTGGATTAAAGTTCCGAGCAAGATGTAGAAATACGAAAGCGTTTTTGCATTCATTAAGATTGGGTTTGCGGTCTGTGATACTGGTCGCAAATAGAAAATGCAAGGGTATGTGTGAGACTTTCAAGTGATGTTAGAAATGATTACTTTTTACAGCACAGAATTTACATTTTGAGTTAGCCATAAGTATAGCTTGCATTTTTTTTTTTTGATTTTATTTAAGCGCATGAATTTCAGTTCCAAAAGAAACATTTAGAACTTTTTAAGTTTTTCTGTATTTGCAAGCTTAACATCCTGCACTTTTGCTATAGTTTAATGTCAGTTGGATTAAGCTACTTTACAGGTGTTAATTTAGAACAAAAAATGCAGATGATGAGAATGAAATTCGTTTGCTTTTGCTGTCTCTAAGCTATTTTCTCATTCCTAGGCAATGAATGAATTAAACTCCCGGAACTTGGCAGTGGAGCAGCGACATCAAAGTACCATAAGCAGATCAATATCGCACAAAGAAAGAAAATCTCTAAATTGTGCGATTGTTATTTTCTCGGCCGCAAGCAACATGCTTAAGCAAATTGATTATTAAGTGGTTCATTAAGATCTCACCAGCACAAATGTGGCTGCGGGTTACGATAATATTGGTTTACTCGACAATTATCGTTATTTACAGTAAACAGTGGCATAAACAACTGAAGTATGAAGTAATAATGTGATCTTGCAAATAGGAGACTCACGTAAAACGTCGATAGACAATGAGTGGCAATATTCTGCAAGGGTCGAAGATGTTTCATGAAAGAAACATGTGCCATTTGTTATAACACCATATCCATGCACCTTTATTCTAAATTGCAAACATATTTATAGCTGGCACGCGCGACAGGACGGCACGCGATTTAAAATTTAACGACGTTTTCTTTTATAAGAAGAATTTTACAGCCAGTTGATTTGTATTCCCAGCGTTCATGTTATATGCTATTCATATTTGCATTAGCATTTTTGCGATTTATGTACAAATATTCCAAGAACATTATTTCTTATCTATATTAGGTATTTTACAAATTTGATAAATATTTTTGTATTCCGGAAAACACTACCATTTTAAGAGTTTGCAATCAAAAACTTACTTTATGCTTAATTTAAATCTAAAATTTTGATAGTTTAGCTATTATTTTTCCCTTCTATTTCAATCCCATACATTCTGCCTTTTTAGGTCTTTTTGTTTCTCAACTTTTAGAAATTAATTGCAAGAGGATTATTTAAGATATAAACGTAGAATTTCCTTCATAGAAATACTCCCAGTAACATTTAAATTATGAAAATCATAGCCTTGTATGTGTACGATTAGATATGTTCAAAATATATGATCATTATTATTTCAATATTTAGAAACTTGGTAGTATGTTACATTATTTCTTACTGAAAAGGTTCAAGAAAGAGATATTATTGCAATTCATAAACAATTTCATTACAAGCTCGTGTCATAATGGATTCGATTGATTGTGCTCGGACAAAGTGCATTGAGTGTAAATTGCTGATTTTATGTGTCTGCAAGACTCAATTGTCGCGCAACTCATTCGCATCGAGTGATTTTCTATTTGATTGCTTGCACTTATTTCGCACGGTTTATACCACTGGCGCGTTCGATAAAAACGCGTGGACAATTTATAGCATTTCACGCATTTGCACAAAATATTTATTTGCACTAACAATAAAGTCTCTGCAGCTGATTTTATTTATTCTTGCAGGATGAAAACAATTACTTTGTAAAAAAAATTATGAGTATATATAGTTTAGGAATACTTGTTCTATTCATTCATGACGGGGAGAGAAGAAAAGAAATTCATTTTATTTGTGGCTGCAATAAACACAGTAGGCAAATGATTATAGTCGAATAAATATATTATTTAATTATCTCAATTTAAATGATAATAAAAGCTTATTATCTATATTTCTTTTCACGGCACACATTTTATAAATTTGAATTCGGAGGGTTTGTATGCGCGGCGGGAAGAGTTTAATTGTACTTACTTGCAGTACAATTAAACAGTACACTCTTTTTATTCTTTCTGCAAATCCAGAAATATTACTTTGTATAAACATAATTAAAAAGCTAGAAGTCAATTCATATAGTAAGAGCGTTCAGGTTAATTTTAATTCGTATTTGTATAGTTTTCATATATTCATGTCATTTTCAGCAGTCATTTCAATCCCGCTAGGCGAGTGTGGAGTACACAAAGAAATTTAATCTTTTTCAAACATCCTGGACATTGTTATGCTCTCAGGGATTGAGACAACCTCTCACATTGCGCGTTAAAACTTTATTTTTGTGCAAGTAAGGTCATGTTACACTTCTCCTGAATTTAACTGTAAAATTCTACTGAAAATCCTTTCAGTCATTCGTTCAAATTTTTTTGTTGTTTTTTGTTATGCATACTCTTTCAATTCGACACATTCATTTGTCCAGTTCATGCAATGCAAGTTTGCACATGTTCGGAGAGTGCTAATGGACACTGACAACATGCAAACCACTTGATTATCGAATTAGGTATGCGCGCGACGCGTCGATGAAAGCACGCTTTGTGCAACGCGTAATTGTTTTGACTAACCTTAATTAAATCGGAACTCCATTTACATCTGAAACTCGATTGCCCTGCGCTTGGTGCTGAATTCAAGGGACGGTTTGTTTGATATTGCTCAATTTGCAGTAGATAATTAGAAGTTTATTATTGATGTGTTACTGCAATCTGAGAACGAATAATCATCACCGTGAGTGCGTGTTGTTGTTTTTTTCTTGTAAAATTTCAATACGGAATGTATGCTTGAAGTGAATTAGGAAGCAGCAGGATGTAGATCCTCTTTATTTCAGGCATGATTCGAGATGTCTAGACCTGTTTTGCAACTGAAAACGTGCTTTGCGGCACATACATACTTAATTGGTCTTTTTGCTTGTCTACTATTACTTCTGACATCTTCCCACCTCTCACCTCGCCAAATTTTATTTAAATAATACCATAACATTATTAAACTCAAAACATGTTTAACATTAACCACTACCTATTTAAAGTTTGAGTCATTGCAATAATAATAGCAATGTAACAATGATCTATTTAATATCATCATCATCAATCTTAACTTTTTTATACCCAATTGGGGTGTAAGGTGTCGTGTGTGACTTGTGAGTGTACTGCAACACACATCGGTCATAGACAAATGCCGTACTTAAACCCCCCACCACTGGCCGCATAGTAGTTGCTACGTTTTTTGTTCCGTAGGATGGTTTTAAGCTAGAACACTACCAAGAACAGAGTTATTAGCAGGGATTGAACCTGCGACTCATTCTACGTAAATACAAAAATGTATGCTAAATCAAATTAATTAATTCCAGCCTCCAGAAAAAGTTTCATCTCAAGAAAAAAAAATTTTTTTCACACTTCAGTTCAAAATAAAAACAATTATAATCGAATACACTTATTTCTCATCCAAACACATTATTTTAAAACACCCTAATATTTCTATGATATAATTTCACTTATGCCCAACAAATAAGTATTTCATGCCCAAAACATAGTACCTCAATAATTATTCAATGTCGCAATGAGCGCAACGTGCTTCCATGTGGGAATATCGCCTATAAATAATTATAAATGTGTCACAAGGGCCTAATAATAATAACGGCCATTTATTGTCAAATTGTTTAATAAAAATATACAAATGCCAATGACGTATTTGAATTGCGTGTGATCATTAATTTGTTCAATGTGCTCCAACTCTTTACTCGACGCATTTCATTAATTAGAACGTGCACAAAAGTGGACTTGTTCACGGTGAAATTCCGCTTGTTATAACCAAATGTAATTAATTTTGTTATATAAATATTTGAAACAAATGACTATTTTACTTTTTGTCTGGAATTCTATATGGGAGTGTTGAACAGTAAGGGGCAAAGAATGAATTATTTTTACAGAAGATAAATTTTCACCTTCATTAAGAACTTTCTGAGCGGTAATTTACAGCGCCCTCTGGTGTGTAACCTGTATTATTTTTTTATGGTCCTGCTTTGCATGTTTACCGTCAACCACCATCAAAAATTATATATCTAGTAGTTTTTGTCAAAACAAAAAATAAAAAATTAAAAGTTGCAAATTGGATTAACCACCTAAAAATGGAACTATCAGGCTAGATTTAAAATAACAAAAAAAACAAATTAATTAAACCTCGTTAAAAACTCCCTAAATTAGTGTATAAAATCTAATCGTCAAGCGAGTCTGATTACGAAAACGTTTTACTAAATTACATGTAATTAAACCGACACAAAGCGTACAATAGTTGACTAGTTGTGCCCATGTTGCAGGCGCATCCACCCTTCACATGCCTTTAATCCCAGTTTTTATTCCTGGACATTCTCCACCATCTTCCATTTTTATTCCTCATCGCTATTTTATTTTTAGAAGCTTCTTTTGCATGACAGTAGACCTCGAGCTGATGAAAACGATCGGCTATTTTCTCGTTTTCATCTTTTTCGTTATTATTACATTGCGAGCGTAACATTTAAGCGTGATTTAGTGCCTATGGCGTTCTATTATAATTCTGGCATTTATTGTTGGTGATCACAAGCAGCGAGGGTGACGAAAAAAAAATTTAACTTCCAGTTTTAAACGCACTAACGCAGCTGGAGCAAAGTGAGGTGTTAAATGATTGTGAAAAAATGCGGTCAGAAGTTAATTAAAAATTGTTTTACCCTCTGAGATTTGCGAGTCTACAAGTAAAACCTAATTAACTCTATTTTAAAATCTAATAAGTAATGAAACTTGTAGAGTGTACATGTGAGGTTTACTTTTTTAAAAAGACTAATTACATTAGAAGTTATTAATTCTGGTAGTAAAATGAAAGCCACTCAAGTTTCGCTATTAACAGAGTGATCTACAGACTGGCGAGACAGCATATTCAGGCATGCAGCAAGAAGTGCTTTTAATTACCCTGAGTCAAACTAGATGGGTGGTATCTTGAAAAAACATTCACTGTCATGAAGAAGTGGGCGCATGACGCAAGTGTGTAATGGCAAGTGGCAAATGTGCGGGCGCGATAGCGCCGTTTGCATTTATTTCCGCCTTGTAAATTATACCGGGTGTAATTAGTGCTTAAATTAAAAAAACCTAAAGAATATACGATGGGAATAAATGATCGAAAAGAATGTTGAACTATTTGTAAAATAAACTTCTGAGCACAATATTCTTAACTTAATAAAGAGTAAAGGCAACCTAAAAAGTTTCTGAAAGCATTCATCAGAAAACCTATCAAATTGTCAATATTCTTCTCTTTAATTAATTTTATAGCTTAAATATTCAATATTACAGTTCAATATCAGAGCTAAAATTCTAGAGATTCCTCCATTGTGTAACTAACTTTCAACCTAATCATGTACAAGTTTTAATGTTTCGAAACGCAAAACGTGTTTGCGTTTGTTAGCCAAAATTTAAGTTGAGTTTAACGAGTTTATTCATTTAATCCTGTCCTATGAGAGCTCCTTTAGAAATAAAAGACGCGCTTAACTCGCAAAAGCACTCAAACGATACAGCGCTAACTAGAAAACTAACATCAACTCCCAAGTAAAGTTGCGTAATCAAATATATCACAAGCGCATTATCTATAACTCCGGAATTGTGAATTTCTTTACATTGAAATCTACATTATAAGGACTCAAGAAAATTTGATTTGCTTGCTTGCTTTAGAGGATTTAGCATGAAAAAAAAATTGTTGAATTAAATTTTATCTTCCTTTAGGAATTAGTGTAATTTGCCACTGAAGCAATTTTTTTCATTAAATGACTAGAATTCCAAGGATATAAATACATTCGCCAAGAATCAGATCCATTACGAAATGATGAATTTATAATCTCCGACTTTTCCGATTTATATCACCAAGTCCGACGTTAAAGCGCTGTAAAATGCTTCTCAAAACGGATTCCTTCAGATTGATGTGATAAACCTAAATTTATGACAACCATAAAAATCAAAATTGAGAAATTCATATAGATTTAAATTTAATAAGATGCTTTTTTTCTTTATCGTCTTGTATTTTTCGTCT